>JAANYP010002523.1:1382500-1982500 GCA_020465985.1 Centrapalus pauciflorus
TCGTAAATGGCCAGAAGAGCAAGATATTGTTAATTCAAGCAAGAAAAATTTTGTTTGCTGTACGGATATCATATATGGGATCCAGTTCCATTCCAGACAAACTAAAGCAGCATAACCAAATCATCAATTACCAACGAGTTGGAAACTATTTATTTTAGGATAAATAAGAAACCATGTTATATATCTTCTTTCAAACTAACATTTACAAGACATAATCCTTGCTAAGAAGCATAAAAGGTCAGAAAGGGGCATAAGATTATTGACCTGACAAACTGATGTATCTCAGAATGAATACTATCAAACTTTAGGATGCAAAAGTAGCAATACAAGTGGATTGTTAATGTAACAAAGACAATGTCTCAAAAATATTAGAAGTATATTGAATACTATTCAACAAAATCACACATGGATGGCATCTTTTAAATTGCTAAGATTCATTTTGTATGCTAATACCAATTTTAAGCTATAGTTTTCTTAAAACAGCTTGAAAACAAAATATAGAGCATGCTTAGAAACAACATAATCAAATTACCATCCAAAACCAGCTAAAGGCATAACATATTATTCCCATACCAATATGCCTCTCGTTTAGAGCTACAAGTCAAACAAACTAAATTCAGAAAATTTAGGAGTACAAATGGCATAAGTTGCAAAAAAGAAAACTCCGCCTATGTAAGACAATATCATTCTCGGCTTCTATATGTATATATTCCAGATTACAGATAAATTTGGCAAGATTGGATGTCGAGTCCATATTGATGCCCTGTTTGTCCTGTCAAGCATCAAAAAGTGCCCACCTCACAACCAGTTCTTCCCAAAAAGGGTAAAAGCCATTCAAACACATTAGAACATGGTAATCCGCTGGAGTAAAACTTCCCCAGCTTCTAAACATGGTAGAAAAACATAACAGGACTAGAATTTTGATAAAATTGCCTTGAAAAGGGGAAAAGCAGGTAATTTGTGTCTTAAACAGGGTTCACAATGGTTTTCGGTCCCTTTCTAACCCAAATCAGAGGAATATAAACCATATCTTGCTATAACCAGGACAATTCCTTGACATCTTATCTTTAACCGAAGGAGGTAGCTAAACAATAGTACAATTGTACAATACTGGTGTGTCACTGTGTCTTATCCTAATTTTATCCAACAATATAACCAAAGAAATTGCATAAACAGAACAATGTTACGGGTATCCAAATATTCATTAGGGGTATATGACTAAATATATAATGCAATCCTGGAAAAACTTCCATTTTGTTGATACTGTCCTGTTCCCTATTTTTATTGTGTCATCTCCATTTCTACTAACAGCAAATAAGTGAATCCACGATCACATTTTAATTGTAATGTCAAGCCTGGTAATATAAACATACACACCTGATACGAGTTAATTCGCAAATATAATCATGATCTCTTTCTATTTATTGTACTAGCAGCGTTCAGAAATTATGGCTTTACAAAAATCTAGAATCCATTTTTAAGTTTGAAAAACAATCTTGACTATACTTCAACAGGATGAAGTATTATAACAGTTGTGCTTCTTCCAAATTAATTTTTACATAGAAACATTAAAGGCACGTTTGGTACAAGTGAATGGAGAGAATGGAATGGCATGGAATGGGTTTTCAAGCTTCTTTTACAATACATAAATAAAAATTGACATGGAAAATGATGTAAAAGAGAATGAATACTCATTTGCTTTCTAAAATTTTGGTTCTCTTCCGTTAGACAAGGAATGCAAAGAAATATATTTGCAACTAAATCAATTCTCCATCCCATTCAATGGAGAATTAAGGCATCCATTACATGATAAAAAGAGCTTATAAACCTATTCCATTCCGTTTTTTGGATTAAGTCGTACCAAACGTCCTCTAAAGGAAGATGATCCAATCAATTACAAATTTACAATACAAAGCAGCAAGTCTTTTCCACCATCAACCATATCCAGTATTCACAAATAAAAAATAAAAAACAGAGATCTACATTATGACATACCATTAGACAAGAAATTAATATCAGAATGCAACAAATTTCATCAAATTCCAAACAAACCTGAAACTGCAGATCCATATCTACACAAATTATGTTTTAAAAACTCGACCCTTTTTCCTGAATCTCTCGAATTCAAATCAACCATCCCCGACAGCTGCTTAAAAAATTCACTGCGGTTTCTAATTCAGTTGATACAAGGCGGGACCGGTATTCACCTAATAACAATTCTCTCTCACACGGATTCACCTTTCCTAAGGTGCAAAAAGAGAAAAACTGACATCGCCGGCGAAGCCGTTCCCGACCTGTACCAAGCGAATCAGAAAACCGCCATGACGAAAAGAACAGCTCCTTCGATCATCTCTATACCATAAATACGGATACCGTTACACAATCTATATATCTCCATAGATCTGCATGTCATGTGAATTGAAGTTAGAGAGAGAGAGAGGAACCCTATCTATGAGAACGAGAGAGAGAAAGAGAGAAGGTTTGTGGTTTTTTGTTGAAAGGGAGAAGTCGGTTACTTATAAAGTAAACAGACCAATAAGGTGAGCCCACGTGGAGGACGCACAGACAGTTTGCTGCTGCCTCGCAAAATATACCAGGACAAGTGGGTCGGTGTTTAACAAAAAATCTGATAAAGATTTATATATAATTACTAAATCTGATAAATTCTGATATGTATTTTCTTTTTTTTTTTTAATTTATGTATTGAGTGGGTCGTACAAGTTATGTTAAAAGAATAGTTACATAAGTAATTTGATTATACCCTTTTAACTATTTTATTTGTTACAATTAAACGTTTATAATTTCTAAAAAGATCACTTATCCATATAAAATAAATAAAACAAGACTATAATTTTAATAAAGAAAACAAACTAACATTAATTAAACAAATTGATTTTGGATCAACTCATTAACCTATTTATAATCTTGTTTAAAATTACTTATTTATAAATTATAATTCACATAAGTTATAAATCATTAATTATTTGATCGACATTTTTACGTTGTTGTTAACTTTTTATCATTATTATTTGAATAAAAACATTAAATTTATTGTTGTTATATACGTTTATAACATGCGTTTATAGCACGTCTTTCACTATCGAAAATTTTATTATTACCACTTAATTAATTTATTATTTATTTGTTATTTGTGATTACAATGTATTACATTTTTACTTTTGAAAAGAATTTATTTTTCAAATTTTATAATTAAATTTGAAACTTTTTTATTATTAACATTAAAAACAAATCATTGTCTGATTTAAATACTTTCAAAAACTGATTTGGTCATAATCGAAAAGTGTCAACACAAACGCGAACAATTTACAAATGGGTATGAAGTTGGCATGCAATCATGTCAATTAGAACCCAAAAGAATTGTCACCTCAATTAAAAATATAAACTCAATTACAAAAGCTAAGTATCTAATTGTCAATATTATTTAAGGCAAATTACCAAGAAAGGTAATATAAGATTCAAAAATTGTCAATAAAGGTAATGTAAAAATTTTTAGGCCAAAAAAATAACATAAAATTCAAATTTGACAAAAAAGGTATTTATAACAAATTAATAAGGCAAAATTTTAATTTTATGCTCCTTTTTTGGTAAGCAAATAATATTTGATTATCTTTCTTGGCCTAAAATTTGAATTCCATGTTCTTTCTCGGCCAAAATAGAATTTTATATTACCTTTCTTGGCAAAAAAAATGTACAATACATTTATTGTCAAATTTGTATTTTATCTTACATTTTGGGATAACTGCGCAAAAAACCCCAAACTTGTCAGTTTTTTGTGATTAAAACCCCAAATCTTTTTTCGTTGCATAAAAAACCCCGAACTAACTAAAAATCTGTAAATCAAGGTTTTATCAATTGGTAACCGGCTGAAACCGGTTATTAATCCTATGTGGACTCGTAAATAACCTACGTAGAATAAATTTTAATTGTTAAAACTCTTTGCCAAGTTTTACACATCATTTAAATCCCCCTTGATGATGCAATCCCGTTTAAAAATTATAATTAAAAGTTATCAACGGGTGTTTAAGTGATGTGTAATACATGGCACGTAGGTTATTTATCGGTCCATGTAGGATTAATAACCGGTTTCAACCGGTTACCCATTGATAAAACATTGATTTGCTGATTTTTAGTTTGTTCGGGGTTTTCTATGCAACGAAAAATGGTTTAAGGTTTTAATCACGAAAAACTGACAACTTATAGGTTTTTTGTGCAATTATCCCTTACATTTTTGGTAATTTTCCCTATTATTTACATACGAGGTTTTTACAGGTTTTTACGTAATAATAATCTTTAGGTTAACATCGACTTCCAAATAACATAATGGACTTTGTTTTATCTATTCAAAAAAGAATATTTAAATTTGCTCGTTTATTTTTTTAGATCGTGTTACTTTTTAACGAGACAATTAAAGAAAACATTTGTTACTTAAAATAAAAGCAAACCAAAATGATGATTATCCATATACAATTATGCTTTATATAATCTATCTATCTATACTATATATAATAAAAAAACCACTTGAAGTTTTTGGACCATTGGATGGAAAGAAATCAATGGTCAAGATTAATGTCAACTCATAATTATTTATGAAATGTCTCTTATACCCTTAATTATTATCAATAATTACACATATGTCATTTTTTTAATTCATTTTCCAAATTTACTATCTTAACTTAATTACATTAAATTTTGGTTTTAATTTTTTCATTAATGAATTAATATTAAGTTAATATTACCTAAAATAAATATGTGTCATTATTATCCTTAATGATCATAGTTAAATTAAAATGTAAAAATTTGGATTTAAAGAAGTGTAGTAAATAAAGTTAAATTTTTTGTTAATTATTTTGCTAACAAGATTTAAAATTTAATTGATAAAACTTCAATTGTGAATATTATAAATTTTGATTGTTGATTTCAGATGTTCCATTTTTATATTTTATCATTTTCAGAATATATACACATTCACATAATTGAAGTTTTTTGTTTCTTACATTGATATTTCATATTTGAAGTTAATAAAAATTAAAAGAAAACATTTTTTGCAAACACATATTATCTGTTTTTAATAATACAATATAATAATATTTTTTTATTTAATATTAAACAACTAAGTATTTTTTATCTTTAATTTAACTAGCTTTCAATTTTTTTATTTTAATTATATATAAATTTTATAATAATTTATTAAAATATAAAAAAATATGTATTCTCTAAATCAACTCATGTAATACATGGGTTGATTAACCTATATATTATAATAAAACAAAACAATTCATGTCATATGTCACTTCTACAATACAAGAAAAAAATTTATTTTTCCAAATTTAACACTTTAACTTAATTGCATTAAATTTTGACTTTATTTTTTCATTAATTAATTAGTAATAAATTAGATTTTGTAACATTTAAGATTAATGTTTACCTAAAATAAATATCTATCATTATTATCCATAATAATCATAATTAATCTTAAATGTAAAAATTTGACTTAGTTGTGGAAATTATTATGATGTATAATAAAGGAAAATATCAAATGTCACGTGTCACCTCTACGTTTACCAAAAAGATAATTACAACTTATAAAAAATAAAAGATTAATACAATTTAATATTTTTTAAAAAGATAAATATACTCTATTTTTTAATCTGTAAATAATAAAAAGTAAACACAATTATTATTTTTGTATGTTTTTATTTTTACTCATATACATTTTATATAAATAAATTTAATTAAAAATATCCGGGTTATAAACTAGTTAACTATTAAAAAATGGGAAATTAGTATTCCATTAATCATTTCTTAAATAACACATTCTAGAAAATAAATTAGGCAAGTGTAGATCGAGAAAAATAGGTAAAAGGTGGAGATGGGTAGGAGAATTGGGCATGGAAATGTAATAAAATTACGGAAAATGGCAGTGGGAGCAGTTGAGGACCGTGAGGGTGGAACAGTAAACTCACGTGGGGAATTGCGGGTCTTGTTCTAGAAAAAAGAGCTTGACCGAATCAATACTTCGGATCCGGGTTTACCTATTTTTACCCCAAAAAAACGTAGGTGGGGCACATCACATGTATGGAGATTGCCAACACATGGGAGCTGTTAGGAATATTTTTATTCCAAATTTGGTCATAAATATATAGACAAATAATACAAAAACATGACTACAAACAAACATATTTATTCTGCTAAACTTTTTTTTTTATAAATTGTTAAAACGAAATAAGAAATGAAGCTCCATTGAATGATGAGAAACCCAAAAATAAACCCTTAAAATAGTATTTGTTGACAAGAGATAATATCTTTATGAATAAATATAAAACGTTTAATGATTGAAGAGTTAGAAAAGGAAAAAGAATATATTATGTATTTTTAAGAAATAAAAAATTAAGTAAGAAAAAAATACGTACGAGATTAATACTTTTAATTTCATTCTAAAAGGGTTCTCCTCTTAACCATAGTTCTATAAGGGCTATGAATAACATTTTCCCTTGTGTTAATGACATAAAATAATTTAGAGTTAATTACAAAAATGGTCCCTGTGGTTTGTCCTAAATTTTGGATTTGGTCCCTGAACTTTCAATTTTGCAGAATCGGTCCTTAATTTCATAGTTTGTTTGCAATTTTGGTCCCTCAACCTATTAACTTTTCTAATATGACCAAATTACCCTTATTTTGATGCAAACTATAGGAACCATTTCTACAATTAATTTTTTAACACTTCTTTATTCTTAATTAAATAAATTATTTTTTAGTGTTATTTAAATTTAATAAACTATAAAAAATAGAAAAGAATTATTAAATATTTATGTTGGTTCATAAATGATTTAGATATTTTTAGTCTTAATTAGTTTTTAATTTACTATAATCAAAATGTAAACCAATCAAAATTTATAATCGAAAAAATCATTTATGTTTAAAAATTATTTTTTAAAGGTTTCATAAATAAGAAATTTTTTCTCTATAATTATTTATATTGGTTTATACATTTATAATAAAAAATATTTATGTTGATCAAACCACAAAGATCATTTATATAATTCACTCTACTTTATTTTTAGTGTTAATTAACTTTAACAAATTATAAAAAAAATTTATTTATGAGCCAACAGTTTAATTAAAGTTAAAAATATTAAAGAACTTAAATAAATAAAAATTCAACGTTTAATTTGACCGAGTTAAAAAAACTTCCAAATGGTCTTATACAACTCAAATTTTTTTATTTAACGTATCAATTATTTTATCGTTTTAATTTTAATTGATACAAAAAACGATTTAAAATTTTAGGTCCATATAACATTTTTAAAATTCATGATTAACAACTTTAATAATCAAACTTTGGTTTGTTAGACCTTTACATAAAAATCAAGAAATATAAATAGGTTATTAATCTTTTTTCGTCTTTTAATTTGACTTTTCATTTTAATCTGATTAAATCAACACCTTTGTCATTATCACCTTGCTTTGATACAAATGTGAACGGATTATAAAATAGAATTTTTTAGCCGATTTTATTTAAGAAGAAAGTAAAATATATTTGAACAACAAACATATTTATATTATAAATTTATGAAACAACATAAATAATTATAGAGTCAAATATTTTTATAATATTTTATATACGAAACCTCTAGAAAATAGTTTCTAAACATAAATGATTTTTTTTATTATAAATTATGATTGGTTTACACTTTGATTATTGTAAATTAAATAATTAATCAAGACTAAAAATATCTAAATTATTTATGAACCAACCATAAATAATTAAATAATTTTTTCTTTTTTTATAGTTTATAAAATTTAAGTAACACTAAAAAATAATTTATTTAATTAAGAATAAAAAAGAGTCAAAAAAATTAATTGTAGAAATGGTCTCTATAGTTTGCATCAAAATAAGGGTAATTTGGTCATATTAGAAAAGTTAATAGGTTGAGGGACCAAAATTGCAAACAAACTATGAAAATAAGGACCGTTTGTGCAAAATTGAAAGTTCAGGGACCATATCCAAATTTTAGGACAAACCACAGGGACCATTTTTGTAATTAACTCAATAATTTAAGTGATTGTTTTAGGCTTATAAAAATTATATGTTAAAGAATATGAATTATAGTATAGATTAGTTAGATCACGCATACTTTACATAATGTCACATTTCAAATTAAATTTAATAATATTAATTTATATTATTTAAAAGAAAAAACTATGCAAAAAAACCTAAAAGTATAATAATTTTCCATTAATTCTCCATTTCATATATTTTTCATGATAAGTTTGTAAACCAATTTAAACTCATAGAATCAGTCCAAATGTAACTTAAAATCTGCTAAGCAGATTATCGTGTTTAATTTAGGGATTAAAAAAACGATCGAAATCGACGGGAAAAACCGAAGTGTTTGACGAAATGTTTATATAAAATTTTTTGTTTCAGTTCGTCTACAATTTAATCTAAAAACCATAATGTTTTTATTTTTATTATAAACGGTTGAACTATTGGACCTAGATTAGTTGTCTAGTGATGATATATTATGAGTGATGTTTATTTTTATTATTATATTTTTTGTAATTTCTACTATGATAACTATGCTTTCGACCTTCTATTGAATATTGAAACGACTTGGTATGTATGTCTTATGCAAAATTGGTACCATGAAATATAATATAATGATAAGTTATTTTAATCAATTATATTTACGCAAACATTAGAAATTAAAAAAAAAAAAAAACTATACACTGTGTATTCTTTTTATATCTTTGATTCTCTTCATATTTATAGAAAAATGAGAAAAGTGCATTCATACTAAACTTCATCCTCTATTTTTCACATTGAGAATCAAGACTTTTTTCAAAGGCTTGATACTAAAAAAATACATTAACTTTTCATCATTTTCGTGATTAAGTCCCTAAACATTATTTCTTATTGTTTAAATCTCTAAACTATTTTTGTCTTATTCAAAAGTGTGTATTTGACCTATTTGACCGGTTACCAAACAAGTAACCTTAACTTTTTCATTTGATTAATGTTGGAAAAACTTACCATCTTTCCATATTTTAACGATTAAGTCCCTAAACTTTTTTATCATTCGTATTTTACTAGCAAATCCGGAAATCGTTCAAAAATATATATTTTTTAATAAGACAAACATAATTTAGAGACTTAAACAATTGGGAAAAAAAGCTTTGGGACTTAATTGATAAAATGAGAAAAGTTAATTGAGTTTTTTCAATACTAATCCTTTTTCAAATAACAAAAAAGATTGTAAATCATATGATTCGATTTCGCAATGCCAAAAGTCTCCTTACAAAAATGATTAAGGATGTGGGGGAGAGCCTTGGTGGAAGACAATAAGGTTTCCAAACTAATGTGGGTCAAATTTATAATAAGGTTTAAATAAGAGCACTATCCTAACGATTTTTATAGTGGTGATTGAGAGGGGATTTCTAGACGTCAAGTAAGGTTCATTGTTAACCATGGAAGACGATGGGGTTTTTTCATAGTAAACATGTGACAAGGAAGATAATATTTTTTGTTAAAGGTTTAAAAATGAAAACCCGATAGTCCACTGACATGTGGTCTACATACGCATTAATATTGGGCTCTAGAGCTAGTTTAGAGCAGGGAAAAAGAAGTAGGTCACAACGCCACGTCGAAACTGATGTAAACACAAGGGGGCTTTCATTGCCATCACTCGCATGTGTTTGCTCGCTTAGATGCTATCGTTCTGGTGACACCCATGAAGAGAAATGTTATTGAATAAACAAGATCCTTCAAGAAGGCAAAGTTTGAGGGTTGAGAAAGAAGTGTGATTCTTAAAGGAATCAAGATAGGACACCAACCAATCGTTAAAAGAAGGGTTTAATTGTAAGAAAAAGAAAATCAATTTCAATTTTTTATTTTTTTTGTTTAAGTAACCAAGATTGTTTGTAGTAGGAGAAATGAACAAACTTTTTTTTTTTATCATTTAAGGTAACTAAGTTTATTTACAATAGAAAAATGATCAGAATTTCATTTCTAATCATTTAAGATAACTAACTTCAAATTTTTTTTAATCCTTTAAGATAACCAATTAATCTTAGCTGATAAAAAATAAAAGTTTTATCATATTTTCGATTGCAAACAAACTTATTACTTTAAACAATAAGAAAATAATTTGGTTCTCTTTGACAATAATCCAAAAACAAAGCCCCTTGTTTAATCAACTTGTGTTTATTTTTCTTTTCCCGTTATTAGTTATGAAACAAGACACAAATTTTAAATTAAACAGAAGGTTCACAATATCTATGTACGTTTTATTGATTAACTAGCATATGTTTATGTACCACGCAAATATGATAGACCCTTATCTAGCTCTTTAAATAAATTAAAAAAATCTAATATTCTTATAATTGACATATAACACCTAATAAATCTTAGACCGAATTACACAAATGGTTTTGTGGTTTATGGATTTATGTTTTTAGTTATTGAAAGAATTTATTACACTACAAAATTCCTAATTAAAAAATTTGTAACATTTTGGTTCCTGAAACTAATGACGATTAACTTGAGCTGTTATCCTCAGAGACATTTTGTCCTTTTGTCTTTCAAGAATCATTTGTGTAAATTTTCTATACTTTTTTATTGTTTTTTTATATTACAATTTATTTTATGTATTGTCTATATTATTTATCCGAATGTATAAATTTTTTTTACATGTTTTGTTTTAACTACTAATTTATTATTATTATTTGAACGTCTATTGTATTATTAGTATAAACTTTTTTTTACATATTACTATTACTATTTATTTAATATTATTACATGATAGACCTATTTGTTATTTTTAATTGGTTATTGAAATCTTGAATCTTTGTATGATCTTTTGTCCATTTAATTGGTTATTGAAATTTAAAATCGCAATGATTCTGTTTTCTTAGTTCAAAAAATTCGAAATAAAGATGTGTTGAAGTTTTTTTTATTCGGAAAAATTGTAATCAGAATAATTCATCGTTTCTTCATTAAAAATATTTCAAAGAAGAACATACCTCAATTTTTCTGTTTGAAAAAAATCAAAAATCGGAATGGTTCGTCGTTTTAATAAAAAAAATATAAAATTCGATTGGTTCGTAGTTATTTATTTAAAAAAATAAAATAGGAATGGTTCGTCATTTTTTATTGTCATTTAGTTAAAATCGGAAACAACGATGAAGTATTCAAATATTAATTTTTATTGAAAATATAATTCATTTGTTTAAAAAAATCAATAAATCAAAAATTAAAATCGGAATGGATAAAAAATTTTAAATGATGAACTAAATTTTATTTTTTCTTGGAAAAACAACGACGCATTCTGATTTTTAATTTTTTCAAACAAAAAATGATAAATCATTTCTATTTTTGATTTATGTGAACAAAAAGACAATAAAACATTCCTATTTTTAATATATACGAAGAAGAAATGACAAACTATTCTGATTATAATTTTTTTGAATGAAAAGAACTTCAAAATGTCTTTATTTTGAATTTTATGAATGAAGAAAAAAAATAAATCTTTTCGAGAAAAAAACTACAACAATTCGGACTTTTAATTTTTCTAAATGGAAAAAGAACGGAGAAAGATTCCGATTTTCAATAACCAATTGAAAAACTTACGAATCAGGTATATCATATAATAATCTTAAATAAATAAATAAAGTAATATATAAAAACGTAATCACTGATGATAACAATAAACATACACATAATAATTAAAACGTAGTAATTAGGACATAACGAATAAAATAATTGTTACATTTATATAATTAAATGATTTAAAAAATCTAAAACAATATATAAGAAAAAGAAAAAACAATAAGAAACTATTGAAAAATCACAAAATTGATCTCCGGAAGAAAGAATGACAAGAATGTCTTTGAAGCTAACAATTGATCAAGTTATCGGTCATTAAATTCAAGGACTAAAATGTTTCCATTTTTTGATTTTAGAGACTAATGAAATTCTACTAGGGATCAAAATCATGATTTCATATAAATCACAAGGACCATTCGTGTAATTTAGTCTAAGAGGGTGTTTGGATTTGCGTTTGAAAAAGTGCTGTAGCGTTTTGGAAACTGATAATCAGATAATAGATGTAACAAAAAGTGTTGCAGAAAATGTAGTGTTTGGTTTAGCTTTTGCTGTTTGCTATCATAATTATCAAATAATCAGTTTTTAAAGTGTTTGGATTTACGTTTTTACTTGTAAAATGACCAAATAATCACTTATGAAGCAAATAAGCTACAATTTTTAACTTATGAAAAAGTGTGGTAAGATTAACGCTAAACGCAAATAATCACTTATTAACGTATGCAATCCAAACACTTTAAACTAATTATTTGCGTTATTGTAACGTAATAAGCTGATAATCTGGTTCATAACGCAAAACCAAACACCCTCTAAATCTTATAAAATGAAAAAGGAGGAGAATTAATATTTTATGCATATCGTTTAAAATTTATAAAATGTGATGTGTATATAGAAATCATATTTTAAGAGTTGGTTTGTAAAGTAATAGTTTGGGTATATATAATAAAAATATGACAAATAGAATTATTTAAAAAAAGTATATATGAAATTCTAGTTGTGAAAACTTATGGCATATTATACATGTAAGAATAATAATAATTAGAGAAATGGATCCCTCGCTGCAAATGGAGTCAATGGGATTTGGAGCTACAATGTGGATAGACGGCGGAGCCGTTGATCGGCAGCAACATTTGGCAATTTATATGCAACCAGAACTTCACCGATCCCAGCGGTCCAACCCTCCATCTCGTCCTTGAATTCCCCTTCAAAAAGAAGCGCATCTCTCTCGTCTTCTGCAACGACTGTTGCACCAGATACTGTTCCTCCATTTCCAACGGAATCGGCGACGATTCCACCACATAATCTAACTCCTGCGTCGTATTCTTCCTCACATCGAACGGATCCGCCACCAGCTGCGCGATGCTCACCCCGTGGTAATTGAGTATTAGTTTAGTATTGTAGAAGGTGACGTGTGCTTTCTGGTTATGGTTCTCGGCTTTCACGATGATTGTTAGTCGAACGGCGAGAAGGCCGGTTTGGTCGTAGTCAATTCTGTCGAGACGAGCGGCGTGGACGTAGAGGAGAGGGACTTTTGGGCGGATGGCCAGGAATCCGATGAATACGACGATGCCGGCGATGATGATAACGGTGGCGATGATTGCACAGATGAAAGCAAAGCACCAGATGAGAGGATTGGTGCGCCGTTGTGGGCCGAGCACCGGTCGCTTTGGCATTGGGAGATGTGGGGTGGGGGCCGCATAGATGAATGGAAATGTATTGTTTAATTGTTTATTAGAGGCAGAGGTGGTTTGTAGGGTTTTCAAAGGGAGTAGGGAAAGAGGAAGGTATATGATATTAATTGAATTTGAAGATGCCATTTTTAATTTTGGGTGGAAAAAGTTGAGGTACGTTACCCATATGTAAAGCTACTCTCTGTCCTCTGTCTTCAAAGAATATCAATCTCCCTCTTTGGATTTGGATTTGGATTTACCTTTCGAAATTGAGTTTTTGATTTTTTTTTTAAAGAAGGTACGGATTTGGAGTTACAACCCGAAACTTTACACAATCTTCGCACCGTGGACACGTGGTAAGTTATTTTACAAGTAATTTAAAGTTCTTTTGAGGTTGTCTTGTGTTTGATTTGGAAACAATCTGCTATAAGGGTGTGCGACTCTGCTGTATGTTCATCTCGTCATCCCATAAAGATGCCATGAGGACATTGGTACCGACAGGAACACTAGTGACCAGCCCCATCCACTCCATACTATTGAAATGGTCTTGCAACAAACCATGATGTAGAAAGATGATATTTTTATTATTCTTATGTGTGTGTTTTGATTGAAATAGAAAGATGACCAATAGAACAGAAAGTTAAAGGGATAAAGAGAAAAAAAAAAAAAAAACTCGTATGGTAGTGATGATATGACCAAAGGGATGGACAGATGACCGACCATACCCCATCCTATTTGGTATCAAGTATTTATTTATTTTTGAAAAAAATTGGTATCGAAATTGTAGTGATTCAATATGTATACTTTACTTGAACTCATATATGTTGTCTTTTTAATTTTCAAAGGATAAACCTTTAAGGTGTTTTTGGTACAAAACAAAACTAAATACAAATACAACTAGTTTGTAGATGAGAATTAATTAATTTATTTAGTTAACAAAGAATTCAACATAAAAATATTATAGATAATCGATTTTCTTGTTTGGTTATTATAAATAGATAATAGAAATAAATTTCATGTAACAATTTTTAATGTGCATATTTGTTTATAACAATCCTCAAACAAAAATATGCATATACAAACAGATGCATATATCAATAATAATAATACGATCAATCCCAAAACAATATAGTTAAATATGGTACTAGAAGCAAAATAAACCAAATAATGTAATACATGCATAATCAAACCAAAACAAGCAAAGTAAAATTTGTGTTCTTGATATTGTATTCAGTGGCGGACCCAGGATTTTTGGTCGCCGGTGGCACAAATTTGAGTCGTGTTTCTGATTTTACAAATTTATTAATTAGATTGGTCAAGTCGAGTTAACAACCGATAATATTAATTGAAATTACATAAATTTATGATTGAATAAGATCAATGGTGTTGAGTTTGATGAAATGAACCAAAATAATGGCTATTTGGTATTTAATTTTCGGTGTTACATTATTAATTCATTGTTTTTTTTATTTGTTATATTATATTATAAATAATCATACTACAAATTTATTTATTTGATTGAAGATTATAAAATTTTTTGATTAAATTATTCTAATTACGTTTTAATATTTAAAAAGCCCGGTTGCACGTTAAAAAAACACCGGTTGCACATACAAAAAATCGTAAAAAATTACATTATGTAACAAAGTTATTGGCGGAAGGACTGGTGGCACGTGCCACCCCTCAATTATACATGGGTCCGCCCCTGATTGTATTAATACTGAAACCTAGTTAATAAGGTTCTTACAGAAGTTGAGTCTTACCACGTCTATTGCAATTTGCATGTTTTTTTAACGGTGATCGATCTTGTCATCTATACATACAAATACATTTTGTAGAACTAACCCAAAACAAATGACATAAAAGATAATTTTCATCTTATAAACAAGATTTATACAAGCTCATAAACAAGCTTAAATATTCAAACAAATTCATAAAAAGCTTAGATACATCAAGTATGTGCTCGTTTAACATGTAGTTCATATAACAAGTATATGCTAGTCTAACAAATTAACCCAAACACATGTCATGGTTTATTGTAGAATCATGGAAGATAAATTTCATCGCATAAACAAGATTTATAATGTAAACCCACCTAAACCATATAAGAGAAATCGCTGGAGAGGAGGAACAAACTGGTGTGTGGAAGAATGAAAGTCTCGTAGGGTTTGGGGGCTATCCAAAGTCTTCATTTTTTTCTCATCGAGAAATAAAATTTTCCATTCCCCTTTCTTTTCATATTAGGGGATTAAAACTAGAGAGTAGGAATTACTTTTTTTCTTCTCATTTCTTGATTCTCTTCCTTAAACAAACAAGGAAATTCTTAATTTTTCATTTTTCTGACTCCATTTCTCTATATCAAACAAATCCACAGAGATCTCAAATAATTAAGCAAAAGACATAATAATATCTCATCATGATTTTAATTGTCTTGAAACTTTTTGAGAGATTTTGTTGCTTAGATGTTGATAAGTGAGAATTAGGATATAAGTCGTGGGTTTGTGAGTAAAATTTTGAAATATTTAAGAATTAGGATGTTAGATAGACACCTAGGTGGTTGTTACACATGGTGTCATGCACATGGTTAATTTTACGATTACATTATTAAAATTCCTAATGTTAAATAGTGACTTTTGTATTAATTTCCCATTCAATATAAGTTTATGGAAGTTTGAGACTTAAAAATCTACATGTGCTACCATTTGGTGTCGTTACAAATGATGACATAACGTAGTAAACATGTAATGAATTAGACACTTAAGTGTCGTTTGGATTGCAGGAAAAAAATATGAAGGGATTCCAAAATAACAAGATTCTGAAATATCTATGGGAAAGACTGAATTATGAAAGAATGAATAATGGTAAATATGAAATGTTAAATAAAACTAATTCTTTTTTTTTTTTTAATCCAAACATGACATTAGAGTATTTATATATTTAAATCATAAATAAGTTGTT
Organism: Centrapalus pauciflorus; assembly: GCA_020465985.1. Classification (NCBI taxonomy): domain Eukaryota; kingdom Viridiplantae; phylum Streptophyta; class Magnoliopsida; order Asterales; family Asteraceae; genus Centrapalus; species Centrapalus pauciflorus. Next base: position 1,398,752 of record JAANYP010002523.1, read on the forward strand.
TAAATCCTCCAAACAAATGTCCTCGATCTTTTACGTGTCTTGGTACATTGAATTTTGAATTTGCTTTATATAAATGGGTGACTAAAAGAAATATTATTTATATAGAATTGTTATCCATAAGATTAAAAAGGTTGATGATGAGTCGAAAAGTGTAAAATTGCTTCATGAAGTCCAATTGCTAGAATCGTAAAGCAGCACAAAAGACACATATTGTGGTCATCAACTAAGAAACGCATGTCTTTTCCTAATTTCATGCTTTCCACATGTCTCATGAGTGAGAGTGTTTCCACTACAATCTAATCTTTTTACTCATCTTTTTATTATTATTATTAGAGTAAATTACAAAAATGGTCCCTGTGGTTTGGTCGAAATTATGGATATGGTCCCTGGTCTTAAAAAATTACATAAATAGTCCCTCAAAACACTATTTACTTGCAAAAATGGTCTCTCTTTCTCTTAACTTTTTTTAAATGACGGTTTTGCCATTTTCTCAATAACAATTTGGTCCCTCAACTATGTCATTTATTTTCAATTTTAGTCCCCTTTATAAAATTCCTTTTCTTTAAATTTATCATTTTTATTTATACATTTTTATTTTTTAAATATATTTATGTTATAAAATATATTGATTTTTTATTTATTCTAAAAACGATTCCTATTATAATATTTAATTTATTTAATTTACGATTCTTTTATATATTCAATTTAATTATTAAAAATTTATTTATCTTATGTTTCATTTTTTTAAAATATACATTTTTATCTTTTTTATATTTCTATCTAACTATTTCATTACGTTAACATTTTTTGATTTAATTATACTTTTTTTAAAAAATATATAAACTAAGGATTTAACATTTTGATTTAAATATTTTTGTGTAAATATGTTTGGATTCAAATTTAGTATTTTATTTATTATTTTAATATTTTGTAACATTAATACGTTTCAATTAAAACTTAGTATTTTTATTCATTTTGTTTTAATTATTTCGTTACTTACTACATCTCGATTTAATTGTAATTCTAATAAAAATATGTAGACCTTACATTTTATTCATTTTCATTTAAAAATTTTTTTACGTTTCTCAGTTTTGACTTAATTTTGAAGAAACATATATAAACGAAATATTTCATTCATTTTTAACTTAAATATTTGTAACATTAATACATTTCAAATTAATTATAATTTTGGTGTAAAATATATAACCATAATATAAACATTTATATGTTTTGATTTAACGAAACGTATACATTTTGGATAGTATACTTTGATATATGCATTTTGGTTTATACTTTATAATTAAATCGAAACACATTAATCTAACAAAATAATCAGAATAAAATGAATACAGTAGTAACGTAAATTTAAATGTATTATAACAAAATTATTTAAATCAAAATGAATAAAATCCAAAAATAATTAGAAGAAAATAATAGCACGAGTGCTAATATACGTAACAAGATAATTAAACTAAAATGTCTGAATGTTTATACTTTTCTCATAAAAATTATAATTAAATAAATATATATTAACATAACTAAATATTTATAAGAAAACGTATAAAAGACAAAGGTGTACAAATATTTTTACAAATAAAACATAAAATCAACAAAATTTTAATAAATAAATCTGATATATAAAAAAAGACGTAAACTAAATAAATTTAAATATTCAAATTAGGATAATTCTAATAATAAACAAATTAATTCTAAGAAATAATAATAATAATAATAATAATAATAATAATAATAATTAGTTTTTTAAATTAACATTTCTAAATTTAAACATAAAGTAAAAATTTATGTAAAGGACTAAAGTTGAAATTAAATTTCATAGTTGAGGGACCAAATTGTTATTGAGAAAAGGGCAAAACCGTCATTTAAAAAAAGTTAAGAGAAAGATGGACTATTTTTGCAAGTAAATAGTGTTTTGAGGGACCATTTATGTAATTTTTAAAGACCAGGGACCATATCCATAACTTCGACCAAACCACAGGGACCATTTCTGTAATTTACTCTTATTATTATTATTAATTTTTCATAGTTTTGTTATTAAATATCATTCGTTTTTAAAAGCAAAAAAGGAAGAAAAGAAAAAATAGATTTGATTGTGTCATTCCCTCTTATAATTTGATATTCTTTTTCACCTTTATATGATATAAAAATTTGTGTGTGTTTGTTTGAAAAGTTACAATATATATATATATATATATATATATATATATATATATATATATATATATATATATATATATATATATATATATATATATATATATATATAGGGTCAGGTTCTATGGGGCACCTGTATGCATTGTGTACTTTGGGAACCTATATGCACCGTTAGATCTTGAATTTCAATGGTTCAGATTGTAGTGGCAAAAGGGTAATTAACTTGAAAATGGGTGCACGGGTGCATAACTTCTCGTGCGCGGAAGGGCAAAATCGAAAGATGCTTGAATTCAGAAAATATTCTATCCGAATCTAAACAAACATGATGCATCTTCATCCAACTTATTGGATTCGTCTTCAAACACGATGCATCTTCATCCAATTCAATTTCAAACATGATGCATTTCGACCATATTCATCCTCGTCTTTGTTCCATCATTATGCATCACCAAAATCGTGATGCATTTCGACATTTAAACGTGTTAATTTCGTGATGCATCTCTGAAATTTAAACGTGCAATGCATTTTTAAATTAAATCTTATAATTTAACAATATATTATTAAGCATTCTCAAAATACCCTTAATACACCATTTGTAAACAAGCAATGCATTTTTGGTTCCCATTTGGTTCCCCATGCATATGGTGCCCCATAGAACCTCAATCTATATATATATATATATATATATATATATATATATATATATATATATATATATATATATATATATATATATATATATAAAATGGTTTTGGGTTTCATAAATGTTGGTCGTTTTGAGTGGTTTAAATGAAATTTATAAAAATCAAAATATCAAATACATAAACCCTATCTACATTCATAAGTTTTCTCTCTTCATTTTCTTTCAAAAATATGTATAAACAAATACTCATTTTTGAACCCATTTACAAACTAATGGTACGTTTCGCTCGCGTAATGAAATTCAAATGAATTTGTTTATATGTTTCATATGTTGGGGCATATCGTTTGATGTCGGCTATAGGTTTATCTTATGAAGTAAATTTAAATTTCATTGCTATGAATTAAGAATGGTGAATCGCTTTAATTCTAGGTTTTGACATAATTTATACATATTTTAGTTACTTCCCTTTATAACTCAAAAATTCAAATACTCTTAAAGAAAATTTAAAGTTATTCAAATTTTATTTCATGAGTCAAACTAAACATCAGCATCCCTAACTAAATTAAATTAACATAATACTTGCAACGTCATACAAACTTTCCCTTTGCAACGAACAATCATTTAATTAAAAGGCAAAGTTTTATGGGAATTTGCAAGTTGCTGACCCGGACCAATGATTCAACAATTTTTTTTTTAAAAGAAAGATAACATAAATTGTAAATATTGACAATAAAAATAACATATAACTTTTTAAATCGAAAACTGATCATCAAATTCAATTTTGATGACTTTTGATATCATGATCCTTCTTCGAATTAAATAATTAAATTTCATGTCTTTTTTTATTTCTCGGCCTATTAAATATAGGATTTTTTATTTTATGTTATCAGAAATTGTTCCCTTCTTTCTACCCAAAAATAACTTCAATCCATCTTTACTACCCTAATTACAGTTACACAACGTCATTAGAGTGAGTGGATGATTATCATCCATAACCGATCTCATACAAAAGGAACTAAAAAACCAAAACCCAAATGGTACGGTATCAATACAAATATTTGGTTTCACGGTTATATATATCCCTTGATATCCATGAAGATCGAGAGCCTAGAAAATGATAGAATCACGTACTAGAGATCCATAGAACCAATCAAATCTAGTTTTGGAGGTTCGGATCACGGTAGTAATCATCTTTACGAGGACTGGTCATAAAACAAGGACCATCTACGTACATCTTAAAGAACGATGATGCCACAATCGAACACAACAGAGTCGACGAGAAAAATAAAATATACAAACAAAATTACCGAAGTTGTAAGATTACCACTAAACTAATGTAACCTAACATAGATTACATAAATAAAAGAGTTAATTCTATAAAAACTTGTCGTATTCCATGACTCTGTACTCAAGATTCCAAGTGAGAGTTGATCAAATGTACTAAAACAAATGTCAAGACCAAATAACTTATCTTCCTTTTACCAATCGCACCCCCCTTTAGCATGTCACATCAACTCTATTGTCTAATTACAATTTAAAAGAAATATTATAATATTGCTGTAAATGTCACATCAAAAGGGTACACGTCAAATCATAAAGGATGGGCCTTTTTATAAATCAAGCATCAAATAAAGGTATATATAAATGAGCCTTTCAATGCGCTAATTATCATCATTCTAACACAGCTCCTTTTTAGGCTTTTAGCCAACAACAATAACCTATAACAAGATTCTATTCCACTTCACAAGCTGCAACCAGTCAGCTCTATGTCGAGCTCGAGCATCACCACCAAGTAAGATCACCCTTCAGAATGTTGGTGCCGAAAAGCCGGTCTCTGGCCCTGTCAAACTGGTCAATGCAATGGGAGCATCAATCTTTTGGTTAATATGTTCAATGAAATGTATAGCAACCGAAACCATAGTTCTAATCCAGTTTGGTAGGTACCTGAAAATCTGAAATAGAACTTTTAAACATTCTGCTAGGAGATAATAGCAGGTCACTAGACGTTTCCGATCGATGCCTAGAAACTCATGAGACTGAAGATTTTTCTCTATAGTGTGTTAAATGAACAAAGCAACAATGAATAAAAGGTCAACTTCTATACAGTAGAACATAATAGATTAGTTCGAGTTTATTCATGTGTGTTTTCACTCTACAATCTAGGGTTGTAAATGAGTCAATCTAGTCATGAGCTACTTGAGCTCAACTCGTTAATCTCAAGTTAAACACTTAGACAAAGAAAAGATGAATCAAATTAGGATTATAAGCGACTGAATTGACACCATGTTTCCATGTCAAAGATTCATTTTCACGACCGGACTGGTCTAAAGACTGGGCTGTCTACTAATGAATGAAGCTTGCATTATAAGCTTTTCTTTTAATAAATTACTTGTTTTTATGCGTAATTTGGTCATATCATTTGACCAATTGCAATCACTTGTTTAATTACAATATTTGAACTTTCTAGGAAAAACTTAAAATAAATACTAATAAAGAATTATAAATAGCTTGGTACATATATTATCATTTATATTCACTTTTTGGACGAGGTAAAGCCCGGAGAAGTTGAAACAACTAAGAATGAAAAAACAATTTTATGGAAAAGATGTACCTTTCCTTCTCCTTCATGTTCCTATGTTAGTAGGGAGTCTTCGTCGTATGTGTAGAGACGAGTTTCTCCTGTCACCATAAGTCTATAACCTTCATTATTATAAGTTTGTTTCACAATGTACAAAACAAAATTGGGTTTTATATCTTATTGATTGGAAAACCTCAGGCCTCACAAATTCCCACAATCCCATGAACCCGGCAAACCACCATTGAAGGATAGTGATAGGGAACAGAAATTGATAACATAGTAATAGATCAATTAATTCTGATATTAACGAGCTAAAACAGAAAAGAAGAACAAGCAAACAATTCCAGGGACTATCCCTTTCACTCAACTGAATGGTTGGAGACCCCTCAAAGCAACAAGCAATGAACCTAACAGTCTCTAACAATAATTCTGGACACTACTTCCTTCCCTTCATCCCCTGTTTATAGATTTTCCAAAATAAATAACTACAATTATTATTACTATAATACCCCTTCTAGAATATACTAATAAGCTAATAGTAAAATCCTATCAATACTTTCTCCTTGAAAAAGTCTTGACCTCAAGACTTGTTGATTGTGTATATCATTCTTCCACTTCCACTTCACCAACCATTTTGTCACAACTCCAGGTTTGTTCTTGATCAACAATCCTTTATGCCCATTTGTAGCCAATCGATCAACATGAATGTAGATTCCTTTAAGAGCTCCCACTATGTTGCACCCTTTAATTGTCTTCATAAATCCATAAAAAAAATCATGTTGTCTGGAATAGTTGACCAATGTTGCGAACTCGAAATCCAACCGGAAATGAGAAAATAGGACAGATCACTACTAGGTTGTCCCACGTTCTTGCCGTTGTTTAAAGCATATCTATCAACATGTAATTCGTCGAAAGTATTTTCATCAAAATCTCTTGTAGGCATTTCATCAAACACCTTGTTAGCAACAACTTCTCTTATAACTACATCGTCTTTTCCACCCACAATATTCATTGCATCACAATCAGATCGTGGAACAATGTTTTCCCCTTGATTGATCTCTGATTGATTGGTGAAATTGATGAGAAGTTGAATTCGGTCAGCATCATCGCTGCCACCTGAATAATCATCGTTCTCGTCAACAGAATCGAACACAATTCCAGATGTCATTCCTCCGCCTGAATCATGTTGTTTCCCCTGTTGCTTCATCCATTTCAGCATCTCCTTACGAAACTCTGCGTCCTCAATTTGATTAGCGGCTAGAGACTTAAATGTAGACTTGATTTCAGTGACATCCAGTTGCAATTGACGAATTCGCTCCTCGTTTTGCTCCAAACGAGACTACACAGATCTGATCTCCATGATCAAAACAGATAAAACGAAAAGTAGACGCAGAAAAGCAACAGAATGATCGGTAGAGACAGAAACGGACAGTTCGGACCAATGATAAGGAACAGAAATTGATAACAGAGGAATAGATCAATTAATTCTGATATTAATGAGCTAAACAGAAAAAGAAGAACAAACAAACAATTCCATAGACTATCCCTTTCTCTCAACCGAATGGTTGGAGACCCCTCAAAGCAACAAACAATGAGTCTAACAATCTCTAACAATAATTCTGGACACTACTTCCTTCCCTTCATCCCCTATTTATAGATTTTCCAAAATAACTAACTACAATTATTATTACTAGAATACCAATATACCAATAAGCTACTAGTAAAATCCTATCAGACGTGGACACCCTTTTTTTAAGGGTCTGGGATGGTCATCACTCAACCAACCCCACTAAGGTTACATGAATAGGGTTGTGGATCATTTGAGTCAATCTAAGGGGGTGTTTGTTTGTGACTTAACAAGACTTAATGAGATTTATTATAAATTCTCGGTCAGCCATTCAATTGTTTGTTGAAAGCTTATTGATTAAGCTTTAACACCCGGTCAGCCACCTTGTTCAGTCTTTAAATGGCTTGTAGTCCCCATTCAGTAGCTTTAGTTCCCACAATACCCTCACAAATCTCTCATTTTTTCTGTAGCTTTTCCAGAGATGTATTCCAGGTCAGACCATCGCTTTTCTTCTGTCGGTCACCAGGACGCCATGTTCGACCACATCATCTCTGGTATGCCTCTCTCTCGATCTACTTTTTCCTTTGATCTCCTCCACAAACCACCATAGCCACCGAGATATGTCACCGTCGAGATTTCGGCTCTAATATACCGCCGACTTTGCTCCGATCTGTTGTATCTAGTTCCTTCGGTCTCCTCTACAAACCACCATAGCCACCGAGATATGTCACCGTCGAGATTTTGGCTCTAATATACCGCCGACTTTGCTCCGATCTATTATAGCTTGTTCCTTCGATCTCCTCCACAATCCACCCTAGCCACCGAGATATGTCACCGTCGAGATTTTGGCTCTAATATACCGCCGACTTTTCTTCGATCTCTTATAGCTTGTTCCTTCGATCTCCTCCACAATCCACCATAGCCACCGAGATATGTCACCGTCGAGATTTCGGCTCTAATATACCGCCGACTTTGCTCCGATCTGTTGTATCTAGTTCCTTCGGTCTCCTCTACAAACCACCATAGCCACCGAGATATGTCACCGTCGAGATTTTGGCTCTAATATACCGCCGACTTTGCTCCGATCTATTATAGCTTGTTCCTTCGATCTCCTCCACAATCCACCATAGCCACCGAGATATGTCACCGTCGAGATTTCGGCTCTAATATACCGCCGACTTTGCTCCGATCTGTTGTATCTAGTTCCTTCGGTCTCCTCTACAAACCACCATAGCCACCGAGATATGTCACCGTCGAGATTTTGGCTCTAATATACCGCCGACTTTGCTCCGATCTATTATAGCTTGTTCCTTCGATCTCCTCCACAATCCACCATAGCCACCGAGATATGTCACCGTCGAGATTTCGGCTCTAATATGCCGCCAAATTTGCTCAGATCTGTTATCGCTTTGTCTTTGCTACAACTCCTCCATACTCTCTGTCTGTGATGCAACTTCCATTGCAACTTAAAAGGACTTGTTTTGGCATGTGAGTAGTGGAGGTTGTGAATTTTTTAGTTTGGTGGGTTTGTAATTTTAGAGCAAACAGATGTCGGTGGCTTTCTGTATTTATTCCAACTTATTTAGAGCATTTTGGTTTGTGAGTTTCTTATATTTTAATTTTGAGGTTGTAATAGAATCATTCACAGTGCCATCTTTTTAAGTTTGTGATTTTATTTGGGGCATTTAGGTTTTGTTAACCAAAGATGCAAATCATGGAATTATATTATTTATTGATATTCTTATTTTGCTTATTGAATATAATTATGTGTTATTGAACTAGGATTTGACACGGATAAAAGGATTATTTCTTGAATAACAGTTGCAATTGAAGTTTGTTTTCGTCGGTTTAAAAATTACTAAACTAAAGGGTAAATTAGTAATTCTATTTTATTCAGACGTTTCATTCAGTATATATGCAAACAATATCTGTTATTTTCTAGACAGATAGCTTATTCTAGACAGCTAGCTTAATCCAGTTAGAACTTATTGGAAAATGCAAACAAACAGCCCCTAAACATTATTATGCTTATAGAAGCACTTCAAAGGACATGCCAGGGATTGTAATGTGACTCACCTCGTCGGCATGATTGTCGGCATGATTCTCCTTTATGTTCTAATTACCACAAGCTATTACCTAAAAAGGCAAACAAAAATCACTACCACACACAGCATCTTAGTTTCCTCTACTTGTGTAAGGTAAGTCCTCCTAGGAGGATCACGTGCATCAAGAAAATCGTTTATATGAGCTGTGGATAATGTGAGACCTCATTTTTAAAAGAATGCCTTTCTTTGAACTTTTTGATGGTCAGTAGTACCAAGCTAAACCAAAGGCTAAAAAGTGCGTTTAATATCTTATACCCCACTTGGAATCAGAGAAAGGAAAGGATAGTGCCTTTATTAGCAGAATAGATGGCTTCTTAAGGATCTATGATCTATCTGAGTGGCCCAAGTTAGTAAGTACTAACATGAAGAAAACATTCCTCCCAACATGAGAACTTAAATCATAAAGAAACAATGAGCATAGAGATCACACAAAGGTATACGAGGGTGCAGAAGACAATGGCTTGTGCCTAGGGGTGTAAGTGAGTCGAGCTACTCGTGAGCTACTCGACCTCGACTCGCTAAAAGCTCGAAAAAAGCTTGAGTTAAATGAGCTCGAGCCTACATATGAGCTCATTTAATAAACGAGCTCAAGTCCGAGCTTCACATATCGAGCTCGCGAGTCTAAACGAGCTCATATATAAATACAGTTTTTAATTAATAAATATATAATATATAGATTAAATAAATATAAAAATATATAAATAGATTATAAAAAACTAATTAAAAAATTCATATATATAATAAACGAGTCGAGCCCGAGCCTGATACTTTTAAACGAGCCGAACTCGAACTTTAACGAGCTCGGGCTCGGTTCGGCTCGTTTACACCCCTACTTGTGAGTTGTGCCGTTCATAGACTCATACATCAAAGGCAAATAGGCACAAGCACAAGCATAAGAAGCAATGTATAACAAGGTGTGTGTTAAGCAACACATGATGAAAATTGGGAAGCAGAACTAGCAGATTCTACAAGCTACAAGATTCAGGACATGATGTGGTATGCCATCACGAAAGTGGTTTATTTAGGATGTCTAACCTTGGAAGTTGTATTAATGAAGTACAAAGAGTGAAGCTTTCCGAAGTGTTGCCATAAACTTGAAAGGACACGCTGCTACTACAGCCTATCAGGTTTACAAGTAGTCTAAGCAGCTTCGCTAGTACAACTTCTATGAACAGACGCGTAAATAAACTTGAATTTAAAATGCAATGAGGAGACCAACCATGCATCAACAAAATAAGCTCCAAATGCATAATGAGTCGAGATTGAGTTTATATGCTCTTAACTTGAATTTTGTATAAATATTTTCAAGCCCATAGAGTTAAAGAGCGAAATTCGAATACAGAGAAAAAAAGGAGAAAATAAGAGAAGGTGACCACTTTAACTAAATCGAAAGTTGCAAGGGAGAAATAACTAGAAAAGAATATACCCCTTCATGAATCAAGAAATAAGCAGTTAACCATGATAAGTTCCTGCTTAGGATTAAAATTCTTCCACCCATGTATTTTTAAAAAAAAAACTAACTAGCTTAAGCACTAGTAACAACAGAGAAAGACTTCTATGAAGATCTCCATTTCCTATCAAGATCATCATAAATGCTCAATGCATGTCTACCTTCCCTAAGGAAAGCAACCTTTAACTTCTCCATGGTAGATACATATATCTTGATTCTTCTTCGGAGCATTTTTTCAGCATGCCTCCTCAACTCTGTCAGCCTGCCCATACTTGCAAGCCCTTTAAGTAAAGCATTGGCACCATCGTCCAGAGGAGAAACCCCATCCTTCTTCATATAAAACCAAATTTCATATGCCATCTCGGGATCATCATGGTCAAAGAACATTGAGATGGCGTCAGTGCAATTTCTAGGGGTTGGAGGCTGTTCATTCTTGATCATTTCATCAAAAAACTTGCCTGCTTCTCGCACTTTCTTATTCTCGATCATATATTGGAAAATTATGTTATAGGTTAAGGAGTCCGCAAAAATTCCATGAAAAGGCATTGTATCAAGCAATCGGAAGGCGTTAACAATATCATGGTTCTTGCAAAGCAAACCGATCATGGCGTTATACATAATCAAATTTGGGATCAATCCACTTGTCACCATCATGTCCCATAGTGATAAAGCATGCGTACACTTGTTCTGCTTCACAAGAATATCGAGAGCATTGGAGAAGAATTTCAAACCTGGCAAGCAGTTCTTCCCCTTCATCACCTGAAGAAACTTGAGGGCCTCATCAGCTTGAGAACCTCGGACTAGAGTACTCAAGAAAGCATCATAGGCCGACATGTTTTGTGGGCTCCATCCAACCCTAATCACCATCTCCCCAAATGTCGATTTCGCCTTAGCCAAATTCCCTTCTTTCTCCCACCCTTCCAACAAAATGGCATACGAATCTCCATCTGGTGGTACTTTAGTCTTAATCTTTTCAAAGAAGTCAAAAGCTTTTGCTGTCTGTGAATCCTCACGACATATGACACTTAAAAGAGAGTTAACAGCCACAACATCAGGTTGAATTCCAAACCTTTCCATCGCATCAAATGTCATTATAGCATCATTAAACCACCCAGCCTCACAATAACTCCCGAATACAGAAACAAATGTGGTCAATGACAAAACACCATCTTGCTTCATCGACCCAATAGCATCCCACATAGGTTCAAACATCTTATTCTTCCCAAGCAAATCCACAATCAAATTCCACACAAAAGGTGAATGCTTTTGCCTCAAACCAACCCACCTGAAAAATATCACAGCAGCAGCAGGATAACCATATGAAAACTTCAGCACTTCTTCCACAACCTCAGGCTCCGGGTTAATTCCCGTAGCCGATAACGAGGTTTCAACCTCCGGCAAAGGAACCCTGGCAAGGATATCACATATTGTTCTTGCTCTTGACGATAATTCAAGGGCATCAAGGTATGATGGGAATTGTTTTGGAGGTTTCTCAAGTTGTTGATGTTGAAGATGTTCTCTTCGTTCAAAAGGTTGTGATGACGAAGATTTGCCCAGAGGTGGATGCCTGAAAGGTACTGTCTCCATTACCTTAAAACCCTAAATCAAGCTGTGTGTGTGTGTATGTATCAGAAACTATATATACATACAGTCAAACAAGAAGAACTCTGAAACTAAATTGAAGCTATAATCGAAGGAATCGGAGAAGTTCTAATAAATTAATAAAACCCTAAATCAAAGAACATGGAGAATCAAATCAGTAACCAGGTATGGAAATTAGCGTTTCGTTGTTCGCGTGACTCTGTGAAAACTTACTGGTTTCTTAGATTGTTGTAGGTTTGAACGATTGAAGCTCAGAAATCTCTATGGAACTGAGTTCAACGACATTGGTAAGATCGATTTTAGGCGTATTTTTTAAATTGCGTGTCAATCGGAGGCAAACGACAATCCCGGAAACCCTATTAATCCCAATTCCCAAATAATGATTGATATGATTTGCCGAAAATATGGAAACCGGCGCGGATCGGATTGGTTTGAGTCGGTTTATTTAAATTTAACTTAATTTAATACGCCTAATAATCTATATCTATCTATATATTATCTATACTATTAAAAGAGTAACTATACTCATTTCTGATGAAGCCACGTGTCGTCACCATGAATCGACACGTGGCATAAATAGATTTTAAAAAGAATAAAGAAATTTAAATCAAATCTATCCAAATCTAATATAATCCACTTTTAAATTCAAATCAAATCAAATCAAATCAAACAAAATCTAATACTTAACTAACTTATTAATTAAATCTATCCAAATCTAATATAATCCACTTTTAAATTCAAATCAAATCATATCAAATCAAACAAAATCTAATAATATACTAACCTATTAATTATAAGGTAATATAATAAAAGTTTAAAAAATATATAAGAAAATAATTATTCTTCATATATATTTAGAAATATACAAAATTAATATATACTTTTGTTTAAAAAATAATATTTATATCTTCATTTTTTTATTTATTATATTTTATATATATTAAAAATATCCGCGTAATACGCGGGTAATAAACTAGTCTATTAATAAAATAAAATATCTAATGACACGTGTCATCTCCTCATCTTTTTAAATTTTTGATTTCTCGCCCTTTTTCCATAATTAGATTTCTAATTTTATAATTCATTATTAAGAAAATTTATGGAATCTAATTCAAATACTTTCATATTTAATCCATACAGTTAAAAAAGGAAATATTTTAAATATTCTAATATTAATCTAAATTTATTTATACACAAAAAAAATTCATATTTTGATGTCTAATATTTAATTAAAACATACAATTTTTTTTATCTTATATGATATTTTCTTGGTACAAAACATACATAACTCTACGTGAATTATTTTAATTAAAAGGTACTGTGTATGTTAGTTTTTATAAAATGGATTTAACTTACATATTTTGGATTTTTCTTATTCAGGAAAAAAAATTGATCTTATTGTATTTATAATTAGATAAAACTAGATTCTTATGAATTTTATGTAAATCGAGCACACAATTTTTTATTTTTATTTTAGATTAAACTAATCTCACATTCGTATAAAAAAAATTAATGTTGAGTTAAAAGTTTATGGATAATTTTTTCATGACGTATATTGATAGTATACAAAATATTATAGTTGAGACACATTATAAATGTTTAAGTTGAATTGAATTTTTGATAAACTAAATATATGTTTATATCACATGCATATAATAATTGTGTATTTGTTTATAAGTTTATATATGTGTGTGTAAAAGAAAATGTCTAGCATCATGTGTGTAAAATAAATGTTTAAGTTGAATTGAATTTTCCCACCCAATTTTCATATAGGATTCTTCTTAATTAGTTATCTAATTATTTTTAAAATTAAAATAAAAATATAATTAAGTACTATCTAAGTTAACTGCTATATATATAAAACAATCTTTTTAATTGATTTAAATAACTTTCCAGATTTAACTACTATTAGCTAACTATGTATTATTTTATATATTTATAAAGTGAAAATAATGCAATATTGAAAATGAGTTGTTTTATAATTTTTTTAATCTTAAAGTTTTTTAAATTTTATGTAAAACTATCTTCGTATTTTTTTAGAAAAAAATAAACATTTTTGTATGTAATTGACGTTTTGTGTAGCTTTTTAGTACACATTTATTTATAAAATATCCACGTGATACGTGGGTTAATAACTAGTTTTTAAATTAAATGAAATGATTTAACATTAGATTTATCTAAAACGATTTATTTTATATTACGAAAAAAGTTTTGCACAAAATTCGTATTGATTTTTCATAAATACATAAACTTTAATCGAACAGAATCTTATCTTATTTAAAAAACGTACATTTGCAATTGATGACAAAATACAAAAAAAACGTAAATATCGGTATCCACTGGTGATGACACGATCGAGCGACGTCATGTACGCAATCAAACACACGACGAACGGGAAAACACACAGTCGTGTGTGTATTACTCACTCTGGCCACCACACACAATGAATTGTGTGGTCGTGAGTTTTGTGATACCACAAGATCACACCACCAATTTATGTAGCCATGGATATGTATATATACAAGGTCGACTATCGGGGGTGCAATGTGTTCAATGACACAGGACCCTAACTTTTCAAAGATTATCTGATGTGACACTTTTTAAATATTATCAGTTACCTAATCATCAGACATGTTACGTTGATTGGTGTGTTTCAATAACATAATCTCCTAATTGAAAAGAAAAAAAATAATATGTTACCCAAATTAAAAATATGTCATAATATGTTACATTTTTTTTCGTAATTAACACTAATTAAAAAGTCAATCCTAATCGGGACAACATACCAAGCTAGACAGGATAAAATTAAAATCATAAAATCAATGATGTCATATGATAATTTAATCATATATGTACGTTAATCATATTAGTTTATCATATTTAAGTCATTTGACTTATGGATACAACCTAAATGATAATAGTTCATGTCAACTCGTTTGTTCCAAATAGTTTTTATAGGGTGGTAATTTGTGTAACATCCTTAAATTTGATATAGTATTTAAACCGCTAATTATACACTCAACTAATGAATTGAATGATTTATTTATGTTAATCAATATGTAAAGATTGAAATTTTATCATTCAAGAAAATATGTGTTAATGTTAAATTACAAATCTATAAACAGGTAAATTGGACTTATTTATATAATTAGGTTCGGTTAACTCATACATTGCTATAATATCTTGAAATTTGAAATATTACTTATAACCCATTTGAAATTTCAAATGAATTATATCTTTATGGTTGGTTATGAGTAAAATTAGAGAATTTGTCACAAGCTTTAACTACTTGTACTATGCATTAAAAGTCTTGTAATTTGGCAATTCATAGGCATGAGTACAAGCCTTAAAGCCATGAGTACAAGAGCCTTAGGTCTCCAACAAAATGTCCTATGAAAATAAAATATTTGTGGCTGAAATAGGAGAAGGAAGACTCAAGGGGTGGAGTGTAAATTTATGACCAATTGAGTCTTATAAAACTTCCCCCAATCGTGAAGCTTCTTCCTCACTTCTCCATTTCTTTCTTTGAAAATTCTGCACATACACAAGAATCAGGGCTAAGGAAAATAATTCATATTGGGCTAAAGGATTAAGTCTCCTTGTGCAAACCAATTTCATCCAAATGAAGGTATGGTTCTTCATCAAGGTTGAGTGTGTTTCTAAGCTTGCAATGCAAGAAAACATCTAAAAAGCTATAGAAATTGAAGTGGTGAAGTTTGGAAATCTTTGTATTACATCCAAGGATTTAATTAATGAAATGGAATGATTTAATGATGTTTTTATGTTAAATAATGTTTATATATGTTGTAGTAATCAAGTAATACATAAGGACCAAATTTCTAAGAGTTTGATATAGGAAAAGTTGAGTTTGGAACGGAGATTAGACAAGCAGGACGTCAAAATTCGTTCCAGCATGTTTTAACTCGTCGAGTCATCCCCTTGACTCGTCGAGTCATCCCCTTGACTCGTCGAGTCACTCTCAGATATGGCCATTTTTCAAAAGATAAAAGTTGTAGACCTATGTCTCCTCTTCGTCTGGACTCCTGAATCACCTAAATCCGAGTTCGTATGAAAACGTTATGACCAAAATACTAAACTAGTGCGAGTTAGACAATTTTCTTCGTTTCATTTTGATTTCTTCGTCTACGAACGCCGAATGGAAAGTCATGTTTGTGTTAAATAACTTCAACACATTATATGATAATTATACACTCATATAACATGTAAATTGACATCTAAAAATCTATAAGGATTATCGAAATGTACAACAGTGTCGATAGAATTCGGAAACTTAAACCGAAAATGCTTAAATACTTCAAATGACTTCCAAACCTTATGATATACTATTATAAGCTAATTAATACCTTGGATATCATTATTCTTAGGTTTGGAGCTGGAAGGAATGCCGGTTATCGGTTCGGGGCGTTAAGTGACTTATTGGTCGTTTTAAGCCTAAAAGGCTATTATAGCCTATTGTACAGTGATTTCTAGCATTGATGTGTGAGTTGCATGCATAATTACATGTTAATTTTAATCATGACATTGCGCATATCTAATTGGCATCATCCTCTTATATGATGCATTGCACTGATTTTAGCATTCTGCCCTAGTTGGCAGTTTTATTATTTAATCATGGCCTAAGGCCAGCATACCTCATTTGATACCTTTCATTACAGATATTAACCTTCATGTTAAGCTTGAAGATTATTCATTTCATACTTCACATGATTACTCTCGATTACCCCATTGTGAGCTATGCTCATTTATCATTGGCCTCACCGGATATCTAGGTTATCATTATTATTATCAAGCGCCTTACTTTGTGTTTGTGCGTATAAATTCCTACACCACATGAGCTCGTGGGTAGGTGGCCGGACTTCGGGCGCCGGTTGAAGTTGCGCAGCTGGACATTGATCCATAACTGTTGGCAACGGCGGGTCAGCGGGTCATGTACCGCAACCTATGCAAATTAATGGGCTATGCCCACATTATTTTATTAAAAAGATACTGCACGTGTCATTACATAATCATTTTATCATTTATACATGTTGTATGTTTTGCACTCCATATCGATCTAGTAACTCCACTTGTTTATTGGGTCCAACAACTTAATAAGATAATAATTTCATGACAGACGTCGGGACAAATGTTTATTGGGTCCAACAAATGTCTGTTTGAAATTAGGGATGGTTCATACAAAAAGATTATAATTTGGTGTTTTACATACAATGGCAGACAATAACCAAAGATGTTCTTATTGTTCAAACTTGGCCTAATTACGTTAAAAGGTACTATGATACTATCACTGTTTTTTCAATCTGGGTAACATACTAAATTTTTTTCTATTTAAAATAACATACTTTCCAAATCAAGTTAATCGTATCTGATTGAAATGTAAAAATTATTGACATGACAGTTTTTCTTATCCAGTTATCAGTTTTTTTAATTTCTAGTATTGCTTAATTATTTTTAAGTTTGCTTCAAATAGCAATGTATTATAAAAAGATATTATTAAATTACACAAAATAGTGCACATCATGTAACAGTTAAACTGTCGTAAAAAAATGCTGACCGCCAGTAATTTTTATCTTTCAATCCGATATGGTTACCTTGATTGACTTGATTTGGAAATATGTTACCTTAGTTAGAAAAAAAAATTAATATGTTACCCCAAACTGAAAGAACTGTAACAGTAGGTTACCTTCTGACGCAATTAACCCTTCAAACTTCATCGTACGAGATCAATGCTGGTGCTAGTAATGGTGGCACCTGTCGAACTGATTTCAGGGGCATCTGGTTCTGCATAATACACGGGCACCGGAATCTTCTTTGGAAGATTTGGGACTGCAGTCTCGAACTTTAGCACTTGAATGGCTTGCCGGATTGATGGCCGGATACTTGAGTCGGGGTGCGCACACCATAACCCAACCATCATCAAACACTCCACTTGTTTGGCATCAAATTCCTTGTTCAACATGTGGTCAGCACCTGAAACCAGCTCACCTCTTCCCAGTAAACCCCAAACCCAATGAACCAACCCCAGATCAGAATTCGGGTCTACTTTATCCATCGCCTTTCGGCCGCAAGCAATTTCTAATGCAACTACCCCGAAGCTATAAACATCCGCTTCTTTGCTTGCTTTTCCTGTCGTTACATACTCAGGAGCCATGTAACCTATAGTTCCAGCTAAACCAGTTGTTTGTAGGCCCAACTCATGGTCCATGAGTCGGGCTAACCCAAAGTCTCCAAGCTTCACGTTGAATGCCGAATCAAGCATAATATTGCTTGTTTTAATATCTCGATGCACCACACATCGTTCGCAATCTTCATGGAGATAGAGCAGTGCAGAAGCTAAACCCACAGCAATCTTATACCTTACAGACCATTCAAGGGAACTCTTTTTGTAGAAAAGGTGAGAGTCAAGGCTACCGTTTGGTAAAAACTCGTAAACGAGCAAGAATTGTGTTTGATCATGGCACCAACCGATGAGTTGCACCAAGTTTCGGTGCCTTAAACTGCTAATGATCTTCACTTCAGTTATGTACTCTTTCTTTCCTTGTTTGGAACCTTGTGAAACTTTCTTGACAGCAACCGGTATCCTTTCATGGGATAAGTAGCCCTTGTAGACACACCCGAATCCTCCCTCGCCTAACTTGTGGTCGTCGGAGAAGTTGTTGGTAGCCAAAGCGAGATCTCTGAAAGAAAATCTTTTGGGTCCTGCTCCTCTTTCAAGATCCTCATTTATCGATGTCAAGGCAACTGTGTCCGGTGGTATCGCTATTGATTTTTTCCGAAATATAGCATATGCAACTATGCCTCCTGCAACTACAACACCAAAAGGTATGGTTAATCCCACTGCTAGTTTCCTTTTGTTTGAGGTATCTTTAGTACTTTGCTTTGATATATTCAAGCTTGAATTGAACTCCCAGTATTGAAGCGTTTGTCTTTCGTAAACCACGCCCGTGGACGCTGAAAATCCAATATTTACCCACTCGGGAAGAACTTCCGACAGGTCAACTTGATACGAAAGACTTGTGTTTTCTTGAGCAATACTATTCTCATTCCTATAGCGCCAAGACAGGCTCAACATGTGGGTGGTTGAATTATAGGAAAGCCAAGCATCCGCAGTGTCTCCGTTGTGCAAACTAGCATTCCAAGCAGTGTAATTAGCGGAACGGATTGAGTTCTTGTTGATACCAACGTGTCCAAATCGAAACGGTGGATCCCATTTGTCTTGGAAAGAGTCAAACTCAACGACAATCATTTGATTTCGTGACAATTCACGGGTATTGTTGAACAGGCCTAAACCCGGACCCCCAGAGTTGGGTGGGATTTGGAAGCCAACCGGGGCAAGAAAGAAAGCGAACCCATGGCCATAAGACGATGGATCTGGTGTATCGATGATGAAAGTGAAATGAGTGGTGAAATCTGAGATCTTCCCGGATTTTCTGTCCCATATCTGGACTGCCTCTGCGTATTTCGCATGGCCAACATGATAGCGAAATTTGAATCTGTTAAACACTATGGTTCCATTAGAAAATACGGCGTCACCTGAAAGGAATACTACATTTGCTTTATCCACATCAAAACTACTGATCTTGAAATTCGATGATTCAGACACTACCAAAACGGTTAAGGAATAACATACAAAGAGAAAGATACAAGCAAATTGAGACGATGAACACGAAAACAAAGTCGACATGATTTAGCACGAATTAAGGATCACAAACTGTGTCTGTGTGATTTATGGCACCAAAACATGTCGATCGATACATATAAAAAAAAAAACATAAGATGTCGATTTAAACATACCAACGGGTCAAAGTCGTCTTCATCATCATCAATTTTCAACTTTTGACGTAATTTTATACGAAGAGACAACGACTCTTGACGACTAGAGAATGAGCTTTCATCAAGCCGGCACAACAGTGATCCGTACACCATCTGTACATGACCTGCTATAAATTAAAGGGGCCATCTTTTCGTGGAAGCTAAGGAAGCATACATCCAGATTAGATTTAGTCATTTAGAGACGTTTCATTCGCAAGATTAAACTTAAATGAACGAACAAATCTTTGTTTTTATTCGTTTTGTTCATTATTTGTGTTTCTTTAAAAAATTAATATTTGTGTTGACTAATTAAATTGTTACAACTATTTGAACTTAATCTATACTTTATAGTCTACCAAGCAATATTTTCTATTACATACGTAACAATCAAAGAAAGTGATGTGTTTAATGTTTATATACTACACAAATTAATACACGATATATAATTATATATAAGCCAACTTATCAAAGAGAGACAATTACTCACGTAAAGTCGAACAATAAAATAATATCTATGAAGTCGATAACTTTTCTCTAATTTATACAAATGATTGATAGTTTGATACGCTTATTTTATACATATAAAAACAGTCGAAGCCCCTTTTGTCTCGCGAAACAGAATTTAATGGAATTGAAATATAAATCATAGTATACAGGATTTGCTGAATTTCCCACGAACTGCGTTCCGTTCATTTCGTACCATTTGGCGGTACGGAAGCGAACCATTTTATTGTTGGGATCGCTATCTGGTACGTGGACCTAGCGAACCAGATCAAGCTCAGTTTCGTTCCCCTATTCGCAATTGGGGCGAACCTAGTTAGAAATAATCGCGTACCCAATTGGGAAAAATCACGAATTTAAGCTTCATGGTACTTGATCAGTTCAGAAATTATGAAACGAAGATTTTATTACTTTATTGCTTACATCAGAAAACAATTGAGCAGGAGCGGCTTAGATGGTTCGATTCCAGTAGCAACCATCGATTGAATCAAGATTGCAATCACTATTAACATTCAATAGGCTTTATGGAGGGAAACGAATTAGGATTTAGTTTTACAGTTCGTGTATATATATACAAACTTATATGCATAGTACCACATCGTATAGTACATCATAGTGGAGCGAACCGGAATGTGGCTACCCACACGCACCGAAATTCGGAGACCTAACTAACCGTGTACCCGTACCTCATTCCTGTACCATAGCGTATCACGAACTATATGACTATGGTTTAAGGTTGACAAAAGTTATGGGTCATGTGATGTTAGGAATCTTAATTCCATT
Source organism: Centrapalus pauciflorus (assembly GCA_020465985.1). Taxonomy (NCBI): domain Eukaryota; kingdom Viridiplantae; phylum Streptophyta; class Magnoliopsida; order Asterales; family Asteraceae; genus Centrapalus; species Centrapalus pauciflorus. The sequence continues at coordinate 1,419,983 of JAANYP010002523.1, forward strand.
ACAAATAGTTGGTAATGATGAATTTCTTAATCCATTGATTTTGATGGATGGTAAACAAGATATTATTTATTATTTTTGTAATTCAAGAGTTCAAATACACTATAAATAAATTTTGATTCCTTACGTGAGCCAACCGGAGCCTAAAGGCGCATATGACTTACAAAATGAATCTTGAAAGAATTGAAGTTTGTTTATAGTGTCTTCTGAAATTTAGATTATAAAAACAATGGACAAACATGTGTTTACGTGCCATCAAAAACTATAGATGAATGAATGATGTTAAACATTTCCTACGACTTATACCATTGGCTAGCCTCAAACACCATTAAGACACTTCAACCAATCAACTAAAATATTCTATAAATTAAATTTCAATTCATTTAAAGTTCCTTTCGCAAGACAAACGCTCCTAACATAGTCATGGTCACATTTAATTAGTACATTAAACAAATTAATAAGGGTTAATACTGTATTAAGTTTAATTAACTCTCATCGATTTATCAATCAATTGAGTCTTTGGATTTTAGTGTTTAAAATTCTGTATAATCCAAAAATAGACATCTAATTTGTTTGGCCGGTTACTATTTACTACGTGGTAACATTGTTGGAAAAACGAGTTTTCTAAGTTTCTTATCAATACATACAAAAATTTACAGCAGCAACACGGAAGGAAAAATCACGAGTAACTAATTGGAAACCTTCACCTTGGGAATCGTGGGTGCTATTATCATCCACCAGATTAGCACAGTAGTCTCAATTTCAGCAGTTGAGCCATTTCTGGATAACTATTCTTGGCCAGAATGTACAGAATATAACTGCAACCACATTAAAAAAAGGGTATAACTTAGGAGGTAAATCGCATATAACCATAGTTTAGAGGCATTTGCAAGGTTTACGACTACTACAAGCACATACAACAACCTTGATTATCATAAGATTATGAAACATGAATGTTCCCTTGGTATCCGTAAATAGGGGTGGCAATTTCCGTCATTTCAAGCCAACGGGTCAAATGGGTTAAACGACCAAAGATCGTAAATTTTACATAGTTTTGAAAAAAATTCAAAGAACAATTTTGTTTTAATAAAGCATTTTATAAATTTTCATCTTTAAAAAAATGTCCGATCTTAGTTTTTTACAATGTGTTTATTTTTGGGGCCTTGGATCAAAATTGTCACCCCGGTCCTTAGCCAACAAACAAAATAGAATAAATCTAGAAGAGCCGTACATGTGAAGATTTCGAACAAGCGAAGCAAGAAGATAAGGTGGAACCGATGATAATTTGTTACCCAAATTCAAGCACAATCATGCACATGTATAAAGCAAACAAGTGAATTGAATTTCACATAACTTGAGGAATTCCAATGTATCCCCTCCAGATTTGTGCAACGAAGGTGTCGTCACTTCAAAATTTTGAATAATTTCATAACCGAAGAAACAAACACACAGAGTCAACATCGATCGGATAATTTCATACATCTTATTGCAAGTTTAATTTGCACAACCAAATACCAATACATCTGATTATCTGATACAATTTGTACAAGATAACAAGTTTTCCAGATGGAACTCACACTTCCACTTCCTCTGAGCCCGAAATCGAAATCCTTAATCGAGAAAATAAGCCCTATATCGAAACACTCAAATCATGGAGCAACTCACTCAAATCGATTTCATCTTCAACTGCTTGTTTCAAATCGTGAGAGAGCAGACCTCGGTGGAGCACGGCCGGCACGGAGGAACGGTTGTCAGCGGGATCAACGGTGTAGCCAGTAGCCGTCGATGCTTTTGATTTCACGGAGATATCATTGAGGGGTTTCATCGTTGGATGTGTGTGACAGAGAAAGGGTTTAATTTTCTTAACTACGATAAATTATACCCACTCATCTCTTCCTTTTATTTTCTCACTTCCTACTTTACTCGTTTTGACTCATGGCAATAAAGCAGAACGTCCCTAATCATGCTTCTTAATCGTCCTTCCTATCATCATGTCCCGATTCAATCCCGTTGGAAAATGAGGGGCGTTTGCTTCGCTGGAATTTGACGGAATGGAATGGAATCTGTCAAATGAATGGAATTCTGGAAGGAATGAAATCTGTCTGAATCCAAATACTATAGTTTGTTTGGTTGGCAGGAAAGGAATGAATTTTTAGATACAATTCCTTAATTGTTTTCCGTATGGTTGATAAATCTGTCAAAATGAATTTTTTTCTTGAAGTACAAAAATATTTAAAAACTATGATTTATTTAATCAATTTCTTTATAAAATAATTTTTTTATATTGCAAAGTCACAAAACAAATACCTTAAAATGTTACAACCAAAATAATACGTGATATAGTACAAAAGACAACAGAAAACATGATTGTAATATATTTGGTCATTTATGATAGATAATTTAATTATTGATATTATATATATATATATATATATATATATATAAAAGTTATTAAATGATTGTCAACTTTTTCAACAAAAAGTACCCACGGGCATGGTAGTTTTTAAAAGAAAAAGTGGTAGTGGAACCAAAAACAAGAGGTGAGCTGGAGGAGAGGACGAGCAAAACCCTAGTCACCGCAGATAGAGCAGATCGGCGCCGGAGATGGAGGAGGTCGGCGGTAAGACGACCAGCGGCTAGCAGATCGGCACCGCAGAGGAAGAACAAGTTTTTTTGTGGCTGCTAGGGTTGAGAGTGAGCGGATGGTTGTCAAAAGGTAGGGGTGTTCAAAACCGGATATCCGAAATTTCGGATAGTGAATTTTGCTATCCGAAATTCCGGATTCGGATATCGGATTATCCGAATATCCGAAAATTTATATTTTTAATTTTTTTAAAAAATTAAATCAAATTTTTGAATATCTAAAACACAAATTTTATATATCCAAATACATATTAAAGATAAATATATCACAAACTAAATGTATCCAGAATTATTTTACCCAAAACGACTAAAAAAATATTAAAAATATAAAATATTAGTTAATAAATCTATAATATTAAGATAAAACTCAAAATATACATTAGAATAATAATAAACACTCAAATATTATGTAAATAATCAATACCAAAGATATTTAACAAATTGTAAAAAAATAATTGTTTTTGGATTTTCGGATATCGGATTATCCGAAATTTTGGAATTTTACTATCCGAATCTAAAATTTCGGATAATTTCGGATCATATTTTTGGATTTTATTTCGGATGCTCGGATTCAGATTTTTATGAACACCCCTATCAAAAGGAATTGAGAATGAAATTTAAATTCCTCTCATTTTGCTATGGAATGATCATTCCTTCAAAAGAGAGATTTTTTTTTAAAATGTGGAATGGTCATTCCACTCCTTTGAACTACCAAACAACCCATCAGAATGGAAAATACATTCCTTTTCCGCCAGATTCCATCCGATTCCAGCGAACCAAACGTCCCCTGAGTTTATATCATCATTCGCGTTCTAATCAGAAATCGAGAATCCTCTTTGAAGTATTAGGTTTTGCAACCCGTTAAAATATTAACAAGTTTAACTTATAAATATTAGCTTTCAGTAAATTTTAAAGCAAATCAATTCAAATATATTAAAAAACTCTAAAGCATGAAAAAAAAATGTTGTTCCAGTCCAAGGAACTTAAAGATAAAGCACCTTTCTGTAGAGATATTGTGCCCGATACCAATTATAAAATATAAGAAATATATTACGAATTACAATTCAGAAATGAAATTACAATACACGGAAATAAATAAAATACGGAAATTAAAATTACAAATAAAAGAAATAAAATACGAAAAGTAAATTACAATACGGAAAATAAAGGCTGAGTCTCGTGTTTGACACGATTCCCTTAAAACAGATTCGAAGTCTGTTTCCCAGGGTACAACAGCCAAAGCAGCGTGTACTGCCGGAGGTAACCAACTTGCCTGAAAAATCACGTGAATTGAAGGTGTTCTTCGTTCTTGGAAGTAGCAACGTCTTGCCGTTAAAGTGCAAAAAGTTTCAAGAATACAAAGCGTTTTCCAAGTATCTCAAAATGTGTGTTTTGGTGTTTGCATCTCCATCCCTTTTATAGGAAATAAGTTGTAACAACAACTTAATTATATTCAATTGTAATAATAATAAAAAACCATTTTTTTATTAATAATTAAATATAATAATTCTATCATTAAACCATGAGTTGTAACAACAAATTAATTATATTTAATTGTAATAAAAAAATATTTTTTATTAATAATTAAATAGAATAATTCTATCATTAAACCATTTCTGTAACGGCTCTAGAATTGTCTAGATTCGTTCAAGACACGAACGCGGCTCGCACAAAAAAAATACCTTATACAAAGTACGAGGCAAATGCGAGTGCACACAAGTTTAATGATTTGCTATTGTTTGGACCCAAGTTTTGTCTTGGAGTAACTTGTCATGCTTGTCAAGGCTCCTCATTATAAACCACTCATGGTTTGGTCCATCTTCCTATGTGGGACAAGTTTTCACACTTTTAACTTGCATTTTCCCATATCAAACACCAATCTTTGAGCATCGATATCTCATTCATCTTAGCTCCATTTTGGACGTTCTTTATATCGTTGTAATCCTCTCTTCAAGGAGAATACACACCCATAAAATATTAATTATATATCTCACAACTATATATAATTATATTTGGTCCAAAAACATGGAAAATACACTTTTTCCTTTGAACAATTTACACTTTTTTCCAACAATCCCCCACATGAATGAGAGATCGATCGAAAACACATTCCAATCATCCCCCACATGTATGAGATTGATCGAAGACACATAAAATTCCAATGAATTTTCAATGGTTGAAATCTTGCATAGGATAGGTAGGTGTAAACCTTTGAACCTTCCCTTATGAAATGCACTTAGCCTTCTAGCCGTCAGTAGAACTCGATGTCTTTGAACTGAGCTGCCATTTGTGATGACGACAATACACTTCACACAAGAATCTTCCTAACAAGGTTAACTCCTCATAGTCGTGTCCGTTATGGTCATGGAACACTAGCCTGGTTCTGCGAGAGCTACTAAGAATTGTGCCCCTACAATTCCACTCGAAGCGACCCCACTTCTCTCTCACATAGGTGATTTCTCCCGAATCATTAAAAGCATAATTGATTTCGACTGAATCATTATAAAATGCTTAACCTCATTGTCACTAAAATGATTTTCTTCTAGAAATCATATAGGAATGGACTAGGAGTTTTTCACAACCCCCCACAGTGACCACACTTTATTCATACAAATAGGTTGTCCTTTTGAACCAAGATCTTGGGATCTCCAGTCAACAAGGTAAGGTTTTCCTTCGTATGAATTTATTCATTCATGGGCTTTAGTCACATTCCTTTTGACGACTTCAAAACTAACTCTCTATTTAGGCCTTTCGTAAGCGGATCCGCAATGTTATCTTTTGACTTCACATAGTCAATAGTAATAACACCTGTTGAGAGTAGTTGTCGTATCGAATTATGCCGACGTCTAATATGTCTTGACTTACCATTATACATTATGCTATGCGCTCTACCAATCGCTGATTGGCTATCACAATGTATAGTAACGGCTGAAACGGGTTTCGGCCACTTTGGTATGTCTTCAATAAATTGACGTAACCATTCGGCTTCTTCACCACATTTATCTAATGCGATGAATTCAGATTCCATCGTAGATCTAGCTATCACTGTTTGCTTGGAAGACTTCCAAGAAATAGCAGCACCACCAAGTGTAAATACATATCCACTTGTAGATCTAGAATCTTTTATATCGGATATCCAATTCGCATCGCTGTATCCTTCTATCACAGCTGGATATCTCTCATAACGTAGTCCGTACTCTCGAGTATATCTCAGATACCGAAGTACTCGTATCACACTTTTCCAATGAATCCGACTCGGATTACTCGTGTACCTACTTACTCTGCTTACAGCATATGCTATGTCCGGTCTGGTACAAGACATTAGATACATTAGACTGCCTATAATTCTTGAGTATTCTAGTTGATTAACACTTTCACCTCTATTTTTCGATAGATGTTGACTAGTGTCAATTGGAGTTCTAGCTATACTAGAATCACCATTACTAAATTTCTCAAGAATTTTATCCACATAATGAGTTTGACTTAACACAAGACTATCTTGGGTTCGTGTGATTTTAATACCAAGAATCACTTCCGCTAAACCCATGTCTTTCATGTCAAATTTGGATTTCAACATCTCTTTCGTTGAATTAATCATTCTTTCGTTACTACCAACGATAAGCATATCGTCTACGTATAAACAAAGAATGACATATCCATGTTTTGTATCTTTCATGTACACACACTTGTCGCACTCATTAATTTTGAATCCACATTCTAGCATGACGTGGTCAAACTTTTGATGCCATTGTTTGGGAGCTTGCTTTAAGCCATATAATGACTTAACAAGCCTACAAACTTTCTTTCCACATCCGGGAGCACTAAAACCCTCGGGTTGCTCCATGTATATTTCCTCTTCTAAATCACCGTTTAGAAAAGCCGTCTTCACATCCATTTGGTGCACTTCTAGATTTCTTATTGCGGCAATTGCAAGCACCAATCTAATGGATGTTATTCGCGTCACCGGCGAATATGTATCAAAGTAATCAACACCCTCCTTTTGTTTGTAACCTTTGATTACCAACCGTGCTTTATATTTATCAATGGAACCATCAGGTTTCATTTTCCTCTTAAAAAGCCATCGGTAAACTAGTGGTTTACAGCCTTCAGGAAGGTTCACTAGTTCCCAAGTATGATTTTGTAAAATTGACTCAATTTCACTCTTGATGGCTTCTTTCCATTGAGGTCCTTCAGAAGAAGTTACCGCTTCTCGGTAAGTTTTGGGTTCACTTTCAACCATGTAAGTGACAAAATCATCTCCATATGATTTTTCAACCCTTTTCCTTTTACTTCTTCTAGGCTCAACCTCTTCTCTTTCAGGTTGTTCTAATGTCTCACCTTGGACATTTTTGTCAATTGATTTAGACGAACTAGCACGATCCTTTTGTAAACAAGGAAATATATTCTCAAAGAAGGATGCATTCTTTGATTCCATGATGGTATTCTTGTGAATTTCTAGATTTTTAGACTCATACACAAGAAACCGATAGGCACTACTATGATGTGCATAACCAATAAATATGCAATCAACCGTTTTAGGTCCTATCTTTTGAGCCTTAGGTGCCGGTACAACAACCTTTGCTAGGCACCCCCACACTCGTAAGTACTTATAGGATGACTCTCTTCCCATCCAAAGTTCATACGGTGTTTTATCCATTTTCTTGCGGGGTATCTTATTCAAAAGATAAGTAGCCTTAGGTGCCGGTACAACAGCCAAAGCAGCGTGTACTTTTGCATTTGAAAAAGTGCTGTAGCATTTTGAAAACTAATAATCAGATAATAGCTGTAACAAAAAGTGCTGCAGGAAATGTAGTGTTTGGTTTAACTTCTGCTGGTTGCTATCATAATTATCAAATAATCAGTTTTTAAAGTGTTTGGATTTGCGTTTTTACTTGTAAAATGATCAAATAATCACTTATGAAGCAAATAAGCTACAATTTTTACTTATGAAAAAATGTGGTAAGATTAACGTTAAACGCAAATAATCACTTATTAACGTATGCAATCCAAATACTTTAAACTAACTATTTGCGTTATTGTAACGCAATAAGCTGATAATCTGATTCATAACGCAAAACCAAACACCCTCTTAATGTGAGAGGAGATTAACTTTTAATTATTGGGTCTCAAGTCATTAACAAAAATCATATAAGTAATAGGCAATATGGTGTGTGATTAGTAAAAATTTAAAATGAGAGAGATGTATATATAGCAATACCCTTAATAAATTAGTAAGCCTCAGAAGTCCTTTTATTCTTATTACTATGTTAATATCCATGTGTTACATGGATTGATATAAAAAATTAGTTATACATTTAAAATTTATAAAGAAGTGTAATCCCTTAAGACCCTTTAATGTTTTTTAAATTAAATACAATAAAACCAATAAAAGATGACACAGACAAAATAATCAACCCAATGGTAATCAACAAAATAATTATTTATGTTTTTTATTTTTATGAAGTATATTATTTTAAATGTATAACTTTATTAGAGACCTTAAATAAGACCATATATGAGTTTTCTTATTGAAGATGTTTTAATTAATAATAATTTTTTATTGTCAAAGTGATTAAAACTTGATATAATAATCCAACGTCAACTGAAAATATAAATCGTTAATTATGATTGTATGAAATTAATTTATTTTAAAAGATAAATTTTGCAACATTTAGTTTTGAAGCTTTAGAAAATATTAGTACAAATATTTATTAAAGAAAATACATTTGAAATTTGAATGATTATTTTTTTAAATGTTTCATACTTAACATATAAAGATTTAATAAAAAAAATATTTTTCAAATTTATTGTATAATAAGGTATTTAATTATCATTTCATAAAATTATTTATTCTTTCAAACATTTTTAAATTTGAAATTTATTATTTTATTGATCTTTTAAAATTTATTATTTTTGTTTTTTGTTTTACTAAGTGTTTTAAAATTATTTATTCTTTGGAATATTTAAAGTTGAGTTTATTATCTTATAGACTTTTAAAACTTTTATTTTAGCTTGTTAATTTAAAATTTTTTATTTAAGTATTAATTATAGTTTCAATTACTTTAGGAAACAAAAATAATAAGTTTCAAAAGTTCAAATTAAATGAATTAAATGATATTCATGTTATTAATGTAATTTTTATTTTTGGAAAAAGAGCAGGAAAATGAAAAAGTAGGGTATTGAGAGGATGACACATGGCAAGAATTGTTCTCGTTTATTATAATATATAGATAGATAGATTGGAGTTGAACAAACTTTGTATAAAAGTGAGTTATTCGATTTTTTTATTTAAAAAAAGAAAGAATTTCATATATATCATTGTAAACTTTAAACATTACGCATATATCCTTGCAAATTTCCTTATTACATATATATTCTGAATCTTTAAATCTCACATCTACATCCAAGTGACTATTTCAATTTAATTACATCATTTAGAAAAAATATAAAATATCATTTCTTAATTAATTTATTATTAAATTAAATTAGAAAATGATATTTCTTTATTATTTTTTAATTAATTTATGTTGGGATTTAATATGGTAGTTTAGAGATTCGGATTAAAAAAAGTACCTCTCAAAATCAAGTGCACCCGAATGTACGAACCTTAAAAAACTTTTTTTTAAAATTTTTTTCTCATAACCATGTTTAGTTTAATGTTATACGCATGATATATGAATTTCACATACATTTATACTTTCTGTGTCCTTAAAAATTATGTGAATGCTCAATGCATATTTATGTGAATGGTCATTTCACACCATGTGAATGGTGTGAATGACCATTCACATGATCTTTTTTTACCATTCACAAGATTTATGATGTTGATTTTTTTGAAAAAAAGTCTTATAGTGTTGTTTTATACATGTTTATTCAAAAAAAATTATGCAAATGATCATTCACATTAGGGTACGCTGGAATCTTATAGGTACGCTGATGAACCTGATTCGTAGTTTAGGTATTAAAAAAATTTAATGATAAAATAAATTTAAAATAGCCATATGGATATATACTTGAGATATAAAGATTTAAAATGATATATATGTAATAAGAAATTTTGCAAGGATATATACATAATAGTTAAAGTTTACAAGTATATATATAAAATTCTCTATAAAAAAATCCCACCTCTGGAAATGCAACATTTGGACAACACTTTCCAAATACAAGTTTATTAGTGGAGGAAGCATTTTGTAGATAATATATTATTAAAATAGTACGATGTATCTTGTAAAAAACCTCAATATCTTGAAAAAATAGTAAACTAAGCAAAAAACTGTGTTCAAATAAATTTCAATTTGCCAAGTGATGCATAATCAAAAACCCTTTAAATTTTAATACAGGCTTTGGAATTTGAGTTTGTAGAAAGAGAAACCTTTGTGTTTCCTAATATGGAAATATTCCCATTGATGCGCACACACCCTTTTTTATAGTGACGTTTTTAGTGCCCATCATCTTTTTGTACTATATTATTAATTATCCTAATTAATTCCTAAGTACTTTGTTTATATAATGACCCTACAATCGGAATCGTGCGCATTAAAATTTTATTTGTGTGCGCACAAATACATATACATATACATACACAATTGCATCGTGAGTGTAATTTGTAGTTGGTCAATATACCAGTCTTTAATTCATTATCTAATATATATATTAACATAAATAAGTTAATTGTATTAAACGTACTATATATATATATCAGCCAATGTGTGGGTTTGTTAGGATCAATCTTAGTACTTATTTACCAAAGTCTATAAAACAGCCTCGCTAGCATTGGTATCGATATTAATTATCCTTTTGCAGTCAAAAAGTCCTCGTGATCGAACATGTTACGCCTACACCTATGTGTGCTTCTTTTGCTACTCTTCCAAGGGCAATTCCATTCAACCGAAGCACTAGGAGCACGAATGAAAGCTCTTCCTCCAGCCTTGCCAGTCGAAACTTCAGTCTCACGTGCTGAACCTCCCTCAACAAACATGGTTATGTCCAGTCGCTACAAGAAGTATGAGACACGAGCTTTCAGGCCAACATGTCCAGGACCAAGCCCTGGCGTTGGCCACATAAACCCACCCAACTCTTGCTAAAACCTTGTTTATCCAATAATCATGTGCCTAGGCCAACCATGGTGCATAAGTTCTGGATTCATAAAATTTTAAAATAAACTGAGGTTGGATTTGCCAACTTCAAAGGTTTGAAAAGTGATCGATGAAATGATGGTGCTTAAATACTCCCAGGTGGTTGATTTTAGATTAATTTTTCATGCAATGAAAGTAAAATTTAGTATGCAATGAAAGTAAAATTTAGTGTGAAATCTGGCTAATTTATTTGATTAGGACTCTTAATTACTTTGGTGCATCCATGCATCTATAACTATTGTTTGTATATTTGGACCAAAGGGCAGGTAGGTACCAACTACCAAGGTGTTAGCTTGAATTCTAAATCAAGAGCTCAAGTCTAAAATGTAATTTACTGAAAGTCTCATTCCAACAAAAACATCTTTTAAAAGATAAAATTAAGTTTGCACACACTCACTTTCAAATTTGTTATAATTTGTAGATATATTATAGTTTACAATCTAGGATCAGACTGAAACAAGTACCACTTGATATTGACTGTATTCGAAGGTATCATCCTTAAAAAAACTTAATTTTTTTATAATTATGTTTAAATTAACGTTATACACATTATATGTGAATTTCACACATTCTAGGTCCTTAAAAGTCATTTGAATGGTCATTTACTGAAACGATTATTCATATAAATATACATTATCATTAATATGATTTTAATGACATAAAAAGTATGAATGTGTGTGAAATTCACATATCGAGTGTGAAACGTTAATTTAAACATCATTATGAAAAAAATTAAACTTTTTCAAGGATGATACATTCAAACTTTGGGTGCACTGTTTGTTAAAAGCTATATCCGATTATAAGTTTTCAAAACGTTTCTGCATTTTTTCAAACGTAAATTCAAACGTGCTCTAAATAATCCATTTATCCCGTTAACCGTACGATATTTCACCTGTTTTCTAGTAGAAGGCGGACCTATACTCGATATTGAAAAATATACAAAGTTTAGAGATGGTTGGGATGCTGTATATAGCATGAAAATCAAAGGAGATTTGATGAAAATTATTAAACCACTGAAACTTATATAAATATAGCATGGTCTTTTGGGCTTTATTAGCGATAAAAATGTGTCAAACAAAGCTGAGACGAAAAACTATTGCATGACTGAATAAAGTTAAATGGAATCTATCTATACATATTAATAAATGAGAACATTTTATGTCACATGACGTTCTCTCTTTGAACTGCATCTTTAATTTCCCGTCTTTTTTCCTTAAATAAATCAACTAATTTTCTAAATAATTAATGTTCCAATAAATAATGACAAAATAATAAAATTTAGATTTGCTACTTACCTTTTATAATTTTGATTAAAATTTTACTAACTAATATAAAATTTTGAAAAGTATCATATTGAAATTTAAATGTTATCCTAAATTAAAAATAAATACTGACTTTCAATTTGTATCTATTAAAATACCTTAAATTAAAAATAAAAAGTATTAAAAAAGTCATAAAAAAACAACTACTATTTATATCAATTTATAAAGTTAGAAAAATAATAATTATGATAAATAATAATAGTATTTTTATATTATTTTAATAGTTGCGTGTTTTTATTTTTACTTATATATATGTGTGTGTGTGTGTAATATTAAAAATATACACATAATACATGGGTGCTAAACTATTGTTTTTTATTTTATTACAATAAAACAAAACGTTATGAAACATGATATTATTAATATTATATTATATTTTAATTTTAAATATTTAATATTGTTTGGATAATCTATATTTATTTTTACTAAGTAAACACATTGAAATGCTTTAATTAGATATACAAATAAGATAATATTTGAACGTAGAATTGAACTTAATCTAGATTAAATTAAATTTATGTTAAAATAATTTTTAATTAGATACATATGTAAATATTGGTAATATAATATTTTTAATATTGTTTGTATAATCTGTATTTACCTACTTGTGATGATAATTCGTTGTGTTTTTCTGAATTTTACCTAGATGGTGGTAACTTTTTAAATAATGAAATATGATTTTAGCTATGTTGAAAGGTGGAACAATTAAATATTATGAAAGAATAATTGAAGTTCATTGTGATGGCCATAAAGGAGCATTGATAAAGGTTAATTAAGCATGGGTTGTTGTCATCAATGAATTGAGAGGGTTTTTAAAGAGCGTTAGACAATGTTGAAGATGTAATGAATTGAGGTGGTTGGAAAATAGCCTTGATTGGGTTGAAAGAACAACAAGTTTTGACATTGGCATGGAAGATGACGTTAATGATGCTTGAATTTGGGTGAAATGAAAACATTAAAATTAAATTATTAATGTTGTTTTTTATTTGCTTTAAAATAACACAATAGAAGGTTTTTATTTTAGGAATTGATTACATCAAATGATAAATTAGAAAAAAATGAGTTGGTAATTAATTATAATAAATGGAGCACATATGCTTTATTTAATTAATATATATATAGATAGATAATAATAATAAAGATATTGATATATTGTTTTTGTTTAAAACTACAGTTGTTTCGTATTTGATCTTTTTAATTTATGTTTTTTATATTTAAAATTTATTTAATTTAGATTAAATTAATGTTTGAGTAATTGCATTATAAACTTTTTATCAGGATATGAAAAGTTGTTATTCTTATTTATTTTAAAGTAATAAATTTATTTTTTCGTTTGCTTGCCTTTTAAAAAAAATATATATTGTGTTATATGATTTTTTAAATTTTTAATGCTTTTATCTTTAACTTTATGTTTTTAGATTTATACCAAAGGATTAATATCTTAAATTGACAAATAAAAAGAATACTTACGAGTTACAAAAAATGTCATATGTCAAAATTAGCAACAACTTTTTGTATTTTTACTGTTTATAGATTCATTACCTACTTTTATCATTATTAACAATAACCTTTGTATGTTTTTAGGGATAATATCATTTTTGACCATCAAACTTTCAGATTTGTCTCATTTAACCACTAAACTATTTTTTTACGCATCTAGCCATTAAACTTGTTTTTACGTACACATTTAGCCATTAAACTATTTTTGTCTATGTTTAACAATTGAAAATTATACACATTTGGTGACTAAACTATGATATTTTGTACTAATTTGACTACTAAACTATTCTATTTTGTAGACATTTAGCCATTACTTTTTAATCATTTTTCCAAAAGAAAACACTAAACTAAAGTTTAATGGCTAAATGTCTACAAAAAATAGTTTAATGACTAAATTGGACAAATTTAAAAGTTAAATGGTCAAAAATTACCTTAACCTTTTTTTTCCCCGATTATAGTCATTTTTGTCCTGAAAACATGATATAGCAGGTTACCATTCATTAATAATATCAACAACTTTTATTTTTTTTTTTTACCAATCATAGCAACATTGTTTTATATTTTTATCGATAATAAAGACAAATTTTAACTTCTTATCAATAAAACGATACATCAAATTAAACGTTATTTATCTTTAACTTATAATCATTAAAAAATCTAATTTATGAAAATCAAAACATGTTTAAATAAGTTCATTATCTATATTTGTATTCAAATTTCTTTAGAGACGTGACAAATGCAATGTGCGGTAATAAGAGAGATAATGAATAAGTTTTTTATAAACGTCAAGAAAAAAATAATATTTTTGATATGTCATGTAATAAATCCAAAACTATTGTCATTGTTAGGGTTTATTTAAACGGATTATTAATTTCCAATCACAAATTCAACACAATGAAACAAATATAAACTACAAAAACAAGATTGTATATACAAATCTAGGAATAAGACATAATCATTAATAAAATAGAATTCTACATTTATTCTAGCAATATGAGCAAAAATAATCCAGATGGGATGCTTTCGGTGTTATCGGAGATGACACGATCAAACAACTATCGGATGACTAATCAAACGAACAAAAACCAAAAGGTTTTTCTTTGTTTAGAAAAAGATCAATCCTATAGGGTCGAATTCTTCATTTGTGTGTTGTGATAGATGATCAAAACCCCTACACTTGACGTATATTTACAGGGTTAAAGTTGTAGATCATATGCATTACATTTAAACTTAAATTCTATCTTTTAATTAAATAATTAAATCATATATAATTATTCGTAAATTAAATGGATGCATCTCTTTAATATTATCATTTTATTTATCAAATAAATAAAAGACTAATTATTAATAATTAAATCATAATTATTTATGATATTATTCATTTATATTAAATAAATAAATGATGCAAATATTGTTGTAATTAAGTATATAAAAAATACTACAAATGTAGCAAATGTGTTCATTTTATTTATATGACATCTCTATTAAAATGAACTGTGTTTCACATTTTCGTATTACATTAGAAAAAAACAATGAAGTATTTGTGAGACCCTAACAAATCGAAGGTTTTGAATGGTCGTCATATTGCATCCCTAAAAACTAACTATTAATGACAATATAAACATATTAAAATACTTTTCTTTTTTTAATATTTATAAAAAAACATGTTCATAATCTCTTTTCACGGGTGTATTTGATTGATTTTTCTAAGAATTTTTGAAAAAGAAAATGAATTATGAACTTACTTTAATGTGTTTCGATTTTCAAAAATTTAGTTTTCTTAAATTAGTAATTAGTTAAAGATAAAGAGAACTTTAAATTGATATTTTATTATTAATGATAATAAGATTAAAGTTGTTGCTTTTGTCGATAAAAAGATAAAATATTGTTGTGATTATTGATAAAATAAAATAAAAGTTGTTATTAATAGTTGATAACCCGTTATAACCGGTTTTCAGGTAAAAAATGAATATAATTGATGGAAAAATATAAAAGCTTTTACTATTAACTAGCTTATAAACCCATGTATAACATGAGTATAAATTTATAAAATTTCATTAATATTGTAGGATAATTTTTAAATATATTTTATCAAATTTATATTTATAATATCTATTTATTTAATATAATAAACTTAAATATAAATAGATAATTATCATTAAAATTCAAATTTAAATTCAAAATGAGTTTTATATGAGATAAGATTTAGTTTAGATTCAGATTTGGTTAGATATTATTTAAATGGGATAATTACTAAAATAGCCAAATCTCACACCTTTATTCAATTTTTAGCCACTTTATATACATTTTACCAAAATAGCCACACTTTACGTTACCGCATTTACGTGATAGCCACAATTTACGTGATTTGTATTTTTTTTTTCATTTTTAATGCATTACGTTACAAAAAGTGTATGGTCACGTAAATTGTTGTACTTTACGTGACCATTTTTGCTCCATCCCCATGAATGTTTGATGGGATGTCTTGTCACACTTTATGTGACCAAGTACAACAATTTACGTGACCAAACACCTTTTGTAACGTAATGCATTAAAAAAATGAAAAAAAATACAAATCACGTAAATTGTGGCTATCACGTAAATGTGGTCACGTAAATTGTGGCTATTTTGGTAAAATGTATATAAAATGGCTAAAAAGTGAATAAATGTGTTAGATTTGACTATTTTAGTCATTATCCCTTATATTCTATATTATATGGATTAATTATAGATTTAGAAGTACAAGCTTCAAATGGCGGTAGAAGGTGATGCCCCATAACAATAACAACTGACGACACATGATAAAATATTACTCTTTTAATAGTATTTATTATATAAATGATAAATAATAAATAATGTATCTATGTAAACGGTAAAAATATAAAACAATTTTTTTACATGCAATCCAAACAAAAATACACAAATACTCGTGTGTGAAATCCATAACACAGAGCTTACACGCGTCTCTCCAAATTCAACATCTTCTTCCTCCAAAATCCAAATCTTCCCCAAATTTCACTCACACTTGGTACCTACTTTGAAATTACATGATCTAACGACTTCTGCTTCATCGAATCTAAACCCTAAATCGCACAATTCTCATACTTCGAAGCTGGAGCAGTTGAAGACGATCGGTAGGGAGCTCGCAATGGGCTCCCAGGGCGGTTTCGGCCAGTCCAAGGAGTTCCTTGACCTCGTCAAATCAATTGGTGAAGCCCGATCCAAATCTGAAGAAGACCGTATAGTTCTCCACGAGATCGAGATGCTGAAACGCCGAATCAACGAGCCGGATATCCCCAAACGGAAGATGAAGGAGTATATCATCCGTCTCGTCTACATCGAGATGCTTGGTCATGATGCTTCATTCGGGTATATTCATGCCGTTAAGATGACGCACGATGATTCACTTTTACTGAAACGAACTGGTTATTTGGCTGTTACGTTGTTTTTGAACGAAGATCATGATTTGATTATACTGATTGTGAACACGATCCAAAAGGACTTGAAATCGGATAATTATTTGGTAGTTTGTGCTGCTTTGAATGCGGTTTGTAAGTTGATTAATGAGGAGACTATACCTGCTGTGATTCAGCAGGTGGTTGAGTTGTTAGGGCACCCAAAAGAGGCAGTTAGGAAGAAGGCTGTGATGGCGTTGCATAGCTTTTATCATAGATCTCCGTCCTCGGTAAATCATCTTGTATCCAACTTCCGGAAGGTTAGTGCTTTTTGGTTATACAGACTTTCTACTTAGTTAGATGCATTTTTACCTGCATTCAGGATTAGAGTGAATCAGATATGTGACTTTAAGAATTTGAAGCTTGCTTTTTGATGATTAAACTGATTGTTCTTTGAATTCTGATCGTCAGAGACATCATACAAATAGAGTTTAAGTGAACTATTTTGTTCTTTGAACAACTTCTGCTATGTAAAAATCGCTTTAGAGTTCAGACATCAGACCCTTTTGAACTTTTGGGTAATTTTCGTATTTATAATGATGTATTATTTGCCCTGCATAAATTAGTTTCTAACTTTCATATCAATTTACTTTAAATTCTGAAGTAAGTTTGCTTGAGCAGCGGAATTTCTACATGATGTTCTATATCGACATCACTTAAACTATGCATGCACATTTTACAGATTTTGAATTAAAGAACATATGATTCGAAGTTAGTTGACTCTCTGTGTCCGTTACTTTTTACCTAGTCTAATGATAAACAGCGAGGCCAGGAATGACACAAGTATACTAATTATAAGACTAATAAAAGGCTGAAACTGGAATTTACTATATTTTAACATGCCCTTGGTGACAGCACACATTACTTTAGGAGATGGAAATTGTGAGAATCATGTTAAGCATCTGCATACACACCACACAGGTGGTTATTTTCACTACTTCATCCAAGAAAATAGGTTACCACAGAAATCTATCGATCCAATTAACTTAATTCGGTGAAACATTTTGCATATCTCTTACTTAATCTTATTATTGGAAACATCACCTCTTTAGTTTTGACCGATCTTAAAAATTCATATTTTGTTCTGATTCTTGACTTGGACATTTTCTATTTTGTAGAAACTTTCTGATAATGACCCTGGTGTCATGGGTGCTACACTTTGCCCTCTATATGATCTTATCACGATAGATGTAAATTTATACAAGGATTTAGTTGTAAGCTTTGTCAACATTCTTAAACAAGTCGCCGAACGCAGATTGCCAAAAAGTTATGATTATCATCAGACCCCTGCTCCATTCATACAGGTATGGTGCTTCAATTGTGCATCCTGAAGCTATATAGCCCTCTTCTTAAGAAATATTATTACAATATTACTTTCTCCATCTTAAAACTAAAAGAATGCAACACTTTCCATTTTGAGTTTGTTTCTTATGGAATGTAATATTGTTTGGCATGCTTTAATACTACACATTTTTTTCATTAGTAACTATTACTTGACATTAGTAATTCAAATTCGGGGTGTGAGTTTCTTTTATATGTAGATTACTTCTATTCTTAATAAGGTCATTTGACACATTTAGAGTTTAGACGTTTGATCAATAGCCAAACATCTTTATAAACTATGTGCCAATTCTGATGTTGCTTCTTATGTTTTCTTTCCGGATAGAGGGAGTATCCTGTTCTATTGGCTCTTTTAATTTCTTGTTCTGTTTCTTTCTTTGGAATCTTGGATAACTAAAAGCTTGATACCCAATAACCTTAGGGAAGGCGCAAACTAGATTAGCTATATGATATACTTGATTTAGTGACCGCATTACTGCATAAAAGTTCAAGGTGCAAACGTATCTTTGCTAGGATTGCTTCTGGATGTGCACCATTTTGTGTTTTCTTGATTGAAAATCATTTCGTGAGCAATGAACAGCTTAAAACAACAACGATTCTAGAACTAGCTAGGTAGAGTAAAAGTGACTCCACAAAAAATTAAAAGACTGTGAACCATGCAATCTAGAAGTAAACACTCAAAATCAAATATTGATGGTCATTATTTAGATGCTTTTGGTATTCACTATAGTACAATCATTTTTAGAAGTAATTTATCATTGTTGCTGTTATTATAAATTTCTTTGAGATAAAGTACACCATTAGATCCTTAACTAGTTAACTATGTTACATGCTTGACTTTCTAACATAGTTAATTTGCTTAGCAGTATTTACATTGCGTTCTCTAAATATTTCATTAAAGGAAAGAAAAAGAATGGTAAGGGAAGAAGGGGAAGATGGAAAGCTTGAGACAAAACCGAGAATATAGATAGAGCCTAGAGGAGCTTCACTCTCATCTTGCCTTCCTCTCCAAATTTGGATGAAATTAAATCAGGGGGTATTTTCTCCCTTTCATCCTTAAAAAAAGTTGAAGAACACACTAAACTTCCAGACAACTATTTATTTCTTTCCTTCACCTCCTTTTCTTCCCTGTTTACTTCATCGAGAACACAACGTTAAGGTAAATAGGATGGGTGGTGACTAGAGGTCGATAACAACTAACAAGTTCTAGTACATACCAAAGGCAGCTAAACTATGGGTTGCTTTGTCCCAAATTTCGGTATTATGTGATTTGATGGTTCAGCTCTTTAAAGGCGTGGCGGTTGTGCAACCGTACGCTCAATGCAATATTGACCTTATCCTCAAAATAATTGACCTTGAATTCATGGCGGTGCAAGAAAGGGGGGTTGCATAATAATATAAGTTTGGTTCTTGTTTCACAAAATAAAGGAGATAAATTAACCAGGTGGTAAATTAACCACTAGCTAAATTAGAAGCAATGGCTAAAGTAGAAAACAATTTATGATTGCCAAAGAGAAAAATAGAGCTGTACAAGAAGTTATTTTCTTGGTAGTTTGAACTAATATGGACTAATCACATAAAATTTTTTAAAACACCATAAGACTTTGGATTTTTTTAGTGTGTATTTATCTAATTATCTTGCATTTTTAATATTAAATTGTGACTCTCTTTATTGGTTTGGTTTTAGACTTGTATGCGTACACGGTACACCCATATACATATATTAATGCACCATATTCTTTTTAGAATCTTTGAATCTCAGTATCCACGTATCATACACTTGAAATGAGAACCTTCTCAGCAACTAACTTTTCAAAAGATTAATTTGTTTATTGCTTATATAAAACCAATTACAAAAATGTTGCTGATGAATAATAATAAAAAAACTATTCTGAACACTTTTTCTTTGAGACGATGATGCAAGAAGTATATAAAACAGCTTGCTGAGAAGGTTCTCGCTGATATATATTTTAATGCCTTGAAGATTCATCGTACGAAGGTGCAAAATGCCTTAGTCAACTTGCCTTGTTTTTTGAAATGTTTTCTCTTATTTTTAGGAGGACTTATTTCAAAACACTTTGAAGTCCATAAGTCCATCTGTTAGGGACTCATTGTCCAACTTTGATCTTGACTTTTGATAAGGACGTACTCGTTGATCTTTCACTTCAGCAAGTATGAACGCCCTCATTTTCAAACTTTGTCTTCAGGAGTGTTGTCTCAAATGTTCAAGTGAAGTTCAAAGGGAACTTCTCGATGACTAATTAAACTTGTTGAGAAACTTCAGTCTTAGATAGTTGACAAGGACTTCAACTCTCAAGTCACCGAGAAGATCTCAACGACTGAACTTTTTCTATCGTTTTTTATAAGTATGGATGAAAGGGGACCTATTTTACCCTTACTTCTCTTTTTACGTAAACAAGGTTTCACCTTTTCTTTTACTCGCTTGCCAGTTTCCTCCATAGTTGTCAAACTCGTACGAGTCACGACTCACGAGTCGAGTCATTTCAAACCCAAAAAGTGTCGACTCGGTAGTGTGACTCGATACAGAGCTTGACTCGGTTAAGACTCACAAATCAGTGGCTGACTTGCACCGAGTCGAGCCAACTCGTGACTCGGCTGAATCAAATTTCCAGTGGGTATTGGTAACATCCAACGAGTATAGATGGCATCCGGTGGGTCTTAGCAGTTTTTTGGGTAATCTCCATGTTTTTGGTAAAAAAGGAGAATAGGTAGAGAAAAGTTTCGTTAATGTATCTTCTCCATGTTCTGCATTGATTTCTTCTGCATCTGCTGGTTTTCCCTCATGTAAGAGTGTAAGACTTTGTTTGCATCTTATTCTCTCATATGAAAAGGTGAAAAGGCTCTTCTCTTTCATCTGCTTCTCTTTTATTTTGTTTGAAAAGGCAATAGTATTGTACTTATACAGTTATACTAGGGTCACCTACTGACCTACCGACTACAATTCCAACAGAACAACATTAAATGTTTTCTTTATGTTAAAGAGGTTGGTTAGAGCATTAACTATATGACTAATTGACTATTGTTACTTATCATATTAGGTATATTTTATATTTTATACATATTTGATTTTAGTAAATATGCATTAAAGTTTAACAAATATAATGTTTCACATGTGTATATTTATATATTTTATTTTTAATACCGTGACTTACGAGTCGAGTCACAAATGGTTTCATGAGTCGAAAATCTAGGATTTCGTGTCACGAGTCGACAACTATGGTTTCTTCCCTTCTCATTGAGAGCTCCAGCAACCCCAGACATTCATTAATGGGTGCTTTAAAACATTTTTTAGACGAATGATGCAAAATACACCGTAAAAAAAGTTCTAAATTTTTAAAACTATTTATTGATAAAAATGCATAACTAAAATAGCATATTATAAGTAAAAAAAATGCAAATTAAATTAAAATATTTTTTTATTGTATACATATATCTTTATTGGTAATTTTAAAACTCTACGACGCAAATCCAAACACTTAAAACTGATTATCTGATAATTTTGAGAACAAACAGTAGAAGCTAAGACACATACTCGAGGGGTCAAGAGTTCTAGGTAACAACATACTTGAAGGAATAACTAACTGATATGGCCACAAGAATTCTGAGCAGCAAAACACGCTTAAAGTGAAAACTTGTGCGCACCACAACAAACTCCTAGATGGATCTTGGGGTTTTTTAGAGAACTAACATGCCAACCAGCCAGTAATATGAGATAAACATACCTTGTAAACAACTGTATACCTAAAACACATACTCTCTATCATATTAGGCCTTATTTTCTAAATGAAGCTTTTGATTTAGGTAACTAGAGACCTTGCTATGTGGGTTTTTTTGGTTGTATTCAGAATCATTCTTTGGGTTCAAGTGTCCCCATAAGGGTGAAGAGCTGATGAAAAAATATAGACATCTGTCACACCACGATAATGTACTGGACATCCCATCACTGAAATGCCTGAATATGCGGAGACTATTTGATATTAAATCAGAAATATGATCGAGTGAACAGAGAGTTAACATGTATGGAAAAGGAATTCTGATTAAGCAAACAGAAACAAGAACTAAACCAAATGATTCCCCAGGGATACTTCCTCCTCAAAGCCTAAATGCTAAGTGTCCCTCAAAGCTGTAAGGCAATGAGTCTAACAACAGTCTAACAATAAATCTGCACACCCCATCACTCCCTTTTCCCCTTTATTTATAGAATTCCCAAATAACTAACTATTACTATTATTACTAAAATACCCATTCTAGAATATACTAATAGTCTAATAGTAAAATCCTATCACTATTTGAGTTAATTATTATTTACATGTGTCTGCAATATATGAGTTTGTTTGTTTGTACTCCCTCCATCCCAAAATAAATATCCACACGAGACATCACATACTTTTTTAGAAATGTATAATGACAACTTTTAATTAACAAAATAACAAATTACATTTAACTTATTTAAATTACCAAGTGCCTTGAAAAAGTGAAATTATTTGGGTCTCATAATTGAGGGTATAATTGGAATACATTAGGAAATTGACACTTTGGGACAAACTAAATTAGAACAATGGACACTTATTTTGGGATGGAGGGAGTATTATGAACCATTTTAATGGTTAGAAAGTAGTACTATGTCAATGCTAATAGTAGCTCATTTTTAGTATTATACTTCTATATTAGATTAGCTATATAATATTCCTGCATCTATTCTGATTTTAAATATTGAAGATTAGAAAATGCGGACATAAGAATATCTTTCTCTGTAAGTGTAATTCTTTTATCTTTTAGTTAAATAACTTGTAATTTTGATTATTGATTCTCACCTCAAGTTTGTCTTCCAGGAATGCAATAATTTTTTGAATCCTAATTTGTGCTTTCCGTTT
The DNA here is from genome assembly GCA_020465985.1 of Centrapalus pauciflorus. Classification (NCBI taxonomy): domain Eukaryota; kingdom Viridiplantae; phylum Streptophyta; class Magnoliopsida; order Asterales; family Asteraceae; genus Centrapalus; species Centrapalus pauciflorus. The sequence continues at coordinate 1,443,274 of JAANYP010002523.1, forward strand.
TGCAGATTAAATTGCTAAAACTTCTGGCATTACTCGGGAGTGGTGACAAAAAGTCCAGTGAGCAGATGTATACTGTCATCGGAGACATAATGAGGAAGAGTGACACGACTAGTAACATAGGAAATGCCATTCTTTATGAATGCATATGTTGTGTCTCATCTATACAGCCGAGTCCTAAGTTATTGGAAACAGCTGCTGATGCAATTGCTAAATTCTTGAAGGTATGGCTTTTTGGATCTTGGAGAACATATAAGAGATAAATAGAAGTTGTTGATTTATATATGCAAAGTATTATATGCAAAATTTCTCTACATTGTAGAGTGACAGTCATAATTTGAGGTATATGGGTATTGATGCTCTTGGTCGATTGATACGAATAAGTCCAGATATCGCTGAACAACACCAACTTGCTGTAATCGATTGCTTAGAGGTGAGTGTATTCATTTTCTCATATATTCACATATGCATCTGAAATAACTAGTAATTATATACTTGATTGAAATCATTTTTGAACTATCTGTCAGTCTCGTTCATTGATCTATGTGATTTGAATGATATCGATACTTCCATTTGTATATCTGTTTGCATATGAAGTTAGTGACTTGAAACAGTTATTATTGGGGTGGCTCTAAAAACTACAAACACACAGTCATCGAGTTCTCATTCACTTTTGGATACAGGATCCAGATGACACTTTAAAGAGGAAAACGTTTGAGTTGCTCTATAAAATGACAAAGTCCTCCAATGTGGAAGTGATAGTAGACCGTATGATTGATTACATGATTAACATCAACGATAATCATTACAAAACAGAAACAGCATCAAGATGCGTGGAGCTTGCAGAACAATTTGCACCCAGCAACCATTGGTTCATTCAGGTTTACACAAACAAAAGCATGCATATGGATTCATTTCACATGGCCAGTTTTTATAGAATTGTCTGGATGTTTACAATTTTTTTTACCTTTACAGACCATGAACAAAGTCTTCCAGCATGCTGGGGATCTAGTGAACCCTAAGGTGGCACATAACTTGATGCGATTGATTGCTGAGGGATTTGGAGATGATGATGATACAGCAGATAGTCAGCTGAGATCATCTGCTGTATGTATTGCTTGAATTATGTGACCCTTACATATGTGTGTGTGTGTGTGTGTGTATATATATATATATATATATAGATTTAGGATCAAATGAGAAGCTAAATATATTTTGAAAAATATGAGAAGCACAGTGATTCACACTTTCTCACATTGATTCGCTATATTTCGAATTTGAATAAAAAATCTGAATTAAGTGAATCACATGTAAAATAGTGAATCATAGTGCTTCTCAAGATATACTTAATACTTGGCTTATCACAATATCCTAAGTCTATATATATTTTGAATTTGTATATAATGAATAAAAAATCAGAATTAAGTGAATCATATGTAAAATAGTGAATCATAGTGCTTCTCACACTTCTCAAGATATACTTATACTTGGCTTCTCACAATATCCTAAGTCTCCCTCTCTCTCTCTCTCTCTCTCTCTATATATATATATATATATATATATATATATATATATATATATATATATATATATATAGAGGGGGGTTCAATGGAAAACCAACATGCAGCGGAAAACCTTGGAAAACCTTCATGCACCACCACAAATGCATCACAATTACCGCGTGATGCATCGAATTCTCGCGTGGTGCACCGTCTTTCTGCATAATGCACCTGAAAACTTGTGAAAATCGCACTGCACCACCACAAATGCATCAAATTTCCCGCATGATGCATCAAAATCCCGCGTGATGCAATCAATTTCCCGCGTGATGCATCAAAATCTCGCGTGATGCATCACTTTATTTACGATCATGCCACCGCGTTTTTCATGAAATGCATCAAATCGGACGGTATGCGGAGGTTTCCACGGTTTTCCGGTGCATAGTGGTTTTCCATTGAACCCACCCCTATATATATATATATATATATATATATATATATATATATATATATATATATATAATGCATATCCAGGAGCACTCTTGTGATTTGCTTTGCTGGGATCGTGATCACTTCCACATTGTTTTTACTTATATCTTCAATTTATACTTTCGTAGTGATTAAAATGTTCAACTTCAAAGACTGGTGCCACGTAGTCAGACTGAATGGAAGTTAGAATCACTGTCTAGAAAATGACCTTTTATTTAAAAATCTGATTGAATGATATTTTTTGTGATTTCTCATATACAAGTTAGATGCAAATATTAAATTAGTAAGCAATCAGTTTGACGATTCTTATTTGGTATATTTATGGAAGTGTTGTTTTTCCGATGCAGGTGGAATCTTACCTGCGAATAGTTGATGAGCCGAAACTTCCATCTGCATTTCTCCAGGTAGTTATGGATTTCTGGCATATTTAGGTTTCATAATCAGTTAATCACACAGGATATTCGTTTGTTGTTGTCATCTTATCTGTTAGCTTTGAGAACAGGTGATATGTTGGGTGTTGGGTGAATATGGAACTGCAGATGGTAAATATTCTGCTTCCTACATCAGTGGCAAGCTATGTGACGTGGCAGAAGCACATTCGAGTGATGATTTTGTTAAGGTATGCTTACTGCCCTGCTAGCTTTATTTGTTTGCTCTAAATGGTGTATTTTGGCATCTCCAGTTCCAGTCTTTATTTACTTCACATATTGTCTGAGATTATCACTATATTTTTTGTTCTTTTGCTTGCTGGATTTGTTCTTACTGCATTATTGTTTCATCGTCTTAGAGGTTGTTTGTTTTTCTTGCAACTGTTATATGATTAGATTTTGAAAACTGTACCATAATACATATAGCGGAGTTTTAAATGTTTGTATTTTTAGTTTATCAGTGTGAGACTACCAAAATGATTTTAGTTCATTACAGTTTCTATATTGATTTATAGATATCAATATGATATCGCTTTTATTGCATTAGCAATTGGTATTTTATTACAGTAGCATTTATTATATTGATTTTTAATGTAATTAGTTCTTTTTTTTTTTTAAATCAATCTGTTTTAAGTTATTTAAGCGTTGTGTCCATGGTGACATCGCTTTTATTGCATTAGCAATTGGTATTTTATTACAGTAGCATTTATTATATTGATTTTTAATGTAATTAGTTCATTTTTTTAATTGAATCAACCTGTTTTAAGTTATTTAATCATTGTTTCCATGTCGTTTCCATGATCCTGAATTTAAAAGTTCTATTGTTCTACCTGACATTATCATTACTTGGTAAATGTATTTTTACTGTATAATGATTTTCTTTCCTTTTCATTTTTCTTTGCGGTTTGGAAGGCATATGCAGTGACAGCACTTATGAAAGTATATTCTTTTGAAAAAGCAGCTGGAAGAAAATTCAGTTTGTTACCAGAGGTTGGTAACCTTATTTTCAACTGCTTGTTCCTAAGATATATCTTTTTGTATATCGAGGTTGAGTTTCCTTCTCTGGTTGCAGTGTCAGTCGTTGCTCGAAGAATTGTCTGCATCTCACTCATCTGATCTCCAGCAGCGTGCATATGAGTTTCTGGCAATCCTTGACCTTGACGCCAATGCCATAGAAAATATACTACCGTCAGATGCAAGCTGTGAAGACATTGAGGTGATGTTTTATGCATATGAAATTATGCACTCTTATTTTAAATTTGTTTGGTGTGCTTTTTTGGTTATCTTGAAACCACGATCTTAAGATGTCTTTTGTGTGCGGATGTAGTAGGGCTGTCACTCTGTCAGTGGGTTGGGTTGATCTAGATCTAATATAATTTGATGTGATCCGGTTTTGTGAGAAACATATAAAAAATCTGATACTATTGGATCGATGCATCAGGTTCTTGGTTTGTTCCATGATTCATCTTAGTTAATCCACTTAGAGTAGAAATTTGTTTTTTTCTCTTTGTAATACCAAACTCTTTACTTCCATTCAGATTTTAATAAAAGAACATGGCTTGTTTATTTACTTTTAGTTTTTTTTTACAAAAGGTATGATCTTTCTATTTACAAATTTTGACACTTCACATAAATTGTTTAGTCTATTGTTAGGTGTGATGAAACATAGGTGCTTCACAAAGTTTATTTAATCCATAATTTATATACATGTTGATAGTTACATTACCAAAACATACATTAGGCTAATTTTTTTTTGCCCAAAATAGTTTATAAGTGGGTTTTGCTATTTTGTTCCTCTCACATCAACAATGAATAATAATGTATAAATGGGATTTGCTAAAATGTGCTAGTGAAATTTAAGTATTAATAATTTTTTATTGTGCTAAAATGCACTAGAGGAAATTTTTGTAAAACACTATTTATTGTAGCCTTGTAGGGTTTTGCTAACGTGTGCTTATATATTTTTTGTTAGTTATATGTAAATCATATATAATTAGAATGTTTACATGTTACATTAATATATACATTTAGTTTATTTAAATACTAATTAATTATTAGACATTTTACAGATAAGATTTATTTTTAATATATTATAATTATAATTTTAGTGTTATATAATGGCTTATTTTGATTAATGTTGATTTAACATAATGTTTGATTAATTCTAATTAGTTTGTAGTGTTTAGTTTATTAAAATATGTTGATATTAATAATATTATTATTTCAAATATTGACCAAGCCAACAAAAAGATCTTAAGAAAAAAAATATATCGGTTTACTATATTATTCATTTATCGTTATTTTCATATGTATATCATAACTTTTGTTTATTGTGATAATCACGATAGATGATAAACATGTGTTTTGTATCTCATGTCATGTGTTCATATATATTCTTTGGTTGTTGATTAATTGTTTTTCTTCAACCTATTCAATTTTTTAATTTAGGGTTAATATTGAAAAAACCAAATCAACTTTCTTCATTTTTGTGATTATGTCTCTAAACTTTTTTTTCTTATTGTTTAAATCCTTAAACCATTTATCCTATTCAAAAGTGTATATTTGACCTGTTTGACCGGTTACCAAACAAGTAACCTTAGCTTTTTCACTTGGTTGATGTTGTAAAAAACTCACCATCTTATCATATTTTAGCGATTAGTCCCTGAACTTTTTATTTTATCAGTTAAATTTTACCGGCTATAGTTATATCATTTTGAATAAGACAAACATAGTCTAATGACTTAAACAATTGGAAAAAAGTCTAGGGACTTAGTTGAAAAAATGAGAAATGTTGATTGGGTTTTTTCAATATAAACCCTTTAATTTATACTCATAACATGAATTCAAAGTATAGTATCAATTTATTAGTTTATTATAAAAACTTTAATTTTTAAGTAATTGAATAACTTTTAGTTTATATTTTTAAAAAGCTAAGAATTTTATTACAATAAACAAAAGACCTCCCAAGTCCCAATAACTAAATCAAATACTACAAATTTTTCATGGATTGATCCATTCCTTCCAATCCAACCATTTCGTGGCTTTTATTTTCAGTCCATGACATCGTGTTTTGAAATAGCCAATAATATACTTTATCATTTTGTTTATTTTGTCTATTGTGTGATTTCATTAAAAGACAATTTTAAATTTTATATATTTGATCAACTGTAAATATTAATTAATGTTATTTTGTTTAAAGAAACTTATAAACATTGTCATTTTAGTTAAAGTTTGTTTTAAATACTACGTATACAGGTTAATAGTTTTAAAAACAAGTTATTAAATACTTTATGATATCAGTTTTTGGTTTTTAGTTTATTATATGTTATTAACATTTTACAATGTTTGAACTTATAGTTACTAAAATTGTAGTAAATTTTTAAAATTATTCTCTATACTTTAAATTTTTTTACTAATTTAATAATTAAAAAAACACATAATTTACATACTGTAGCAACGCACAAGTATTAATGTACTTGTTTTGTATATGTGTTTCCATGCAGATTTATTAATTTAAAAAACACATTATTCATGTAATCATATTTATTTAAAATGCTATTACTGTCAAGAATTTGAAGACGGATTTGTGTTTCCATGCAGATTGATAAGAGTCTTTCATTTCTTGATGGTTATATCCAGAAGTCAATAGAGGAGGGGGCTGAGCCCTATATCCCTGAGCAAGAACGTTCCGGAACTCTAAATATCAGCAATATTCGAAACCAAAACCAGTTTGACGCCTCAACTCATTCTCTTAGGTTTGAGGCTTATGAGGTACCAAAACCAGCAGTTCCTACGAGAATACCCGCAACAAGCAGTTATCCTACTGAACTTGTACCGGTACCAGAACCTTCTTATGTACGAGAGGTTCAACCTACTGCATCTTTAGGACCGGTATCTGATGCAGGCTCGACTGAACTCAGGTTACGGCTTGATGGGGTTCAAAAGAAGTGGGGTAAGCCCACGTACTCCTCCGCTGCCTCTTCATCTAACTCAAACTCCGATTTCACAAGGACTGCAGTTAATGGTGCAACACAACCTGATTACGTGACATCTAAATCACATGAATCATCCTCTTATGATTCTTCTTCAAGAAGGAATGCACGTGTCGAGGTTTCAGAAGAGAAGCAAAAACTTGCTGCTTCACTGTTTGGGGGTGGTACAGCTTCAAGATCTGAAAAGAAGCAGTCTATTGCTGCTGGTGGTTCTGCAGGTCATAATAAGGTTTCACGATCGACCAATCACACTGAAGACAAAGTGCGGCCAACAACAACGACGATGACAACCACAGCCGTTCAGCCACCTCCACCTGACTTGCTTGATTTAGGTGAATCAACTGGTGCTATAAGTAGCTATTCCACTGTCGTGGATCCATTCAAACAACTCGAAGGTCTTCTCGATGTGAGCCAAGATAGCGTTCCTACTACGACTTCCAACCGTGCTGATCTTCTGTCCCTTTATTCCGATGCATCTACAAATGGGCAGAATCTGAATCTGCTGGCAAAAGAGAATGACAATGGTAATGCCACGTACGTTTCAGCAAATCCAAGCACCAAAACAGCGTCATTAACCAAGGGTCCAAGCCGGAAAGATTCATTGGATAAGGACGCACTCGTCAGGCAGATGGGCGTAAACCCGACAAGCCAGAATCCTAATTTATTCAGTGATTTGCTTGGCTGATTAGTTTTCATAAAACACTGTTGAGCTGAACTTGCATGCTCCCACACCTTGTTTTGTAGAAGATCTTACTCAGATTCAAAGGCCGAGAAGCATGTGTGATCGGGCTGTTTGTGTTGACGAGGTTTCAAGTTATGTACCGGATTTGGCTTTAGTAAGCCAATATCTGTATTGATTGTTATAAAATCGTGTATTATTAAGATCTATGGGTCATTTCTTTATGTTTTTCCCCCCAATTACTGGGACAAGAGTTGCTGTGTTTTTTTGGTGAATTTGTACTTTTTCTCTACATATGCAGGAAATACGGTGTACATTTAATATTTTATGGGTTTTTCCTTTACTTTTGAAAATGTGACAATGGCGTCTTCATAGATGCTCATATCAATTCTGGAGTATTTATTATTTAGGATCTTTTCATATCTAGAACGTCATTCATTGTGACGTTGCTTTTGTGGATCCACATGAAGCGAACCAAGAAGATTAGAAGAATTTGAAAAGAATGATATGTTAAAACATCCTATTTTTCATTCTACAATTAACAGTCGATGATTTCAAGGACTCACCTGGAATTTAACATCAAGGATGAATATATGATATGTTTCAAAAAATGAAGTCCCAAGGTTCCTCAAAGGTGATTTATGGTAAAATTGCAGACTTAATTTCTATCAGAATTAGGGGGTGTTTGCTCGCGTAATGACATTTTAAGAAATTGGAATTTAATTTATAGTATATAATAGTTGATTCATGGTTGTTAGGATTTCAATCTTGATCTTAAGATTTTGCGATTTTACGATCATGATCAGCAAAAACGATTCGATCCTTAGTAGGATCTCTCGTGGATCGAATCTTAAGATTCTTGATCCGATCCGATCCTATTTTTACATAAATAAAAATCATTTAATCCTATGTGGACTGGTAAAATAACATACGTGGAATAAATTATTGTTGAAATCGGTTGACAAGTATTACACATCATTTAAACCCCCGTTGATGATGTAATCCCGTTTAAAAATTTCAATTAAAAATTATCAACGGGGGTTTAAATGATATGTAATACTTGACAACTGGTTTTAACAATTAAAATTTATTCCATGTAGGTCATTTACCAGTCCACGTAGGATTAATAACCGGTTACACATTGATAAAACCTTGATTTACTGATTTTTAGTTAGTTCGGAGTTTTCAATGCAACGAAAAATGATTTGTGGTTTTAATCACAAAAAACTGACAAGTTGAAATTTTTTGCGCAATTACTTTTTTAAACAGACAAACATATTAATTAATGAACAAAAGGATAATATTAATTCATATTAAAAAATTACTGAGATGTGGGGTTTCTGTAAGATCGACCAACTTTTATAAGTATATCTTTGGATGTATCAATCATACATTATTTTCTGAATAAAAATGATTTTTTATAGGTTCAAACAGGAGGAAGTTTGCGGCGGGAAACTGTTGTTGACTTTCTTGAATTTGTGAACAGATAGATATTTATTGAAAAAAAAAATCAGAATAAATGAATCGTACCATTAAAACCGAATTCGTAGTGAGATTCGTTGAAGGTGGTTGGTTAGTTATGTGAAATACTACGTAACATTTTTAACTATATCCCCCTATACATATATCCTCTGTAACCTGACAACTAAAATTTAACATTTATATAGTATATACTTCAACTTAACTTCTGTTTGCTATTTCTACCCTTCAATTATTTGCTTTTGTCAAACATGCCCCCTTTAGTTTCAGTAGCAAACTTTTGTGAGTTTCTACTTTGTGCGTTACAATGTTGACCTTAAAAGTCAACGCCTTCAGATTTCAACTCACCCATAGTTTAAACATTTAGTTAGACCGATCGAACAAGACAAGAACCATCGAGGTCCTGATACAGTCTCCAATCCGAATAGGTGATAGAATATTTATTAGTTATATATTTCTTTCGAACTAAGATCTTGTCTTGTCAAGACCCATTCTCTTGATTAAAGTCAACTTTTTATACGTTATTAGAAATCTATAAGCGGAGAAATGTCAACGTCTCTCTACTTTAAGCACATGATCACTTTGGCTTTGATCGAGACCACCTATCTTTTTTACGTGCGCTCGCTCCTATATCTTCTATCCTAAAATCGCTAGTGATCAACCTCGTTTACTTAAAACAAGATATCATTCATTTAAACACATAGGAGTCTTATAAGTATGATATTTGGTCGAAGTCTAACACATAAACATTTTCAAAGAACAAATCTGTGAATAACAATATACAATGTACGCATTTACCAATCAACTAGTTGAGAGTTCAAACCATTCGTATGTTGGGACTTGAACTCAGAGAACAGCTCGTTTGGTTTCCCAATTTTAATGAAATTTACACTAATATCTAAAATGCCCCGAACAAATTTATAAAAGGTCCCTCAACCCATTAAGAATATCAAGATTAAAAAGGAACATAAAGCGTAGCTAGTGCTCGATCAGCCTCTCACATCTATGTTGTTTTGTTTTGACTTCACTAGCCCATCTCGTAACGAGGACAATGAACAAACTAATGTGCGTGAGGACTTGTTGGATCCGTCGCTGTTTGTATGTGAAAGATAATATGTTTTGTATGTAAAAAAACAGTTCGATCATTATAGCTAGGTTTGCTGTATTATTAATTAATTAGTATTGGTGGATTATTCCAACTTCTAACTCGATCTCCTCAATTATGATCCCATCAATTTCTAAGTGGAAGCATGCATGAATGCATATCATTAATTAATTTGGTCAAACTACAATATCTGCATCATAGAGATCGAGACGAGTAGGTATAGTTGAATCAATAATTAATTTATTATAAAAAATTAATCTTGAAGTTTCAAAGTCAACGGCGTCGTATTTAGCTTCTCATGTTTCATGATGATCAAGGCCGGCCTTTTGTTTTTGATTAACTAATTTCTATAATTTGTCAAATACGATATGCATGTATATATAAATTCATTGAATAATATAACATGCATGAATTAATGTTACTTCCATGATAAACTTAATATGACTGATCTTTGTATTTCTATATATTGGTGACATTGGTGTGTAACAAAATCGAATAACATTTTACAATATCAAGCTTAATTTAAGTCCATCAATACATGTAGATTTAAGATTAAACTTGAGGAATCCGAATCTTAAGGTTGCGTTTAGTTAAGGAAAACCAGTCATTTTTCAAGTTATAGTTTTATAGAAAAAAACAAGGGTTTCTATAAAAAGTGAAAACTTGTTTAGATGATTAAGTTTTAGTTTTAAAAAAAATAAAATAAGTGATTATAAAATTAAAAAAAAAGGATAGGTGATTAAAAAGTAAGAGAGAGAAATAGAGTATTATTAAGAATATATAGACATGTAAAAGTAAAAGAGAATATTAGAAGTGATATTTTAAAAAATGAAATGAATATTTATGAAATTGTTGTTAAATAAACAAGTTTTTTTTAGTATCTAAACATACCTTAATTTCCATGGGTTGACCTTCAATTCAAACCTTAAAATTGCACCAATTATATAAATAAAACCATATGTATATATTCGAATCCAAGCACTAATATGTGTGTCTGGGAATCAGATTTCACATGATATCAAATCCACTCCTTAATTTATTTGATGATGGATCGATCACTACTTTTTCTAAGCTCTTTCTTTATTATGCCTATTCAATATATAAAAACCACAAACTAATTAATACTTAATTAAAAAAAGGTTTCTGTTAAACACGTATACAAAACATGGGCTTTGCATAATTAAGTTTTTTTTTTTTTGGTCAAAATTAATGGGTATCAATCAATCAATGTTTGAAAAGATGCATGCGTTGCGTACCCATTAAACCAGTTAATTAACACTCCATCAATTAATCCTATATATGAAAATCCATCAAACAAAAAGTTAAGAGCATTTGCATATATAAACATTTATATCAAACTTTTTTAGTCCCAACATATTAATAACCACAAATTATTTAGTCCCACAATTTTTTTATATTATTTTCTGGTGGTTCTCCATTTGATACAACACTTTTTTATTGAATCATGAAATAACAAAACATTCGGTGGGTCAATAACGATCAAATTATATATAATTTGAGTAATCCAGTAGACTGTCGCCTTTACGAAATCCAAAAACAATCCGGTTTTTAAAATATACATAACACTTTTCAAAGAACTATGTATATCAAACTAAGATAGTTCAATTAATTAATTATCATGGAGTTGTACGTACATACATGTTATGCACGTCACCTTAAAAGGTTTGTCTTTCTCATTAATTGCGATTAATCCATAGTATATTTTAGGGTTAATATTGACTTAACCCAACAAACTTATACTAGTTTATTGATTAAGTCCTTCAACTTTTTTTTAAGATGTTTAAATCACTTTTCTTATAATTTTTTTTCAATTTAACCACTTTACCTGTTATAACAGGTTACACCATGGCATGGAAATGACGTATATTTTTCAACTTAACCACTTTACTTTAATAAAAGAAACACTGTTGCAGACCATGTTGTCGTTTTCGTCTCTATTTTTCTTTCTCTATTCACGTATTTGTGTCTCTCTCTTCTTCCATTTCCAGTTCATGCATGACGATAAGAACTCAATTACGGTGGTGAAAATAACATATGTGAGTATTCCAAGTCTTGTCCAGATTTGTGTTTCAAATCGATGGCTTCGAAACGATTCGAGTTTTCTGGATCTTAATCTTGAAACGAGTTTAGGGTTTAAAACATTTAAACGCAAATTCAAAATGACTATAGGGTTCTTGTCAAGATTTACAGATCTACAGATTTGAAACCATCGGTGTTGCATCATCCAGACCTTGTTCAGATTTATGTGGTTTCGATACTTTGGTTTCGGCATCAGATCTGAGTTTCTGTTTTCGAATCGTGAAGCAAATCATTTTCTTGCTTTTGGTCTATGGTTTTCATTCTTTTGAAATTGATTCTTTGCTTCATCTTCTTAATCTAGCCTCATCTCGACGTAGGGATTCAATTGGTTTGTTGAAATGGAGTTCGTTGGCCGGAGGAGCGGTGGTGGAGTTTGCCTGAGGTGAAGCCAGAATTGGTTGGCTAAGTAGTGAAATTTCTTGAATAAAAACTAAGAACAAATAATAATAATAATAATAATAATAATAATAATAATAATAATAATAATAATAATAATAATAAAATCCTGACATTTAAAAAATTAAACCTAAAACAATTAAAAATCCAAGTTAGCAAATATATGACCGCTCAAACCGGTAACCGGTCAAATTGTAGGGACGACATCAGTTAAAACATTAGTTTAAGGGTTAAACACAATATCAAAACAAAGAAAAATGATATAAACGATTGAAAAAAAACTTTAGGGACTTAATCGATAAATTAATGAAAGTTGGTTGGTTTAAATCAATATTAACCCTATATTTTAAAGCGGAAGCATGCACATGATTTGGTCAATTAATCTACGAATTACCAAATGTACGTACGTACTCGATCCAAGTAATCAATATTAATTATAACATTGACTTCTAAAGTCAACGTACTATGATGTTAACTTGCTCGCGGTTTCATTATATATAAATAAATTGTCAACGTAACTACTACAAATAAATAAATAAATAAATAAATAAATAAATATATATATAGCTGGATTGATTGATAAAAAGTCAATATGATAGAAAATTGTAGTTGACTAATTCAAATGATGATCGATGTAAGATATAATATATACATACGCATTCATCAACTGATCGATCTATATATATAGCTAGTTACTGCATGCATGCATGTGTGATTAATTAAACCAGATCTACTCTTTTTAATTTGACTTTCAATCATTTATTTCATCAACGTTAATTCGTTAACATATCTTTGAATATCGATTTTCAAAATTAATCCGGATTAGTCTATTTTCATTTATGCATGAATAAAGTCCACATACTGCTTCCTTGAAGCTATGTATTAGACTTCACAGTTTTGTCTTGTCGCTAGGTCATGCAGCTCGATTTACCATACGATTTTATGGAATGAATTTATTTATGTAGATTTATTTGATTACTTCGTACATCTACTAAAATGTATGCATATGCTTATTCCTAAGGCGTAAGCAAACTATGCACGTTAACAGAAGATGAGAGATGTTCGGAATGACTACGACAATAAAGTCACTCTCACTCCTATCTTTAAAAGGGTCTGTCATTTTGGTAGTAGTTTCTTGGCTTAGGCTCACAACTTCACTAACTTTATGACCTTGATGCCTTTTTTTTTTTTTGGCAGAAGCTAAGCGCTTGAAAAGCACACTAAAAAATGTTGCTTCTGCCGGTTTTTATGTGCAAGGTCCACTAGAACCGGAAGATAGGGTTACAATACATACAAGAGTCTTTCAGATTTTACTAGTAAAGTATATAGTATAACAATTGTATCTTGTATTATATATAGCTCCACGTGGTAGGTCGTATTTTTAATTTAGTAGATAGAAGAATGCATTAGATAAGGAGTAGGCAAGTTGAGTGAGTCCTTGCTGAACTTGGAGATTTGATAGCTAACATCACCAAAGCGTAACATCATATTTGACTACGAAGGAAGGAACAAAGCAGAAGATCAGTTTGCAAGAAAAGTCTACTTATCCATGGGTTCATTGACAAAAGTGTAATAGGAAATGAGAACTTTCAATAGTGCGAAGATAAACTAATCAACGTAAAAGAGTAACCTACTCACCACAAATATATATATATATATATATAGAGGGTGGTTCAATGGAAAACCAACATGCATCGGAAAACTTTGGAAAAACCTCCATGCATCACCACAAATGCATCACAATTTCCGCGTAATGCATCAAATTACCCGCGTGATACATCAAATTCCCGCGTGTTGCACCAAATTCCCACGTGATGCATTGGCTTTCTGCGTGATGCATCACCTGATCCAATGGCTATAAAGTGGTTCCCGTGTTTTCCGATGCATATAGGTTTTCTATTGAACCCACCTATATATATATATATATATATATATATATATATATATATATATATATATATATATATATATATATATATATATATATATATATATATATATAGAATATGGTTCGAGAGAGTACCACCCAAATGCAGCGCACCAGAAGGTACCACCTTTAAAAAATCTTTTTAAATTTTTTTTTTTCATAAACATGTTTTAATTAACATTATGAAGATCGTATGTAAATTTCACATACATTCACATCTCCTAGCTCCTAAAAAATGATGTGAACACACACTTACATAATTTTGAAGACATGTGAACATGCATTTATGTGATGTGTGTTTTCATGCACTTAGAGTGTTCGGATTTACGTGAAATTCACATATGATCTGTGTAATGTTAATTAGAACATGTTCATGAAAAAAAATTTCAAAAAAATTACTTTTAAGGGTGGTACCTTCTGGTGCGCTGCATTAGAGGTGGTACTCACTTGAACCTAATTATATATATATATATATATATATATATATATATATATATCTTAAGTATAGTTATTCTTAGTTTATTTACTTGCATATTATAATGATATTTTTCATAAATAATATTTTATATAAATTTTATATGAACCTAAAATTAAAGCATACAAATGTTAAGTTTATCTACAATAATACAAGAATAGTATTATCATTTGTTAGGAATTATTATTAATCTAGCTTTTCACATACATATATAAATAGTCAGTAGCTTTTTATTAAAATGTTTTATTTTTAAAATTTTAATTGCTATAATTTTAAGATTTTATTTTACATATTAAATAATGTGATATCTTTTATATATATACTAGTTTATTGGCCCACGTGTTACGTGAGTATTTTAAATAAAATTATTCAAATAAATGTATACAAACTAAAACCAACATAAAAATAATAATTTCTAAAAAAATATAAGAATAAAAATTTTATTTTCCATAAAGTATTATTTTTCTTGTTTTATAAATATGCTTTTTATTTATAAACTTAAATTAACTTTTTTAATTAGATATACGGATAACAATACATAACATAAGATTTAGATTTGTTAAGTTTTAATAAATTAGTTTCAAAATAAATATATAGATAATATAATAAAATTTTAATTTGATTGACATTAAATTTTATGAAATTTGGTTTAGATTATATTATTTTAATCTAAAAAATGAGTTTTATTTATTTTTTTATTTCAGTAATAACACAATTGTATTTATTGTTTCTGGTGAAACATGTAAATGATACGTAGACACCTAATGTTTTCATTTATTTAAATAAATTTATCGACCAACATATTACGTGTATAATTTTAATAAAAATTATTCACATAATACATATATGTGTGTGTGTCTATATATATGAGAAATAAAAGTTAACACATAAACATATAATTATTTATTTAAAAAATATATAAGAATAATATTATTATTTGTAATAAGCTATTTTTCTAGCTTTATTAGTAGATATTTTTTAAGTATTTTTTTAAACACAACTTGTGAATTTTAATAGAATAATACCTTTTATTACATTTTTCTATGAAGCTATATTTATTATTATTGAAGTCAATGGTTGAACAATATCTACATTAATTACGGTTACAGTGATATTTGTTTTTGAAGATGTTAAAAGTTTTAAGTCTGAAATTTTTAGAGGTGAATTTAAAGTTGAAATCTGAAATCACGTCTGAAATTTAAAGAGTGACTATAAAATCTGAATTAATTGATTAAATTTTCAATTATTTATATATTAAATTTAATTAATTATATAACTTACATATTAAAAAAATTTAACATTTTAATAAGTTAACTTTAAAAGTATTTTTAATTAATTAAGATAATTATATATAGTTATTTTAAATGAATTTAATATTTTAACTAAATAAAATATTGATATACTTTAGAAAGTAAAATTTTCCTATCTTAGTTATAGATTTTAGATGTAAGTTTACCTCTTAATTTTCAGACATAATTTGAAATGTTTTAAGATTTTAAGTAACAAACAATCTGAAATAACTTAAGATCTGAAATTTACTCAAGTCTTAATAGTAACAAACAATTTTAAATCACTTAAAAATAGTTTTGAATCACATATGATATGAATGTTAAAATTTAAGACGAATTAAGATATGAAATTGTCAAAACAAACGGAGTCTTGTTTACAATGTTTTAAATTCTGAATTTTTTGTGGTTTTACAAATGCTATCCAACTTCTAATTAATGGAAGCAAAGTGACGAAAGCTGAACATTTCAAATGAAAAGGTCCTTGTAGTTATACGTTTTATTTCTAATATTTTGGACACAAATGAAAATGATACATATCTTTTAGAGTTGTATATATAAAAGTTGATTAAACATACAATTAATACATAATATAATTGTGAAGGGGCGATAAACCCCCTATGTCCTCACTAAGATCCATCATTAGCAAAGAAAAGACAATAGCCAAGCAAATGAAAAAGAGCATGAGAAAACTATTTGCCACAAGAGAGAAAATGTGAAAAATAAGGGACCAAAAATCATTTATAGATAAATGCCTTGCGGACTTTGTACAAGAAAAAAGTCGATGAATAGCTCAAATATCTCATCCCCCGTCAATATACCTACTACGTACCTATAGCTCCGGCCCCCCATAATTCTTATTTATTACAAATCCACCACAAATAAATTTTCTTTTCTTACTTAATTATGAGTTAATTAAGAAGAGTACGTATGTTTTATACAAATTGCATGCTGTCCTGAAAACTGAAAATGGGACAAAATTTCCTTTGTTCATACTTTCAGTTTGACGTCAATAGTCAAAAGATAATTGAGCGTTGACTTTCTGTATATGGTTGCTAGCTAAGCTACTTGAGAGAGAGCTTGATTGGCAAGCCATTTTGTGGAAGAGCAAAGGGTGCATACTGAATTCCATTCTGTGGGCCAACCACTGACCATCTGCATGCATAATAATTAATTAATATCACCAAATTTATTTTTCCTTACATTTATATCTATATTTTAAAATTTATTTTAGAAAAGAAGAAGGAGAATTGTTTCTAAAATAAATTATGGAATAATTACAATCAAAAATTATTTATAAACGAAATCTGATGAAACTGTAGGTAGCTCACAAACCTGTACTTTGTAATTAAATGATGTATAAAAACCAATATCTCCAGTTTCGCTAGCTCGTTGCCTGGACATGAGTGGATCCCACTGCCAAATGGCATAAATGTATTGGCTTTTGGTGCTACCTGTCAAGATCACAAGGATTTCAATACCCCATTTCCAATGTATTATAATATGTATTTATATCTATGTATATAATAAAATAAAATATCAAAGGCATTGTATTTTTACATTTTATCAGAAAAGATAAACACAACTTATTATTGTAATAAAAGAAGATAATTTTTTTTAAGAAAGATAAATTAAATTCTATTATTTTCTAATCTACAAATAACTAAAGATAACTACAATTTATTCATTTTAAAAAAATAACCACATTCTATTATTTCATAAAATACAACCACTATTTATATCCAATTACAAAGTTAGAAAAACAATAGTTATTACAAATAATAATGGTATTATTATATTATTTTAAATAATTAATAGTTGTGCGTTTTATTTTACTTATATACATTTTATATAAATAATTCTAATTAAAAATATCCACATACGTAATACATGGGTCATAATCTGGTTTAAAAAATTATACCAGCCCCGATCTCAAAATAACTAATTAAATTTTATATACATAAAATTTAGATCGTATAGGAAGTTAAAAGTTGATTAAAAATGTAATAAAGAAATTTTGTTAATAATTTTTATGGTTTGGACCGAACTTAATTATACATTCCGTGACAAGAATTGCTTATCATATTTTTCAAGATATTTACTTTCTTACAATATGTATATATGTATATGAATATTAAATTGATGCTTATTAATTATTTATTTACCTGAAATCTTGAAGGATCAAACTTCTCTGGATCAGGGAAATTATCTGCACTGTGGTGAATGTTTCTGAACAGTGGTAATACCTTCCATCCTTTCGGAATTAAATACCCTGAAATTCCGTTTTTTATAATTTAAAAATAAGTCAAAAATTAAAATAAATCCGGTTATATATTGAATAAGTATATATTTAGGGTAGAGAAAATAAAAAGAAAAAAAAAACCTTGAAATTCAACGTCTTGGACGGCTTCTCTGAACGTAAAAGATAAGATGGAAGCAACTCTGAGTGTCTCTTGAATGACTGTAGAAGTAATAGGCATCTTCTTGGTATCTGCCCAACTCAAACCCTTGTCTTCACTGCCTTTATCTTCTCCCTTCTTTATTGCCTCTTGCTCCTCCTATTATATTCATTCATTCATTTCAACAACTTTTATTCATTTTATATTAATCTCAATATTCCAAACAACAATTAAGGAAGGAATTTTAATTTAATTTCTTACTGTCACGGCTTGTAGGACACTCGGGTTTTCACCCAAGTACTTGACGATCCATGTCAATACACTCGCAGTCGTGTCCCTCGCCGCAAAGATGACGCCGATGATGTTATCAGCGATCTGTTCGTCGGAAAGTCCTTCTTTTTCCTCCATGAACGAACCCAACAAATCCTTGTACTGTTCTTTCTCCGTTTCTCTTCTACATGACAGAATTTTGGCCAACATCTTTGCTAGTTCTTTCCTAGCCTTTATCGATTTGTGAAATAGTGTTCCAGGAATATTAATCGGCATCGAATTATACCCTTTTTCCAGAATGTAATAACATCTCTTTAGATCTTCTCTGTTGAGCACCTCATCGTTCCCCAGAATTGAAAGCAATGCAACATTGAATGTAAACTGCAATCCAAACATTTATTAATTATTTTCTTTAATATATATATATATATATATATATATATATATATATATGTATATATATATATATAATGGATGGTTGATAGACATGCCACTTGTCAAATTATAGAATTATTAATGATTATTTTATTACAGAAAATATATTAAAAAATAAAAAGTGATCTGAATGTTAAAATACAACCGTTACATTATACATGCTGCTATTGAATTTTGTTGACTTACTGATGTTTGTTTACTTTTTAATTAAATAAAAAAGAAGTTATTCAGAAGTAAAATGTTCCGTTAAGAGGTAAACAAACATGGTCTTACTGTTTTCATTTCCTGGAAAGTGTTGATCAATCGGTTTTCCCACGAGCGTAGGGCATCAACAGCAATAGACTCGATGTTGGAGACCATGTGTTTGATCGATTCAGGAGTGAAAGCTCGGAGAACAAGTCGTCTTAATTTAAAATGGTAATCGCCTTGGTGAAAGAAAATGGCTTGTTTTCCGATCATTCTCTCTTTACTCGCAGGAAATGTGGGTTTAAAGAGATGAGATTTGGTGACGAGGACGATCTTCGCAGCTGCAGGGCTTGATATCATGACACATCTACATCCTAATATATGGGTTTTGAAGATTGAACCATACCTGCAAATTATAAAAGTTCAAGATTAATTTTATATTTTTTTTACACTACAATTTATGTCTCAAATGAGGAGTGCCTTAGAATTTTGGTGGTTTAGTGAATATATAGGGAATGTAAAGGTGTAAAAAGACTCACTTTTTGACTTTGGAGGTGAAGAAGAGATTTGGGTTTTGTGAATACATTTCAAAGGTTTCGCCGATATACGGCCAGCCGAGGGTGCCCGGAGGGAGAGGGAGGTTTTTCCGGTAGCCGTTAGAGGCGGTGGTACGGGTGAAGAAGAAGAAGAAGAAAGTGGAGATAATAATAAAAAATAAAGAAAAGAACATAGTAATGAGTTCCATGGGTTTTGTTTGGTATGGAGTTGGAGGGAATTTGTGTGGAGAAATGGAGGTGGAGTTGAGGTTGTATGTATAGGTGTTGGGAGGGTTGAGGGTACACAGTTAAAGGTGTGGATGCTACCACATGGGATCCTTCCTCCAGGTCCAAGTCTTCTAAATACTAAATTCAAAGGGTGTGAAATGTAAATCTATTCAAGGAATGCATGGTTTTTTGTTCTGTCTCCTCTGTGGGTCTAAAATCTAAATTTCTTTATATATTTATTATTATTATTATTATTAAAAACGATTTCAGGTTATATCTATCAGTTTATACATGAAGAATATCTTATGTTTTTAATTTTAATTATTTACTGTACTTTATGATAATATATATAAGAAAACATATGCATGTTACTAAACATTATTTAAATTGATATTATATATTATCAAACAAGTATATATAAAACCACAAATTAAGTAACGTATGTAAGATATTTCTTATGTAGGGTTGGGGGATGTACATAATCAATGCCGGTTTTTGGTTACTGATCGATTTAAGTCCCATTTTATATTTTTATTTATTAAAATCCGGTACATCATTTTACTTGATGTAAGTTTTTTTTAAATAAATGTTTGAACTTGAAGTACCAATTCTCATTTGATCTTAATAAAGTTTGATTTATTACTTTAAATTTTTAATATCCAATACCGAATATTTTCATTGAATATTCGACATTGAATGACTACAATGTGGTTTCTCAATTCCCAATTGTATTACGGTTCCCCATTGAGCATGCTCACATACACACACACACTAGGGGTGAGCGACGGGTACTGTTTCCCGAACCCGAACCGGTACCGAATTAATATATTCATTTCGGTTTTCGGTTTTTAAATTAGCTAAAATTCGGTATTCGGGACCGAACCGGCACCATATAAAATTATACGGTTTGGTATTCGGTTCTTTCAAACCTATTAACTCGGTTTCGGTATTTTCGGGATCGGTACCGGTTCGGTTCGGTCCGGTACCGAGCTCACCCCTAACACACACGCATATGTGTGTATGTATTCTTGCATACACACACGTATATGTGTGTGTATGTATATGTACATATAGATGTATATGTGTGTGTATACATATATACATATATGTGTATACATGTACATATATGTATACATGTACACATGTGTATACATATATACATACGTATACATATATGTATACGTATACATACATGTATATGTATACATACATGTACACATATATGTATACATGTACACATATATGTATACATGTGAATATGACAGTATATACATACATATACATATACACATATCTGTATATATACATATGTATTTATTATGATGTAGCCATTATAAACACTTTATTCGTAGTCAACGTTGTGAACAAATAAAAAAATATATATATACAAACAATTATATAGGTCAACAAGTGTTTGTAACAAGATTCATATAATTGAAAGGATTCATAGAAGTGTTCGCAATAAAATTCATAACAATGTTTATAACAAGATTTTTAAAATTCAGCAAATTAATGAGATTCAACAAAACTCATAAGATCCACAGTTTAATAGAGGTGTTCGGTAGAATCTGCAACAGGATTCATAAAATTCTAAGTCATTTTGTAGTTGTTTACGGTATTTAAAACGAATAAAGTGTTCACAAAAGATTCTCTTTCTATATACAGGGAGGTTCAATGGAAAACCTCTATGCATCGGAAAACATTTGAAAACCACAATGCATCAGCAAAGTAGGATTTGCACATCATGATCATTTGATGCATCATGTAGTGGGTTTGAATCGAACCACAATGCATTACAAAAGAAAAGATATTGCATCACACGAGAAGAATGATGCATCTCGATTACTTGATGTATCATGCGGCCGGTCCATGTTCGAGTTGGTCCAGCGATCCAGTCAGCCCGTTCAATCGAAATCGGTCAATCATTTTTATGATTCTCCATAAACTTAATATATTAAATTATTAGTTAGGAATCGAACCCAGAACCTCTTAGTTTATAAAACAATGCTTTATGTATATATACAAGCCATTTTATTATCAAATTTTATTGATTTACTTCTTTTAATGACAAAAATACTCTTTAATATATATATATATATATATATATATATATATATATATATATATATATATACAGAGAGAGATAGAGAGGGAGGTTCCATTGAGAACTTTTGTGCATCGAGGCACAAAAGAACCTCCATTGGCCCTTGGATGAAAAGAATGTGTGAGTTGGATCAAATGATAAAAGGGTAATTAAATAGAAAGTTTTATGCATCAAGTGCACATAATGAAATTCGCGGAGGGGTAAAACATGAATTATGCAATCCTTATTTAATTATTACACTTCCAAAATTAACAAAAATAATACAAATTCAAAATACATCAAAATACATGCATATCGTTCATCTCTTCCAAAAATAAATCATGCATATCGTTCATCTCTTCCAAAATCAAAATACATCATAATACAAACATGAATCGTTCATACAAACATAAATCATGCATATCGTTCATCTCTTCCAAAATCAAGAGGGGACTAAGAGAGAGAGAGAGAGAGATAGAGAGAAAGAGGGAGTGGTTTTAGGAAAGAAGTTAATGGTGATTTTCATACCAAATTTAGCTATTAATTATCTTAAAAACATTTAAATTCAAAAATAATTTCCATACATTCCCTAAATGCCCTTTGTGCACCCATGATAGATAGTCCGATGCACAAAAGTTCTCAATGATGCCTCGATGCACAAAAGTTCTCAATCGAACCTCAATCTAGATATATATATATATATATATATATATATATATATATATATATATATATATATATATATATATATATCAATGCAACGTAAGAAAAAAGTAGTGAATAAAATTCGATGTTAATCTATGCAATTAGAGATCTTGAATTCGATCTTTAGTAAATTAATATATTAAAGAGTTAGTTTGTCATCAAAAGAAGTAAGTCAGTAAATTTAATAACAAAGTGAGTTGTAGCACAATGATTAATGTGTTATTTTACGGAATTAGAGGTTTCGGGTTCGATTCTTTGCTATGTAATTTACTATTTTCTTCTTGTGAATATGCATAAAAATGACGACTAACTTCGTTTGAAAGACCGGTAAAAAAACCAGGCCGATTTAAGTCGTCGGACTGACCTGACTCGGACCGACAAATTGATGCATCAGATTGTGATACACCATGAATTTCTTGTGATACATTGTAGTTCAACCGGACTGACCGCGTAATGTATCGAGTGATCTTGATGCACATTTTTTCCCGTGTTATGCATAATCTTCTCCACGTGATGCATTATACTTTTTCATGGCTATGGATTGTGGTTTTCCAATGTTTTCCAATACATATATAGAATGAGGTTCAACGGAGAACCATGTGTTTATTGTGAAACACAATGTATGTGATGCATAATCCTCCATTTTATTTTTTTTGAACTTATATAACCACACATGCGACCATGCATCACATGAGGGGATCATTGTGAACAAAATTTCCTTGTATGACGTACAACCCCTCGCGTAATGCATAATTGTATGTATGTATGTGTGTGTGTGTGTCTATATATGTATGTATGTATGTTTTTTTTAATATTTTCCAGGAGTGTGAGAACAAGAACAAGAACAGCTCCATTAAAGTGAAATTAAAAGGTTTGAAACGACAATCTTTTGATTCCGATGTGGAATCCTAAAATCAAAACCAGAAATACATACTCAAATAAACCTACATGATCAATTTGAAATATCTATCAAATCACTCTAAGAAGTGGATGTATACATCAAACTCAGTCCTATTGTTGATGAGACCATAAACCGAACGTGTAAATCACCAAAATTGAAATCCATGAGAGTTACTAGTAGACGACTTGCATTAGATGTAAAATTCTTTGATCATGATGCCATGGACTTGGTGGTAGCGCTACTAGTCGAAATCATGTGGATGTGATAGTCTACGCTTGTGAATCGAAGCCATGGATGCCTAGGGTTGATGATGGGCACAAAACCAAACCAACGATGGTGATGGTGACTACTTGTGATTGTGAGAGAGAGAGAGAGAGAGAGTGTGTGTGTGTGTGGGCGCGCACACGTGCACACATATGTTACGGATTAAGATATATAGATATGGACGTAATTAATATTCATAGATAATCACTAAAAAATTATATATCTACATAAATTAAAATTGCTTTTATCAATTTATTAAATAATTCATTTGACTAGTTTATCCTTATTTTGAATTAAGTGAATTTGACATGTATGATCCTTTTCACAAGAAAAACAACAAAAAAAAAAAAAAAAAAACTTTCTCACCTTATTCAATACAGGCATAAATGTTGAATCATGTTTTGAACTTGTATACTTCTGTGGCGAAAACTTCCACCTATCATAATTCATAATTCATATTTTTTAGGTTTCAATTTAAGATGAGATCTTCAATTATTAATGAGAAGGTGCTTTTAGATTGGTTAGACGCAGCCCTCTTATTTAATGGACTAGAATTGAGTACTTGATGTAGACAATTTTTAATCTATTATTGTTTGACTAGTTTTTGTTAACCTAGGTGTTGTTTATTTTTAAAAAGTTAATTATTTAAAGTTTGAAGATCCTGTATAAAATTAAAATGTGTTCTTAATATTTGAATTGATATTTAACTACTTAACCATAGTTCTATTCATAACAAATTAATAATAAGGATTTAGACAGTATAATACCAACGTAGTTTTTCAAATATATTAATATAATACATAAACTTTTTTTTACACATATGATATATGTGTTTTAATAAATTGTATCAAGATGTAATTTTTATTTAGAGTCCGGTTTTTTCATAATAACAAAGCTTGACTTCATATTGATCGATGAAACCTGATTTTATATGGATTGAACTGTACCATATTGTTATGAAAAACAGAAGCACATGTATCACATGTGTAAAAAAGTTCACGTGTCACATTTATAAACCCTAAAAATAACAATAACAGTAATACATCTTTATTATTATTATTATTATTATTATTATTATTATTATTATTATTATTAGGGTTTATTATGAAAAATCACCATGTTTTCAATGGTTTTGCGTTTTCGTCCATCCGTGTTATTTTTTATTTCAGAAAAGTTCCCAAGTTAATTTTTTTATCCAGAAAAGTCTTCAAGTTAATTATTTTTCAGAGCCCGGTTATAATCAGTAAACCGAGTTTTTAAAAACTGAAAAACCAAGTTCTAATAGTGTAATCAATAACCACTATTTAAAATATTTATTTTCTTAAAGACATGTAATTTCAAGAAGTTGAAACTTGTAGGAACCAAACTTAAGACATTTTAACATATTCATTTAGTACTAACAGACAACGGTGTATAACATATATTAATGATAGATATAACTTGTCAAGATAATCACTTTATCAAAATGAACTTTATCCTTAAATATAACAATTCTAATGATGGGTGGATGTGATCTTAATATGGGTCGATCTAGTGTCTTTGATCTTGCTTATTCCTTTGTTGTTTGGTTAAAAGAACTTTAGTCTTGTTGGTTATTTTATACATTGAAATAAGTCGATTTTGCAAATTGTGAATATCTTCTGATAGTGAGAAGTTCGATGAGGACACATTGCCTACTAATCCCTGTCAATCTTGCTAGAAGAAATTACACTCTATCCTCGATCCTTAGGTGTAGTATTAATTATTGGAAAGAATCTTTCACCAGTGTGTTTTTAAAACGTGTTTTAATATGTCTAAGAATTACATTATTAAATATCTTGATGTTGTGATTCAACCATCGTATGCGTCGCGTGGTGCTAGAAGTCTAATCAATTAATGGGGTCGTTCGATGTATTTTAATTATTCTTTAAAATGAAATTTTATATTTAATTATCAATAGCTTGTGAGAGCTGCGTATGGATCGAAAATTAACTAACAATTTTAATTTTTTGTGATTCCAGAAATTGGATGCTCAATTGTGCAACATTTGGTATTGCATGGTGCAATTATATATAGTTTCCACAGCGTCATATTTCTTTCTCCTTCCGTTTCTTTTTCAATTCCTGCTTTAATGAAGTTAAAACAGAAACAATTTAAAATTTTAAAAATTCCAAAATTATCTTTAATAGCTTTTTAATTTTTTTTTTCCAAATTAAATATTAAATATACTAATTTTAAAAAAATATAAACGAGGGCTACCGGTTTCAAATTTATTCCACGTAGATTATTTACCGGTCCACGTAGGATTAATAACCGGTTTCAACCAGTTACCCATTTATAAAACTTTGATTTACTGATTATTAGTTAGTTCGGGATTTTTTATGTAACGGAAAATGGTTTGGGTTTTAATCACGAAAAACTAACAAGTTGTGGGTTTTTTGCGCAATTTTCCCTTAATATAAGTAACATTTTTTTCGCAAACAATGTATAGTTTTCTTAAAAAAATAAACTTTTGTTGTGTCATCAATTAATTATAAATACCAATGGGGTTTAGCCCATTTGGTATGAGAGGTGACGTCTAAGTGTTGGGTCACGGGTTCGACTCTCGTCGGAGACAAGTTGGAATTTAGGCAGTGGAAGTAACTTCTGAAGTCCCCATTTGGGACAAAAGGGTAGTTTAGGAATAAGAGTAGGTTAATTTACCGTTCAAAAAAATTAATTATAAATATTAATTTCATCTCACATCACCCGAGTAACGCACATGTATTCAGCTAGCTATCAAGCTATTGAGAGCCGAGTATGGATCGAAAATCAACTATTAATTTAACTTTTTTGTGATTCCAGAAATTGGATGCTCAATTGTGCAACATTTGGTATTGCATGGTGCAATTATATATAGTTTCCACAGCATCATATTTCTTTGTCCTTCCATTTCTTTTTCAATTCCTGCTTTAACGAAGTTAAAACAGAAATAATTTAAAAATTCCAAAATTATCTTTAATAGCTTTTAATTTTTTTTTCCAAATTAAATATTAAATATACTAATTAAGTTGATGGATATCGAAATGTGCCCTAGCTTGTCCGTTCCATTCTAACTATAATTAATTATTTGTAACTATATATAACTGAAGTTAATTCAAATTTTCTCATGGAATTGTGATAGATGATGACCAGATGTCTCTATGATTTTAAATATATACGATAGCAACGTATTATCATATTTTCAATGCCAATTGTCATTGATTTTATGCTTTTCTTTTATAACGTACACTTGTCTATAATTTTCTTACTGAGAATAAAAGATCTTTTAAGTGTCGACTTCGATCTTTTACCACTAACAAATTCTAATTATTAATAATTGTCCATTATGTTATGTTATGTATGTGTAAATTTAATATACACACAAAGATGAGCTTTTACTTTAATTGTATGAATTATATATAAATATATATAAGACCTTGACAACATTCAATAGTCCATTAATTACTAATTATATATGTTGATTTGTGTTTTATTGACAGCTGACAAAATGTATAGTCATAAATTACAATGATAAAATCCAACGATGAATACCATAATGACATGGTACGTTAATCTAGATATGAATCCCTAACAAGATCTCTCATATCTATAATTATATATAATGCGACTAAACCAAACTGTATTATATAAATTTGTAGGTTGCTCGGTGCTATATGAAGTCACCATCTTGCACCACTGACAAGGTTGGAGCATAGTTGTTAAGATCGTAAGTAAAATCGTAGGATAAGCTAAACAATCCTACAATCCTACCAAATGATTTTAAGCAGGATAGATGTAGGATCGTTTTTTTTAACAAGATCAAAGATAGGATTGTAAGAATATTGTAGAATCGGTCACCGATCCGATCCGATCCTAACTTTTACTCTGTCCGAACCCTTTTAACTGGTTTCTCGTAGGATCATTTTTCGATCTCATCCAAGCTTTTAGTTAAATCCAACAATTTTATCCATTAGAATAGCGAGTCAAATTGTAAATTGACATTTTTTAAGATGTTCATAAACATTTGAAACAGGAAGGTACATTGGTTTCCTATTTATTGTATAAATATTTCTTTGAAGTGTTGTATAATTAATTTATGATACAAAATTATAAATTATGGTGCATATGAAAACAATTAAAAAGTAGTGATTTTATGGTAGGATCTTATGATCCCGATCTTTTAGATATGAAAACGATCCTAAGTATCTCAATCTTGACAATTTGGGGGGCGTTTGGTTTGCAAATTTACTGGGATTCACTGGGTTTTGCATTAAACTCTTGTGTTTGGTTCGCAGATTTCAATAAATTTTTAAAATCCCAGGATTTCCTCTAGGATTTTAAATCTCAGTTAACTTGCATTTCTTCAGATTAACAAATGTTTTCTTAAGATAATGCAGATTCTTTGACAAAATCCCGACAAATGCAAATGCTGCATAATGCAAATTCTTTAACAAAATAAAATCAAAAAAAAAAAATCTGCGAACCAAATGTCCTATTAGAGGTGTTACTTTTCAAAATCAAATTTATTACAATAATTAGAAAATGAGCTATGTGTTGTTGCACTTTATGTTGCAAGTGTTGAAACTTGATTCCAAGATTAAATTAGATGGGTCCTTTCTAATATAAGTGGGATTCATATTCAATATGGAGAAGACATATATAATTATTTAAGGATGTGAATTAATTATTGTGCACGAAGCACTATTTTGATATTTGAAGTGGACACTATACATGTTTATGTCATATCCCAATCCACTTTAAATCTATGCGAGGTGTACACGTGGCTTACTCTATGCATTACCAAAAACAAAAAATATATAATTACGACAGATTATATATATTTAAATAAAGATGGTCGGTCTTTAATTATAATATTCTTATATATGTTTTAATAAATTCTTAATTAAGATCATTTTACATATTTCATCAATCCAGTAAATATTTCAAGTTATTATTTGTCATGTAATAGATTATTGTATGCATTTTATGATATCAAATGCATTGGAATTTTCCGTTACATAATAGTTTGTTGTGCCGCTTAATTATGTTACGTACTCAATTAGTTGAAGTATAACCGATAAATCGATAATCTTGATGTAGATTTCTCATTTTATTGTTGTGACCCGTGGGACATGTTGGATCTCGATCTAAATCATAGGACATTGTTATTATGCAGTATTGTATGATTTTTTCTTAACATCAGTTGTTTAGCTTCTTTCGATTAGTTGTAATTTGCTTTCTTTCGAAGCTTTTGACATTCAGTCTCGATAACATTGCCTTTAAAAAAAATTAAATTTTGTTTTCACATGACTAATAAAGATGTCATAAACTTTTCAAGATGATATTTAAAGATTATTGAATTAAAAGCTATATGTAATGATAAATAACAATTAGGTTGGTGATTAAAACAAAAATAAACGGATGTCGATCAGAAGAAATGAAGAATAAATCATATACTCATACATATATCATCACAATTTTGTTTTTATCGTTTATTAGATATTTGGAGAGGCGAACGAGTGATGAGTTGTTTGTTTACTTCTTAATGGAACCATTAAGAGATAAACAAACAAGGTCAATGTCGTAGTTTATACCACTAATTTTTTTTATTGAAAAAGATCCATAATTGTTGCAATTTTTATAAAAATAATATTGTAAGGTAGATATGAAACGAGATATTCCGTTCGTCTTTTGATTATATTCATCTAGAAACTGAATTGAAGGATAGTAAATCAACCACCACAAATCGTAGTCAATATGTATATTCTCTTTTTGAATGCATATTACAAAGGGAGACACTTGTAACTTGTTCTCTTTTCCTTAATATCTTATACCAATAAATTTAATTTTACTTTATTAAAAAAAGTACTTCTTTTTAAGTTTATTATCAATATTTTAATAAAGTACTTCTTTTTAAGTTTATTATCAATATTATAATATGAAAACATATTAATATCTATTCTATATACATAACAAAGGATAACACTACAAGTCGCTTCTATGTTGCACCACAAAATATATAGTTATTATAAAAACTAAAAGAAAAATACACTTTATTATTTTAAAAAAGATAAATACACTCGATTATATTTTAGTATATAAATATTAATAAATAATCTACTTGTCACCTCCATGTTACACCAGAAAATATAAATACAACGTATAATTAAAAAATAAAAGATAAAGACAATTTATTGATAAATATACCCTATTATTTAATCTATAAATATTAATAGATAAAATACGTCCGTATCACCTCCACATTGCGCCAGAATATATAAATACAACTTATTATTATAATAAAATGAAAGATAAATATAATTTTTTATTTCAAGAAGATAAACACTTTATTTTTAACTATAAATATTAATAAATAATTAAAAGTATCTATAATTTATGATTATATAATGATATCACTTGTCATTAATATTTTTTTATCATTATTCAATAAATATTAAAAGTTAGAAAAGTAAAAAGTAATTAGTAAAAATATATTCATAAAATTATTTGTATCGTAATTGTAAACAAATATATATTTTTTGAACAACAGATGTTAGTGGTTAGTTATTAGCACCATTGTTAAACACTTTGAGTGTAAGAACCAAACCCCACACCTCTACCTAAAAAGAAACATCATTGGCAAAACTCGAACTTTAGACCTCAACTAAAGAAAACCACTCTCACATTTGGTGGTGACCACTTGATCTATGTCAAAGTGGTAATTGTAAACAAATATATAAGTAATATGCTATATATAAACTAAATTAAATTATATCAACACAATATATAAATTTAAAAATAAAAGCCTAAAAACAATATTTAAAAAATAGCTATTATATCTATTTATAAAGTTAGAAAAATAATAATTATGATAAATAATAATATTATTCTTAAGGTTAATAATTAATAGTTGTTTATTGTTATTTTTATTTAGTATACGTATATATGTTATTATAAACATTCATAAGATTATATATGTTACAGATACATTTAACTTTGCTTTTTGTTTATAGATATAACGATCATATAAGAATGTTGTTTTTAAACCTGTCACAACGTATAGGATCGAAATAACATAGTTTATACTTGTTTTAGGGAAAAAAACATACAAAAATATATGATTCATCAGTCCAATATTAAATGGGTGGGTAAGATAATGATGGTTAGATGTTTAATTTGTGATATAAATCTGAAGATCGAAATCAACTAAGATTAGAAGTCGGGTAGTAAAAAAATAATTAATGAAACCGCCAACCCGACTGTCTTCATCAAAAGCCCATTTGTCGCTCTCTTGTCAATTGACAAGACAATTTTCAAATCGTTAAGTTAGAATCAAAGGTTCACTATCACCATGCATTAAAGGGAAGGAGGATTCTGTAAAACCATATATATACACTTACAGTGGCGAACCCAAGATTTTCGGTAGCCGGTGACACAAATTTAAGCCATGTTTTTAATTTTATAATTTTATTAATTTGATTGTTCTGGTTGGGGTAACAACCGATAATATTAATTGAAGTTTCATAAATTTTAGAATTGAATAAGATTAACGGTATTGATTTTGATGAAAAGAACCAAAATTATAAATAATAATGGCTTATTGAGTATTTAATTTTGGGCTTTATGTTATTAATTCATTATTTTTTTTATTTGTTACATTATATTATAAATACTTTTACAACAAATTTATTTATTTGATCGAAGGTTACAAAAATTTTGGATTAAATTATTTTAATGATGTTTTAATATTCAAAAACACGGTTACACGTTAAGAAAACCATTGGTTGCACAAACAAAAAATCATAAAAAATTACACTACGAAATAAAGTTATTAGCGGAAGGACTGGTGGCACGTGCCACCCCCGGCTTCCTCTTGGGTCCGCCGCTCTATATATATATATATATTGTTAATTTTATCAAATATAAAACAGACTACGTGTAATATACATGTTATGTTTCTTAAAATCCAATACAATTTCAAACTTATGTAACAAAATGATAGTCACCGTGATATAAGCAATGTTGTTCACCTAGCCTAGCCATTTAAGTCTAAACCAAAAATCATATACAATGCTACCTCGATCTCTAATATATAAATAACATACAGTGTTACTAATTGCCATATAACAATTATATTTTAGGATTTCCATTTCCAGATAAATACCAGAATCAATATCTACAATTAAAACTTAAACATCATTAATGATACTTAATTAAATCCCTTAAACTAATACTCTAATACCATGTTGTAACGGATGATTTGTACACAACAAAATTTTTCCATACATAACAATCTCATTATAAGATGATCATCCTACCCTTAAAATTAACTTTTGTGTGTACTTCCATGTAAAGCTAGTAAGGACAATATATAGTCATTTTAAATGTAATTGTTGTGTATGACAAAATATTATTGTGTACAAATCACTTCCCATATCTAAACCATCTTACATCATAGATGCGCCACCATTTTATAATTCCAAAAGAGTTTAACGATCAACATATTGTAGTCTCGGTTAAGATCATAGTGTTAAACGGAATTTCCAAGTCGCATTGGATCCTAATGAATTTTAATTTGACATCGTTGAACCATTCGTTGACTTTAAAATATTAATAAAAAAAGATCGACATTCGTGAAAATACAGGGTTAAAACATCAAAATTTGAAATATCTCTCATAAAACTATAGTTTGAAACATCATATCTATAGTCCGAAATACCATACAAAATACATAAAGAAATATGAAAATTATAATGCAATACAATGTAGCAAATCACTAGACAAACTAGGGGTGAGCGACGGGTACCATTTCCCGAACCCGAACCGGTACTGAACCGGTACCGGTACCGACCGGTACCGAATTAATATATTCGGTTCGGTATTCGGTTTTTAAATTAGCTAAAATTCGGTATTCGGTACTTTCGGTTCGGTATTCGGTTCGGTAATTAGCTAAAATTCGGTGTTCGGGACCGAACCGGCACCATATAAAATTATACGGTTCGGTATTCGGTTCTTCCAAAACTAATAATTCGGTTTCGGTATTTTCGGTATCGGTACCGGTTCGGTTCGGTACAGTACCGAGCTCACCCCTAAGACAAACTGCTACAAGGTGTTCAAGCCATTCTATTACAGATTCCTTTACCATTCTATTCAAACAATAACTAGGTTAGTTTTGCTAACTCATCCCAATAAAAGATACTCAAATAATTGCTTGGTCTTGTCATCACTGATAACACTGAAAACATCTCATTTAATTTGTTTTTGCTCATATTGTTGGAATATAGATACAATTCTATTATATTAACGATTATGTTTTATTCTTAGATTTCTAGATAGAATCTTGTTTTTATGGTTTACTTTTAATTCCTTTCCTAACGTTTATTAAAAAATTATTCATCATCTCTCTCGTTACAACATATTGCATTTGTTCTCTCGGTTCTAACAAAAATTGAACACAAATATAAATCATAAACTTATTTGAACGTGCATAAATTCAGTTTTTTTTAATAATAATAAGCTAAAGATAAATAACATTTTAATTTGATATGTCGATTTATTGATAACAGGTTAGAATTATTTATTATTCTCGGTAAAAAGATAAAAGTTGCTGCTATTACTGGATGATAACCTGCTAATCCAGAAAATACAAAAATGTCACTATTAATGATAAAAAATAAATAATGTACCTGTAAGCGACAGAAATACAAAATTTTATTTTAATATTTTTTCTACATATAACCCTTAATTTTATATATCTTGTTAATTTGTATGGATCGAAATGAGTCATACCAAAAGAGAGTTGAAAAGTCTCCACCAAGTTGATATGTGTTATGTTGCTGCATATTATGATGGGCTGGATGCCACTTCAATTCAAATTAAATTTTCCATGCGCTTTATACATTTATTATGTTCATCGAATCGTAAATAAAATATAATTTGCTTTTTTCCTTACTTTCTCGATAAAGTTCATTCATAATAAAGGTAATTAATGTTTCTGTAGGCAACTATCCTCATATTTCACTTGCTCATATCAATTTGACCCACCATTCACTCTAATTACTTCATATCTTGATATCATCATGTAATCTTTATTACAAAAATGCCTTTGACCTAACGGTATCAAGGTGTTGTTGGAAAAAAGCGTAAATTTTTTAAAGGATAAAATATATTTTCCATATTTTTGGACCAAATATAATTATATATAATTGTGAGATATATAATTAATATTTTGTGGGTTTGTATTCTCATTGAAGTGGAGATTCCAATGATATAAAGAACGTCCAAAACGGAGCTAAGATGAATAAGATATCGATGCTTAAAGATCGGTGTTTGGAATGAATGAAACACTTTCTAGTGGGTGACTTGAGTCCTACATAGGAAGGGAGATGAAAACCAAAATGGGTTTATAAAGTGGAGTGTTCAAAATTATAATAAGATTGTTTGTGACTTATTCTCATTGAACTCGTCGTATCATCAGGAGTGGAACCAAACCCAATATTTTGGTTGGATCATTGGATGGAATCTGGTATCAAGCTAAAATTCTTATAACCTCTTGTTTATTTTGCTGCAGAACTGTATAAAGAATGCTTAATCAGTGATCAATGGGTTAAAGTTAAATGGTGTTGGGTCTGGTGCTTGGGTTATGTTAAAATTTCAAATTAGCAAATTTTTCCTAAAAAATATTGTAAATTTTTCTATAAAATTTCTAATCAATGAAAATGTTGTATAACACAAATAGTTTGACCGAACGTAAATACCAAAAAAATAAAATCTACAAACTAACGCCTCCATAGAGTTAGAGAGAAGCAAAAAAAAAAAAAAAAAAAAAAAAAAATCCTTGGAAAATGGAAACCACAAAACCCCACCAGACGACTACACCAAGACACACACTCAAAATCTCAATTGCATGAAAGAATATTAAAGCTCATCTTAAGTAAATTAAACCAAATACAACCAAGAAGCACAAACTTAACCTTCGTTCCATCTAAGGGGTTATTTGGCATTGTTTTTTTTGAAAATAGTTTATGAATTTTATAAACTACAAAGCAAAAAAATAATGGTTACAAAATTTCTTGTTGGAAAATAATGTTTAAATTTACTTATTAGTTTTGAAAACTAAATAAGCAGATAAGTATATATTTTTAGTGTTTGGATTTGCTAAAGAAAGAGATTTACCCGCGTTACCTCAAAAAACATGTATATTGATATTTTGTGAAAACCTCGTTTTCATTCTTTCCAATCACAAATAATCGTTTTTGTGAATTTTCATTCAAAAACTAGTTTTGAAGTTTCTGAGCGTTAAAATCTCAAAAAAGCACGTTCATAACTGTATCCCAAACACTCTCTAATTATTGGCTAGATATAGTTAAGGTTCATATGGATTGGAAATAAGCTCATAAAAGTAATGATGCATTTTACTTTTTCAGATCTCAACTGCTAAAGGTTATTTTTCTTATAAAAAATAGGGGTTGGAAATAACTTTATTTGCAAAAATCTTGCTCCACTTCATACCATGCATAGAGAGATCTTGTACTGGAGGAACATGAAAGGTGTTACTTGGCATTGAGGTATGGGCTTGGTCATATTGAATATAGACTTTTGGCTGGAGAGATGAATTATATATTGGGCTGTGGAGACAGTTTAATTTGGGCTAACAAGAGTAAGCCCAAAAACTTTTGGGAATACGGAGCCCATATTCAAAAATCAAAATGTGACAAAATTATAAATCTTATGTTTGGCATTCAAAATTATATATTTTTTAAAGGGGAAATTGCGCAAAAAAGCTCTAAGTTGGATCATTTTTGCGATTAAAACCCCCAACCATTTTTCATTGCACAAAAAACCTCCAACCGGTTAAAACTTTGTAAATTTGGGTTTTTTTTAAAAAATGTGACTTGCAACCGGTTTAACCGGTTGCAACTTGATGACGTGTACAATTTTTAAATAGATTTTTGCGTAAAAAACCCCCAACTTGTTTAGTTTTTTCAATTAAAACCCTAAATCAATTTTCATTTGATAAAAAACCTCCACCCACAAAGATAATTAAAATTGAGTCTTCACTGATGGATTATAAATAAACGAAATTCAGAAGCTAAAAATGGAACATAAATAAACAAAATTGAACATAAAGCTGAAGCTAAAAATACAACTCGTGAACACAAAATGAAATTGATTCCATCGACACAATTGAAGTTAAAATTCAAAATTAAACGACAAAAGTTAATCGAACATACATACATAAAATAAACAACACTGAACATATAGATGAGATGGAGTAATCGGAGTTGCCGGAGGTAGAGAAGAAGTATTAAAGGTAAATATTATTGTTGGTTAGAGATGAAAAAAATAGTTAAGGGTTTTAATCGAAAAAGCCACCAACTTCGAGGTTTTTTATGCAAAAATTGAGTTTAAGAATTATACATGTAGTGCCACGTAGGCGCCACGTAAGTCGGGTTTGCCATGTGGACGCCACGTGTGTGCCATGTAAGCATATTAACCTATTATAACCGGTAATGTCCTAATTTCAAAAGATTTTACCGGTTAAAGGTTTTTTGTGCAACAGAAAATGGTTAGGGGTTTTAATCACAAAAATGGTCCAACTTTAGGGTTTTTTACGCAATTATCCCTTTTTTAAACTGCATAACACGTTACGCGTCCACAAAACAAACATTTCGGATTGAAACTCATCAGTCAAGTCGTCATGCATACGCAATGTATACTTTACCTTCACAAAATCGTTGCTCGTTTTTTCTATATGTGCATCTCTCTTTTAATATGATTATGATCGATCTGATGTTTAAATTACTTGAATAATAAAAGGATCAACCACATTGTTAAAGCATTCACATAAACTATAGAGTAAATAATATATGAATCCATTGATGTTGTATTCTTACATTGAATCATTGATAATTAACAAAGAGTTGTGAGGGTCTTCCTCACCCAAAATCTTTAGACCCCGTTTGACTTACGGAATAGAATATAAAGGCATCAAAATTTATTTATAGTGTGTTTGAAACTCTTGGATTATAAAAATAACGAGTGACATGTGTTTATATTCCATCAAAATCTATGGATTAATGAATTCCTCATTCTAAACAATGTGTAATTAAATTAAGATTACTAACGTTACACAACTTATATTCTTTGTCAACCTTAAATACCATTCAATACCCCAATTCATAAACATAATATATTCTATAATTTAAATTTCATTTCATTCAAAATCAATTCTACCAGTCAACAGGGTTCTAGTGTTATGTACCAAACAACATATCATTAATGGATGGAGAATAATCTTGATTTGGGGTATTAGGTTACCGCCATTATATATAAAAAGGAAATTAGGGTTACCATCAACCCTAATTAATAACATTACCTTAATATTTTATTACTCAGTTAGTTATTTAAAGATAAATTCCAATAATTTAAACATTAAAACTGATCTAAATGAAATTCCTAACATCTAATTTATAAGAAAAACACAAGAATGAAATAAAACAGTGATATCCCACATATCACTTCTCTGCATTATAAAAGAATGATCTATACAAAAAGATACAAATTCAGAATCTATATACTTTCTACCATTAAATCTAATCATACGGGTAAATCGATTTCATGCAATTGCTCCATACAACTCGATATTCTATATGCAATTTCTGCCATATTTGGTCTTGCCATTGAGTTCTCTAGCAAAGCCATATTGGCCACATTGACTAAAACTCTAAGTTGCTCCACATTTACTTGATCATTTAGTTTTGGATCCAACATACCCATCAAACCATCCACATCCTGATGTTTTCTATACTCGCTTGTCCACTCGGCTAAGGTCATTGAGCCTTGTAACGACTTCATCCCAGTTATAAGCTCGAGTAGAAGAACACCAAAGCTATAAACATCACTTTTAGGTGATACTAGACCTGTGTTGAGGTAATTGGTATCAACATAGCCTAAAGAGCCCCGAATGATTGTTGGGGTTTGAGCACTTTGTGCATCATGCCCTAGTTTGCATAGGCCAAAGTCTGCAAGTTTAGCGTGATCATCGTTGATGAGGAGGATGTTGGATGACTTGACGTCTCTATGGATGACTGGAGGGTCTGCGACTGAGTGGAGGTAATCGAGGGCATAAGCGATGTCTAGTGCTATGCTTAAACGACTCGACCATGAAAGGCATCCTGAAGATTTGCCTTTGTGGGAGTGTAGCCTATCAAAAAGGCTCTTGTTTGGTATGTATTCTAGTAGAAGAAGTTGCTCACCTGTCACAATCCATACACAAAATATAATTTAGATGGTAGAAAGATGAAGAAGAAGAATATAATATACCAAGAACACATGAAAACACAAAAAGCAATACCCAAACCAAGAAAACAATCCCCCAATTTATCAAATTATAACCAGAATGCTCATAAATCCCTTGGTAATCACCAAATCCATCGGTGAAAATCCTAATTTAGTGAGTACAAGCTTTTGAATAATTAATCATGACTCGAGTGTATCATGTTTTTGAGTGCTTCTTGATCATTTTTCATATTCACGACATGCTTTTTGCGTGTTTCTTTATAGATTTTATGCAAGGACTTGCTATAGTACCAACATTAAATATGTTAGATTACAATATTGTAATTATAGATTTGGAAAGTTGTATACATCTTTTTTGTTTGATTATGATATCGAACATGTAATTAAACATTGGATCTTTAAAAAAAAAAAAGATGACAGGTTTATGTTTGTTTGTATTAGGAAGGAATTTATGCTTGATTATCGACCACATAACTCCATAAGAAACATGTTTTCTTCGGGCAATTAGATGAAAAGAGCACAAAAGTAGGATTTCAATGTGGCTTGTTTTTTTTTTTTTTTGGTTATGTCCGTTAAGTTGGATGCATGTTCATTAAACAAAACAAAGAGAAATTAAACAATATGAAGACAATAATTCCGTGACACTGTTCAAACATTACTAAATTAGATGAGTTGCAAACTTGCAATATAAATTAAATACTTTTATACATAAATGACAAGAAAATATCAAATAAAAATTCATAGTATAACGTATTTCCCGATGAACAAATTAAAATAAATTTCTGAATATTAAAAGGATTCAACTCTAACTACAATTTTATTGAAATTGACAAATTTTGATTATAAAGATAGTGACATTAATACAAAGAATGGAATAACTAGAATTTACATTTTAGCCGAAATTCGAATTAGCCTTTGCATGAGACGATGGTTGCACAAATGAAGAGCCACGTGGAAAATAATGAATCAAAATTAAATTCATTCTCCTTTGAAATGTTTTATTTTATCCATCATACATTAATAGAAGAGTGGAAAAATGTGTGTGTGGGGTCAAATATAAAAAGAATTATAAAATTTTACTTAATTAAATAACTTTAAAAGGATGTGTTTGATAGGAAACAAAAAAAAATGAATGGAGTTTTATGTTTTTATCTCTTAATTCTTTTGTTGATACAAAAATAAGGCTAGATCGACATATTTCTTTGAATTCTCTATAGTTGGAAAAAAATTGGAAACGATAATTGTTGATTTTTCATCCTACCAAACACCCTTTAATATTATCGTTATCAAGAAAACATTATTATTAAAACAGAAATATAGTTGATGTTACCTTTGTCTAAGCAAAAACCCAACAAGGCAACCAAATTAGGGTGAGAAATCCTAAGCAAGATAGAGACTTCATCAAGAAACATCTTTTGGCAACCACCCCTCTCCTCCATTACTCTCTTCACAGCACCAAACTTCCCATCGCCGAGTTCGGCAAGATAAACATACGATGTGGCTCCAACGCCTATCCGTATTCGGAAATCCCTTGTTGCCGCTTTGATTTCCTCAAGTGCATAAGTCCTAATACTCTCAGAAGTTGTAGATAATGATGATAAGGCTATCTCTTTCTCATCATCATGCAGGTTGCCTTGTGCTTTAGCCAAAGATCTTTCTACTTGTGCTTGGGAGTCTGCATAAACTGCCCATTTCCTCAAGATGATGGTCAGAATGATGACCAATACTATTGCTCCTCCAATCCAATAGTTTTTTGTTGTTGAAGTGTCTAAACCAAAAAACCATCCCATTATTTTGTCAACTTTGACCCAATCCCTCAAATGAGTTGGGAAAAAAAAATTAAGATTTGGATCAGATGAACTTTGGGTACCCTTTATTTTTTCTAAAAATATATTTTCACTCACTCACTCATGATATGATCAGATTATATTCATGAGAGAGAGAGAGATGGAGTTTTGAAATGATTAGAGAGATAATAGATAGATAGATAGTTTGTATTAAATATCCTATTATTTGGAGTGTAGTCAAATTTTGATGATGTCAGACAAGTCAATAAATTGCTCTAATTTAGTTAATTAAGCATATATATATGATAGATAATACATAAGTATATGAACTTAAGGGTCTCAATTGTGTCTTTACCTTCTTATTTACCATTGAATTTCGTACCCCCAAAACAAAGTTCAAGCATTTTGAACATTGCATGAACACATATATAAAGGGTTAGTTTGCCCTTATCTTGAAATCTTGAATGGTTTTTTTTTTTTTTTTTTACACAAAGTTTTAACTATAAGAATACAATATAAAAGTTTCAATTGTTATCCAAATAAGTTTGGATATTATAAGAATCAAAGTTTGGGCCGACGATTACAAATAAATTTTAATTAATGGACCTTCAGGGCTTAATTAATTAATTAATCCAAGCTGATGATGGCTTACAATATCACCCACGAGTCAAAAATGATATTGCAATATATATACATACTTGATTGAAGGGTGGCAATTTGAGCCCATTCAAGGAAATGGGTCAAACGGGTTGACGACCAAAAGTCATTAATTTTACATACTTTTGAAATTTTTTTCAAAGAATAATTTTTTTAATATATCGTTTTATAAATTTTCACTTTTAGGAAAAAATTGTGTTCTATCTTAGTTTTTTACAATGAGTCCATTTTACTATTTGGCCCGTTGGGTCAAGATTGCCACCCTTACTTGATTCCAACATGCAACGAATAATCGGAACCATATCAAAGAATTCAATCTTGAGTCAAAAGCTTGAAAAACTTAAAAAATCATAGAGAGACATGATCGTCATCGAACCAAAAACCAACTGAATACGTGATTGATATGAATATCGTTAACTACTATTTTAGTTTTAAAGGAAAGAAAACGAATATTTATTGTTCAGTCTTTAAACGAACCAGTTTCATCAATTGATTTAACCTAAAATCAAAGACTCGTATAGGGGTGACAATTTCAGCACAGTCAAGCAAACGGGTCAAATGAGTTGACGATCAAAAGTCATAAATTTTAAATAATTTTGAATTTCTTTTTCAAAGAAATTTTTTTAGTATACCATTTTATAAACTTTCGTTTTTTAAAAAAATTACGTTCTATCTTTGTTTTAAACAATAGATCCAATTAACTGTTTAGTTCGTTTGGCCCGTTCAGTCAAAATTGACACCCCTAGACCCATATATGAAAAGCCTGAAATCAAGCAGCAAAGTCATGAACTCATGACTTATTAAAAGAACATGTTGTGCAAATCCCAAAATCAAAAACAAATCTTGCAAAAAAAAAAAATCAAGAACTCTAGAAAGAAATGGATTTAAAGACTACATTTTGATAGAACACAAACTAATAGCTCCTAATGACCCTTATTTATACACAGATACGCTACTAACTAACCAACATACTAATTAATTACAAAATGTCCATTAAATATTGTTTGATTCAAGTCAAAGATCCAAATTAATCAACAATTGTTAGTAAAGTTGGTAAGAACTTGGGAATCAAATATCGGATGTTCTTGAGATTATGATTGATGTTTACTTTCCGATTAAAACAAATTGCCCTAATATGTATCCAAATTTTGTTATGGGATGATACACTAAAATACACTAGATGCAAATTGTCAACCGCTAAGTTTTGTTATGGGATAATACACCTTTCATATGATTTCTAAGTGGATAAAATCGATTAACTTCTAAGTCAACCGCTAAATAACAGTTGAAACCGCATAAAACCAGGCACGACTGAAGGACATCAACACTAGACAGCAAAAGCTGCAAAGTGGCAAAACTGCACAACAGCAGCCACAACCAAAGCTGGTCTTAACTTTGGTTAAACTTACACGAATGTGCACTCCGCACCTTCAAACTCGTTCGAGATCCAATGAAAGTCAATTGACATGTAAAGGAAATAACACTTAAAAAATAACAAGAATAACTACGGAACAATTTCAACATTTTGTATTTTGAATTGATGGTAACAAAACTAGGGGAGAAAAGGTTACTAGGTTTTGGCCATTAGCGAGGGGTTAATTCACGTTGAGCGACAGTTTTCGGGATACCTATGTCATCAATATATGTTGCAATAGATGTTGCTAAATTAGGTTTAAGTAATGATGATGCATGTTGCACAATTTGTTGCTTAGTACTGTACATGTGATTGATATTGCAAAACCAATAGAAAATAGCTGGTCGATCGGTGCGTTTAATTATAGAGATCGAATAGAATATATATTAATAGCAAGCTAGGAAGATAGATGACATATTTAACTTTGTATAGTAATAGCAATTGGCAGGGTATAGTAATAGGATGTATATTATATATTGAACGTACGATTAAAAGCCTGTATAGTATAGAAGTCAAAGATTCACAGGCATTAATTAAACAATAGTGCGCAAATTTAATTAGTAAAATCTTGTTGATTTTTTCAGCGTTTACTCATGTTAACACATCTGTTGCCATAATAGGAATCACATCATAACCATACATATTGGACAATCATAAAATGACAAATTACAGGGTATCTATATACAGAGAACCTCTGTGCATCAAAAAACCTTGAAAAACCATAATGCATCACTGGAAAATCGTAATGCATCACGTAGAAATCGATGCATCACGCAAAACTTTGATGCATCACGGGGGAATTGTGATGCATTTGTGGTGGTGCATGAAAGTTCTTCAAGGTTCTTCGATGCATCTTCATTGAACCTCTCTATATATATATATATATATATATAAAAGACCGGGTTGGGGTTTATTATTTAATATTATATAATTAATTCTATCTTTTCCCTGCTTGTTTTATATATATAAGATTTGGCATAATATATGGTATGTTTTTGACATGTTAATTAGGTTCCATGCATATACAAGAGACTGAGTCTGAGGATTCTTTTGCCTAAACATGGCTGCTTCTTTCTCGTATTTGTCATCTTCAGGACTTCGAATTTCTTGTATGATTCTGTTTGTTAGTAATTCCTTATTATTCTTCCCTTTCTCTGAGTCGATACAATTCGAGATCACTAGTTTTGCTGCTTCTGCAACGAATATAATCTATTCAGGTGATGCGGTACCTTCCTCTGGGGTCATAGAGTTCAATCAAGTCAGTTCTGCCGGTCGTATTGGTCACGCCAAATACTCGGACGCAGTCCACATATGGGACAGAAAATCTGGGAAGCTCTCAGACTTCACCACTCGTTTCAGTTTCATCATCGATACGTTAGGTCGATCTTCTTACGGCCATGGCTTCGCTTTCTTTCTTGCCCCAGTTGACTTTCAAATCCCACCCAACTCGGTTGGTTCCTATTTAGGCCTGTTCAATGCAAGTAACGCTGAATCGTCCACGCAAAACCAAATCATTTTCATTGAGTTTGATTCTTTCTCAAACAAGAATTGGGATCCAGAATTTGAACATGTTGGCATAAACAAGAACTCGATCCGTTCTGTGAATTACACTGCTTGGAATGCTAGTTTGCACAGTGGAGAAGCTGCGGATGCTTGGGTTTCTTACAGTGCGACCACCCAGATGTTGAGCCTGTCTTGGCGCTATGCGACCGAAAATGCTTCTCGAGAGAATACTAGTCTCACGTATCCGGTTGACCTTAGGGAAGTTCTTCCTGAGTGGGCAACAATTGGATTTTCGGCCGCCACAGGTGGTGGAAGAGCGGAGAGACACATCCTTCAATATTGGAAGTTCAATTCAAGCTTGAATGTAATAGAGAAAAGTGAAGATTTTTCAAAGAAAACGAAACTAGCAGTAGGATTAGCCGTCCCACTGTGTGTTTTTATTCTAGCAAGCATGATAATATGTGTTATATTTTGGCGGAGACGAAGGAAACCTACTCGAAAATTACTAGAGACTGTTGCCTTGACATCGATAAACGATGATTTTGGAATAGGAATGGGACCCAAGAGATTTTCTTACTGTGATCTTATTTCGGCTACCAACAATTTCTCTGATGACCAGAAGTTGGGCGAGGGAGGATTCGGGTGTGTCTACAAGGGCTACTTACCCTGCGAAAGCATGACAGTTGCTGTCAAGAAAATTTCGCAGGGTTCTAAACAGGGAAAGAAAGAATATATAACAGAAGTGATGATCATTAGCCGTTTGAGGCATCGAAACTTGGTGCAACTCATAGGTTGGTGCCATGATCATCAAACTCAATTCATCCTCGTTTACGAGTTTATGCCAAACGGAAGCCTTGACTCTCACCTCTTTGGCAATAAGAATCCCCTTGAATGGGCTGTGAGGTATAAGATTGTTACGGGCTTAGCTTCTGCATTGTTCTATCTGCATGAAGAGTGTGAACAATGTGTGGTGCATCGAGATATTAAAACGAGTAATATCATGCTTGATTCCGGATTCAATGTGAAGCTCGGAGACTTTGGATTGGCTAGACTCATGGACCATGAAGTGGGTCCAAAAACAACCGGTTTAGCCGGAACTTTAGGATACATGGCTCCCGAATACATAATGACAGGAAAGGCCAGTAAAGAATCAGATGT
Organism: Centrapalus pauciflorus; assembly: GCA_020465985.1. Taxonomy (NCBI): domain Eukaryota; kingdom Viridiplantae; phylum Streptophyta; class Magnoliopsida; order Asterales; family Asteraceae; genus Centrapalus; species Centrapalus pauciflorus. Next base: position 1,487,953 of record JAANYP010002523.1, read on the forward strand.
GTACAGCTTTGGGGTGGTTGCATTAGAGATAGCTTGTGGGCGAAAAGCAACGGATATAGTTGACCCAAACTCGGATCTCGGGTTGGTTCATTGGGTTTATAGTTTACTCGAAAAAGGTGAGCTGCTTTCAGGTGTGGATCCAGTGCTGAAAAAGGAATTTGACATGAAAGAAGTTGAGTGTTTGATGATGGTTGGATTATGGTGTGCACACCCTGACCGGAGTCTGAGGCCAGTGATGAGGCAAGCAATTCAAATGCTCAAGTTCGAGTGTCCGGTCCCAAATCTGCGAATGCCCGTTTACCATTCACTTCCAGATGCCCGGCCTGTCACTTCTGCTGGCGCTACAATGACCAACACTAGCTTTGAATTGGTCCGATGATCAACAGTAGACTTTAATTTAGGTCATGTTTGTTTACCTATTAATGGAATCATTAAGAGGTCATTTTTCTTTGAATGACTTTTTAATGATTCCATTAAGCATCAAACAAACAACCCCTTACTGTTATAATTGGTAAGTTTTCGGAATTCACCCCCAATCAGTTTGCATAGACTTTATTTTACACCCGGGTTTCTTTGATATTTTGCAGACACCAATTTTGCAATGGACTTTTAGTTCAATTCCATCAAATTATCCATCAATCAAAGGAATTAATGTGTTTATCTATGATGGGTGAAATTTTATTAAGCAACAGATCAAAACGTTGTTACAGATTCAAGTTGGTGATCAATAACCAAAATAGACTCGGATAAATTTTGGATGGTGCATGAATCACTTTATGTAAATAGTGTTTCAACTCGGTATAAGTCCGTAAGTGCCAAGGATTACACAAAATTTGTTTCATAGTCATAGATTATCCAAATTAGTATGCAGAACTATATATATGTAATTAAACTTCTATAATACATCCTATGATATTTGTTTTAAAAGTTAAAACACACTTATATAACCTACATTATGTTATATATTTCATATCTGTTTCCTTCGATTTCTGTGGTTTTTACATCGAAATACATACTGATTAAACTAATGAATATGTTCATATATGTGAGAGATCTATTACAGATGCACTTATAGAATTACGTTTTGAGATGATCCATGATGTTGTTAATATTGTCACTACTTACATCGTAGTTTTTCAGAGCCAATGGCCAATCCTATATGTATATCCTTAAATATTCCCTCCGCCAAGAAGTATCCATCTTTTGTTTTTAGTTTGTTTCAAAATAAATGTTTACCGTTGTGAATAGATGACTATTATTTATATGATTACAATTATACCCTTACTAATGAGTTGAAAAAAATGATTAATAACTAATGGTAAAATTGTAGATTGATTGCTTAAAAATTCTAATCAGTATAGATTCCTACAACTATATATGTGTTTTTATCCTATGAATATTTATTTTCGGACGAATGAAGTAATAATTTACGTAATTTAGTGATCTAGTTACATGGAAATAAAGTTTGTAATCTGAAATAAAAAATGGGTTAGATGGTTGCTATAATAATTATTTACTCTTTCCTTTGACTCGTATTCTCTCTCACTCTTTCCTATCTCAACGTAGAGGGCCAGTCCCCACCATAATATGCCCTGTATCACATAAAGAGCCTATGCTTTTTGTAAGGGAAATGATTTATACACAACACATTTTTTACATACATAACAACTGTAACTAAAATGACTATTTTAACCTTAATCATATGTTTATCAAATTTTGTCTTGTATCCTTAAAAATAATGGTGAATTTGTCATTTTAGATAAAATTGTTGTATATGGCAAAAATAGGTTGTGTACAACTCACCTCCCTTTTTGTAATTGCCCATAGTGTGAGGTTTTATTTTGAGAAAGATTTATTTATACCCCTTTTACTACATCTACCCCTATATACATATGGATCTTTGTAAACAATCAATATTCAAATAAATAATTAAACTATTATAGAAAAATATCACATTTGGGTATGTGAATTCAAATTATAGAGGGGGTGCAAAAAAACTCTTTAAAAACCTCATCCTGACATTTTGTAATCCTATCGGCATAGCGCGATAGATCCATGCACATCACCATCGTCATGCTCCATCACCTCTTCACCATGGTTACTCTTTCCGCCTGTGCTTCTTACCATCTTAGTGATACAGTCACCACTGCCACCACCCACCTGTTGGAGTTAGTGCTGCCAAAGACCTTCATTTCATCCTAATCTCCATCAACGTTTCCTTCAGCACTCAGGACTTGTATTCCACCTTGATCTGCTAATGGCTAATTGGCTATACCTGATTATTTTGCTTAAATCAATGAGTATGTAGAGTTATATATATATTTTTTTTGACATTTTACTCTTCAGTTTTCTTATAGAAAAATCTAATTTTCACTCATTCATTTGGTTTTAGGAATGACTTAGAATTCATGGGTTTTCGCTTTTCATGAAGCCTTCAAAGTTCAAACCCGTAAGTAAAGTTAATGTTTTGATTTCTATTTTTCAAAAAAATTTGGATGCACTAAGACTCTAAAGAGATCTTTTATTATTCTTCTTAAGATTTGTCTTCATTTGTAAGTGAGTACAATGGCATAATATAGTAAGCTAATTCTCAACAAAAAAAACAAAAACAAAAACAAAGGACCTAAACAAGAGATCTAACAGATTTTGGAGCAACATAACATTGTCACAACTTTTATTTGGATATGCCAGTCAAATTCAAGCTACTTCAATAGCTGCAATCGTTTTCAGAGTAACAATCATACTTATTGTTCTTGATCATAGAACAACAATTCCAAGCAAAAGTGCCCCAAGTAATTGTTGTTTTGTCTTTACTCTTTAGTATATATCTTAGTTTGCAAAAAAAAAAAAAAAAAAGAAGTTTTATCAGAATGATCTGTCTAACATCCGTACTCTTTACTCAACAACGTGCGCCATTAATTTTATATTTGTTCATTCCTAACCTCTGTGTGCTTTTGCATGTTCTATTTGTGTTTGTGAGAGAGCGTATTTGAAAAACGGATTATTATCGTTCAATCAATAAGTAGCGTGTTTGCAAAAAATCATATTTTAGTATTGGGTAAACCGAATTTAATTATGCTTATGATTTATTTGAATATTTGGGGTCGTTCCAATGTAAGTAATTGTCTAAGTATGTCATTGTCATACACTAATGTAATGTTGTTTGATGGCGTGCATATGTGAGTTAGCTAACTGGATTGATGGATCAATGAGGAAACTCAGTGGGATGAGGTGATGCTCGCAAAAGGTGGGGTAATCAGCAAGGATTGCAAACTAAACTTGGCGCTCAAATCGTTTGTGTTTGTCATAACCAATTGGACAGGTAGCGCAACCTAATTGATGGAATATAGCAGAGCTCGGATCAAGGACCAATGTATAAACATGGGAGCCATCTTCTCCAAATGATTTTTTTTTTTGAACGGCAAACTAAAATACTCCTAACCTACCCTTTTGCCTATAGAGGACTTCAGAACTTACTTTTACCAACAAAAAGTAAAACCCATGAATTCTAAGTCATTCCTAAAACCCATGAATTCCAAGTCATTCCTAACCATTATTCATATTGATTACGACCCAAATTTTGTTCCGTTGCCTAACTTAGGCATCGAAGAGGCATCACATGACACCCCTGCTTCGTCATTAACATAGTCTTTCCATTGTTTTGCAGATTGCCAAGATTACTTGAATTCTTACACATCTGCTTGAAATCCTTGGATCGAGGCACAAACATTGTTTGACCTCTTTGTTGTTTAGTTTGACCGGAACGCATAGCGACTTCATAGTACCGCAATCAACTTGTTAAAATGTCGATTATTGTTGTATAGTGGATAAGTTCCTTTTAATTTGTTTTGAAAAAATGGAGAGCTTATGTAAAGCAGAGCTGCTTTGATCCAATTCCAATAGCCAACACGAGCCACAACCATTTAAACAAAAGCCATCCATAACCAGCAAAAAAAGTAACTGCGAAATTTTGTAGAAAGTCAGCTTAAATTTGCCAAAAAAAAAAATATATATATGTATATATATAATAATTACTCCGTAATTAAATTAACCCAAAAAACTGCAGAAAAATGCAGCAAAAATACAGGTAGAATTATGTTCTTATTCGCAGCCAGCCCTCCTCATCATCTCTCTCACCCTCACCTCACCTCCGCCCCTGCTGTTGCGCCGGCGCCAGCTATACCCAGGTCAGTCGCCTTCTGTTTTTAAAATCGATTTTTGTATGATTTTTCATCGATTGTGAGTTTATGATTGTTGTAGGTTTGAGTATTAGTTAACAAATCTCCTTTTTAGTTCTGCAAAACACTAACCGTACATGATAAATCCACCCATGGTGGCTTTTCGATGCCTTGAAGAGCTGCAGAAGATTCTTTGAGGGTTTTCGATGATTAGATTAATTTGTGTGTGATCAATTAAAAAGTTAATACGGGTTAAATTGCATTCATACATCATTTCCATTTTAGGATCACAAGCTACAAATGCCTAGCCGAGAGTTTGTGGTGTTGTTATTTTATGTAATTTCCTTGTTATTTGATATTGGTTGGAATGGAACTAGAACAACGTTCAAGGTGCACTGATCAATTGGCTAATGCACTTCCCATGTGCTTTATCCATTAACAAAATTTGTCAGTTAGGGCAAATTAGTGTTATCAGAAAGTGAACCAACATGTTCACAAGATCATCCAAGTTTGATTCCCTATTTCGTACCTGTTTTTCTAACATGTGGCAAAGGAGCTCCATGGAGTAGAATGGAAGCTTAGGCACATTTACAGAGGTGATTTTGATCAATTGACTTGAAATTGGGGGTACATTTGATTGATTAAAACATTGATTTTCCTATTTTGATCAATTGACTTGTTTCTGGTGATGCAGTTCTTATTCTATGATATAATCATAATGCACCTTTTCAGGTAGTAATGAGACATTTAAAGCGTTAAACAATAATTAACGAAGCATATACCTGGGGATTGTTTTTTTGGTCTCATGGAGGAAACATGTATATGCTTCACATGTCATAGAATTTCATGGGTTATAGTTTAAGGATAAGTGGATAGGGTTATGATTCGTTTTGTTTCTCATTCTTCCCGTTGAATTATGTATTGAAACCTTCAAAAGCTTCTTATTCTGTATTTTACTGTGAGATACAAACTCAACAAATTCGATGCATGCGCTTTGTACAGATTGGAACAGAAGCTTGCAGATAGAAAAAAGAGTCAAAAGAGAAAGATCATATGTGACTCCTTTAGGTAGTGTTTTTCCAGACCATGGGTTGCACAGTCAAAAAAATGCCTAGTATAATATACTCGTTGACTCGTTCAACGTTAACCCTGTATAGCAAATTGCCGGCAGCAAGTAGTGTCAAAACTTATATCTTGTTGAATTATTCAAACCTAACCACTCCCATTAACACATCTGTTTGCAAAATTCTAATCATATCATGTATACATAAAACCATACAAATTGGACAAAGATAAAACTATAAATGTGACCACAGGACATTTTCCATAAACTGGGTATAATAAAATATACAAGGGTTTAGGGTTAAATTGGTAGTAATTACTTTATTTTGTTTTTTTTTCCCGCAGCTAGTTATATGTTAGATATATGGCATGATGGTACTTTACCATTTACAGAAACACCGTTCATGCTTAATGCTTTTGCCTAATCATGGCTACCTCTTTCTCGTGTTCATCATCTCCAGGACATCAAATATCATGTATGATTATGTGTGTTTGTTCTTCCTTATTATTCATCCCCTTGTCTGAGTCAATACATTTTAAGATAAATAGTTTTGCTGCTGATTCAACAAGTATGATCTATTCAGGTGATGCGGTGGTTTCATCTGGAGCCATTGAGCTTTCTGGTGCCATAGAACCCAGTCAAGTTAATTTCTCCAATCGTATTGGCCACGCGAAATATGCAGATGCAGTCCAGATTTGGGACAGGAAATCTGGGAAGCTCTCAAATTTCACCACTCACTTCACTTTTGTCATTGATACACTACCTCCATACAACAATGGCCATGGGTTCGCTTTCTTTCTTGCCCCAGTTGACTTCCAAATCCCGCCCAATACAGTTGGTGACTATTTAGGCCTGTTCAACTCAAGTAATTTTGAATTGACCCAAAACCAAATGATTTTCCTTGAGTTTGATTCTTACTCAAACAAGAAGTGGGATCCCCCATTCGGACACGTGGGCATAAACAAGAACTCAATACGTTCCGCTAATTTCACCGCTTGGAATGTTAGTTTGCACAGCGGAGATCCTGTAGATGTTTGGTTTTCTTACACTGCTACCACTCAGATGCTGAGCCTGTCTTGGCGCTATGCGACTGAAAATACTTTTCATGAAAATGCTAGTCTTACGTATCAGGTTGACCTCAGACAAGTTCTTCCTGAGTGGGTTACAATTGGATTTTCTGCCGGCACTGGAAAAGGAAGAGTTGAGACACATATCCTTCAATCTTGGGAGTTCAATTCAACCTTGAATATGGAAAGAGAAAAGAGAAGATTCCCCAAAGAGAAGAGAAGATTTCCCAATGAAAAGTGAAGATAAGTTGCAGAAAATGAAACTAGCTGTAGGATTAGTCATCCCTCTGTGTGTTTTTATTCTAGGAGGCATGGTAATATGTGCTATAATTTGGAGGAGACGAAGGAAACCTAGTCGAAAATTACTAGAGATGGCCACCTTGACATCGATAAATGATGATTTTGAAATGGGAGTGGGACCTAAGAGATTTTCTTACAGTGATCTTATTTCAGCTACCAACAATTTCTCCATTGACCAGAAGTTGGGCGAGGGAGGATTCGGGTGTGTCTACAGGGCCTACTTATCCTGTGAAGGCATGACAGTTGCTGTCAAGAAATTTTCAAAGGGTTCTATACAGGGAAAGAAAGAGTACGTCGCAGAAGTGAATATCATTAGCCGTTTGAGGCACCGAAATTTGGTGCAACTCATCGGTTGGTGTCATGATCAAACTCAATTCATGCTCGTCTATGAATTTATGCCAAATGGCAGTCTTGACTCTCACCTCTTCGACAAAAAGAGTCCCCTTGACTGGTCTCTGAGGTGTAAGATCACAATGGGTTTAGCTTATGCATTGGCCTATCTCCATGATGAGTGTGATCCATGTGTGGTGCATCGAGATATCAAAGCAAGCAACATCATGCTTGATTTGGGATTCAATGTGAAGCTTGGAGACTTTGGATTGGCTCGACTGATGGACCATGAAGTCGGTATAAAAACAACTTGTTTAGCAGGAACTTTAGGATATATAGCTCCCGAATTAGTGACAGGAAAGGCCAGCAAAGAGTCAGATGTGTATAGTTTTGGGGTTGTTGCATTAGAGATAGCTTGTGGGCAAAAAGCAACAGCTAAAGTTGACCCAAATTCTGATCTTGGGTTGGTGCATTGGGTTTGGACTTTACTCGAAAAAGGTGAGTTGCTCTCGGGTGTGGATCTGATGCTGAACAAGGAATTTGACGTGAATGAAGCTGAGTGTTTGATGATGGTGGGGTTGTGGTGTGCACACCCTGACCGGAGCCTGAGACCAACAATCCGTCGAGCAATTGAAATGCTCAAGTTCAAGTGTGCAGTTCCAAATCTCCATATGGTGATGCCAAAGGCCAGGTACAACACAGTAGCAGAAGCCCCTGTCAATTCTGCTGGAGCTACGATCACCAACAGTAGCATTGATTTGGGACGATGACCAACAGTGGCATTATGGTAATCCTATAAATAAAATTTATAAATGAGAAATTAGTTTACACAAAAAAAATATATATATAATTACTAAATACCTCCAAAATAACATTAATATTTAGCTAGGACATGATACTATTTAAGGGTTAAATGCTTATTCATGCAGCCACATTTCTTCTTGTTATCAATTAAGCTATGAAGTCATCAGTAACAGGAGTGACACATAGGGTGTGTTTGTTTGGACTTAATTGCCTCTTAAAAACCTCTAAAGTCTTAATTTCAGATCTAAACTGAAAATAGACTGTTTGTTATATTTTAGAGTTAAGTGGATTTTAGATCTTAATTCAAAACAGACTGTTTATTACATTTCAGACTTAAGAGGTTAGAATGTCTGAAAACCACGTCTGAAATTAAGTTGTGGACTTCCGTCTGACCTCTTAATTTAAGAGGTTGATGTAAGTTGATATTTTATTTAACTAAAATATTAAAAACCAATTTAACTAGAATTAAACAATCAAGGACAACTCTTAATTTCAGACTTGTTATATCTTAATTTCAGATGTGGTTTTCAGACTTTAGATCTTAAGTCCACCTCTTAATTTCGGACGTGGTTTTCAGACTTCAGACATTTACCTCTTAAAATAACAAACACAACCATAGTAATTTAAACTCATCGTCTGCTTAATCAAGAACAATTTATAATTCTCAGGCTTTTCGAGTATACAATTATTTAAGTGTGTTTTATGAGTATTAGTCTCTCCACTAATATGGTTCAAAACATTATGATAAACTCATTGTCTGATATGCCCACAGACGTGACTACTTAAAATATTCCATTCCGGAAGTATTTTATTAGGAAGTCTATCGGTAATAAACACAGGCAAATAATAATCTCACATAAATAAGAGTTTTCATCTTTCTGTTCCAAACCTGATAATTCAAACCATAATTTATCATCCTACGTATATTAGTTCTATCGTTCAAATAAGTCAATCCAATAAATAGATGAATTTGATGGGAAAACAGGGTTCAAAACGGTAAACTAAAATGTAGCTCGTTTGGTAAAACTTTTCCTACTTGAATGAACATATGATGAAGAAAACAAATAGGACACACACAAGAATGCAATTAAAATCAGCCCCTAATCAGACCAAATAGATATAAATGCAGGTAATCACTCAACAGACGAGACAAAGATACAAATTACCGACCATGACAATCCATGCATTTATCATATTGTATTATGTATTTCATCTATCTTACTAGCTATTAAAACAATCAACACAATTTTACGTATGTTTAACACATTACACAAAATATAAAAAGAACCAAGTATATATTTATAAACTGTATACATAATGTTTGATTTTTCATTTTATACTACTATTATTGTTCAACGTATGAGATCAATACTATTGTTGCTCATTGTTGCGCTAGCGTAACTGACATCAATGTCGTCTCCTGCATAGTACATGGCCACTGGCATCTTCGTAGGAAGATTTGGGACAGTACCCTCGAAGTTAAGCACTTGAATTGCCTGTCGGATCGATGGTCTCAGACTCCAGTCCGGGTGCGCACACCATAACCCCACCATCATCAAACATTTGGCTTCTTGCTCATCGAATTTCTTGCCTAGCATCTGATCCACACCAGAAAGAAGCTCGCCTTTTCCAAGTAAATCCCAAACCCACTGCACCAAACCTAGATTACAATGTTGGTCTACTCTATCCATTGCTTTGCGCCCGCAAGCGATCTCTAATGCAACAACCCCAAAGCTATACACATCTGACTCTTTACTAGCCTTCCCAGTGGTTACGTATTCAGGGGACATGTAACCTAGAGTTCCGGCTAAACCAGTTGTTTGTAGACCCAAATCATGGTCCATGAATCGAGCCAATCCAAAATCTCCAAGCTTTGCATTAAATCCTGAATCAAGCATGATGTTGCTTGCTTTGATATCCCGATGCACAACACATTGTTCACACTCTTCATGGAGATAGAGCAATGCAGAAGCTAAACCTGTAGCAATCTTGTACCTAAAAGCCCATTCAAGGGGACGTTTTTTGCCAAAGAGATGAGCGTCAAGACTGCCATTCGGCAGAAACTCATAAACGAGCAAGAATTGTGTTTGATCATGGCACCAACCAATTAGTTGCACCAAATTTCGGTGCCTTAAACTGCTAATTATCTTTACTTCTGTTATGTACTCTTTCTTTCCCTGTTTAGAGTCCTGTGAAATTTTCTTGACAGCTACTGCCAAGCATTCACGGGGTAAATAGCCCTTGTAAACACACCCGAATCCTCCCTCACCCAACTTCCGATCATCAGAGAATTTGTTGGTAGCCAAAGAGAGATCGCTGAAAGAAAATCTTTTTGGTCCTGCTCCTCTTTCAAGATCCTCATTTATCGATGTCAAGGCAACTGTGTCTAGTGATTTCTGTGTAGATTTCCTTAGTGTCCTCTGAAATACAGCACATGCTGCTATGCCTCCTAGAAGCACTACACCAATAGGAACTGTTAATCCCACTACTAGTTTCCTCTTCTTTGAGGTGCCTTCACTTTTTTGTACCATATTCAAGCTCGAATTGAACTCCCAAGATCGAAGGATATGTCTCTCGATAAGTGTGCCGGTGGCTGCTGAAAATCCAACTGTCACCCACTCTGGAAGGACTTCCGTTAGGTCAACCTGATACGATAGGCTTGTATTTCCTTGAGAAGAAGATTCAGCCCCATAGCTCCAAGACACGCTCAGCATTTGTGTGGTAGCGTTGTAAGAAACCCAAGCATCCGCAGGATCTCCGCTGTGCAAACTAGCATTCCAAGCAGTGTAATTAGCTGAACGAAGCGAGTTGATGTTGATACCCACATGTCCAACCGGAGGATCCCATCTGTTTGGGGCAGAATCAAACTCAACAAAAATCATTTGGTTTTGTGGCGTATCAGTTGTGTTGTACAGACCTAAAAATTCACCAGCTGAGTTGATTGGGATTTGGAAGCCAACTGGTGCAAGAAAGAAAGACAACGCATCGCCATAGGTGGATTTACTTAGTGTGTCAATGATGAAAGTGAAACGAGTTGTGAAATCTGAGAGCTTCCCAGATTTTTTGTCCCATATGTGGACTGCTTCTGAGTACGTGGCATGGCCAACACGTACGGCAAAATCAACTTTGTTGAATTCTATGGTACCTGAAGAAGATACCGCATCACCTGAATAGATTATATTTTTTGCATCAGCAGCAAAACTAGTGAACTTAAAGTGTACTGATCCAGACAATGGCAAGAAGAATAACGAAGAACAAATGATAAAAGCGATTTGAAGTCTTGGAGACAAACAGGTAGCCATTACTAGGCAAGATTCGCGCGTAGGCAGGTAAGTGTCGATCTGTCTGTCTGTGCAAATGACATATATATGTTTTATGGTTGATATGGTTTTAAGATGAACGATTTATTTACGTTTACGTATTAATTATTGACGTAGAGTATTGAATACATATATATCGCTAATGTGTTTAGAGGTCAGAAGACGTTGAGTTAATCAACATCGTATTAAATTGGATGTGACTTATTGGACTGGCCCCCGATAGTCATTGCTAGGACCGATCAAGTTTTTGGATCGATTATTGAAGCTATAACTAAACGTCAATTTTTTCCATTTATATCTGTTAGTTTTCAACTATATATTAACTTAGTACAAATAATAGAAACAAATCCTAAACACAATTATAGTATGTGTTTCGGTTGATTATAAGAGCCGAATACAAATGTTTGTTACCACTTCAAAATCAAGTCATTCATCACAATCAAAACATCCTCGTCAAGGTACCGAAAACGAAAATCCCGAAACCGAAATAAGAGATGTGGAAGAACCGAATACCGAACCAATTAAATTATATAGTATCGGTTCAGTATAAATATGATACCGAAACCGAAATAAGAGATTCAAAATAAATATGGTCCCGAAAACCGATTTTTAAGTAATTCAATACCCGAGTACCGGACCGAATATATTAATTCGGTACCGGGCTGGATTCGAGAATTCGGCTTCGTCGCCCAACCCTAAATCTATACACACACATTCAACTAATATTTATATGCCTAAAATCTATAATAATAATAATAATAATAATAATAATTTATTATAATATATTTTAAGATCGATGTGTATATATGGTCCTGTATGAACACCTATTTATGGATGTGGAAATAAATTGATGTGGTGTAAAAAGTAACCGTTTTTCAATGCAATAATTAACAGATAGGAACTCAAATCGCATATTGTCGATGTTACATGCTGAAGATTGAGATGGCATTTATAAATTATTTGTCAATTGATCGATCGTGATAACAATTCTATGATTGAATTCTCATTTGATAAATTTGTAATACAAAATTTTTATCCATCACAAATGACGGAAAAAAACCTATTAATTAATGATGTATATAGTTTTGTTATATAATTATATTATTTTCACTTTATACATTTATATTGTTTAGCACAATTATAATTATTAACACTTAAGTTCTCAACATTGTTTATGTCCTTGATTATTAATTATCTGAAATTAGTCTATCATCATTGTCATTTGACGGGTATTCTAGTAATCATATCTTTTTTTTTTTTGGGAAGAATCTGTATATTTGGTTAGATTTTAATATGTACGTTGTTATTACTGATAAAAAATAAATTGTTTATTTTTAGTAATAAAAATGTTATGATAACTTGCTATACATGTTAATAGGAAAAACGTTACTATAAATAGTAAAAAATAGAAAAATTGATGCTTTTAATGATATATATATAAATCAAATAATGTTACTATAAACGGCAAAACAAAAAACTTTTGCACTTTTCAACAATTTTCTTTTAAAAGCAACAGTATTATAAAACCAACAAAAAGATTTCAAGCAAGACACTAGAAACAATGATTACAAACAATCATCACCAAAAGAAATGTTTGAAGACCACCAACATGATCAAATAACTAAAAGCTAATAATGAACCGTAGAGATAGGAAAAATAAGCAAAGCACTCCACCTTAGTTTACTTCAAAACTTCCCCCCTTCAAGTCAAGCCCACACAAAGGGTAATGTAATGATTGAAACCGAATGCCTCTCAAATACAAATTACAAGAATTAGGCAATCAATTATGGAGAATCCTCCAAGTTAAGACATTAAGTTTAGAGGGGACCGGTTTGATCCAATAAGATTGCATCCCACGGTGAGAGGATGAGATCATATCATCCAAAGCACGGCGAAGAGAAGCAACCGTGAACAACCCCGAGCTTTCTAGAGACCATTGCCAAGAGAACTCATCAGTCCCCCTTGGTTCAGCAATAAACTAAGAAGTCAAGTCCAAATTATAATAATCAAAATGAGTTTGAAGAGAAGCAATAGCCTTCCAACAACCATCTTTTTTAGAAACTAAATGATCAACACGATCGTTTCTTTTGTGCCCATGTAAAGCTGTGATCACCAATTTCCACAAAGAGTTTGAGTCTGAATTTAATCTCGACCACCATTTTGCGAAAAGAGAAAGGGTAAGGGCCCTAAGACTATTAATTCTAAGACCACCATGTTCCATTAGAGGCTTTAGAGCAGTAGTTCCATGCTAATCAATCCATTGAATCTTTTTAGCTTCATTTCCTGAACCCAAAATAATTGCTTCTAATACTTTCAACAATTAACCCAACAAATAATAAAGAAAAACAAAATGAAAGGCACATGAAACCATCAATTTGAAGGTTAAAACACCAACCACCAAACTAACATTAAATACATGGTCTTTATGGAAACGAATATATCTACCAAAGATATGTGTCAACGAAATGTCATTGGATCGACAATTCACAAATTTTGTGGTGTTTGACTGTTTGCACGTTGCAGTAGAATGTATAGTTATTTTTTATTAATAGAATGGAAATAAAATAAAATTACTATAAATTAAACTCTTAAAAAAACTCAAAGAATTATAGATATATTAATAAACCAAATTTAAATTGAATAAAAGGATTGTCAAATACCCTGGTGACGGACGAGGATGTTTGTGTTCTACAAAAATAACGATGTCAAAAAGAAGGTTTTTTGAGGATAAATTTGTATTTTTGTTATGATCATAAAATTTCGTCTTCTAAAAGATTGTCAAATACCATGGGGCAAAAGGGATTAATCTGAAATCCCATGTGGAAATGACTTTACAAATACTTTATTGCATCAAAAAGTAAAATTTTATCACTTTTGTTCTATTGGATAACATATATTTTTATTATGTCATTATATTAATAAAAATACAACAAAAAGGTAACATTAAACTACTTTGATTCAAATTGTCTAATTTGTAAATCAAACACAGATCTAAAAGTCATATATACAAATCAAAATTTCATATATAGAAACCATCATATACAAAAATCTACCTTAAATCCAGACAAGAAAGAGTTACAAAGTTTGTTTTTTGTTAAATATCTTATAGCATCCACATAACAACTCATTGCCACCTCACTTGACAAATTAAACAATTTAAGTCAAAATAATCCACTGTAATCTTAATTGTTGTGTTTTGAGTAATATGATGACATAATTAATTTTTAAAAAAATAATATGACTCAAATAAAACAAAATTGACAATATGTTATTTTTTGACACAATTAAACCATTTAGAAAAAAACCAAAGATTGTGAAAACCCATTGCTTTTTTCATCAAAACATGGATTACATGATATCATAGATTCCAAATCCTTCTAAAATCCATCCTAAATCTCCATTTGTGGCCCAACTTTGATCCCTGACTCAACTTATTTCCTCTATTTGTTCTCGATACACCTAGCTGGTTTATCAACCTCCATGATTCATATTTGAATTTGGAGTGCCATCTGGGTATTGAACTGAATCTTGCTTCTTGGAATTCCCATTTTGTCTCTAGTCGGAACTCGCCACCATCATCAAACTAATCCGAAGCCAAAGAAATTGGTTTTTTTTCCTTAATACCAATCGAATCATAGTGAGGCCTCAGCTTCCCTAGCAGGGGAATAAATATAATTATGTTGTACATTTGGATTTGAATCGAAAGAATTTCTAGAACTCGATAAATTTTTTTTTTTGAACGGCAAACTATCCAACTTCTACTCCTAAACTACTCCTTTACCACAAGACTTACTTTAACCACTTAAATTTCAAACTTACCTCCGACAGGAGTCGAACCCGTGACCTCTCGCTTTTATAACCACTCTCTTACCGCTAGGCCAAAGGGCAGGGTCCCATAACGGGAAAATGGACTAGGATTAAGAATATGATGAGGCCCATTACCTTTCCTTTCGTTCACATTGGAAATTTGGAGTCCATAGTTCGTGGGCTACATTACTATTTATCTTCTTTTTGGTTTCTTTTTCTTTTATTTTAAAAATCAAATTGAACTATGGATCCATTATTATATTGCTTGTGTTATTTTAGTTTTTAATATGTTCTAAAGTTATGTGTTCTTTTTAATTTAACATGTTAAGCCATTTTTTAGCTGTAGTTAAAATTTAGGTAACACTTGTAAATACTTGGATGATTATTATAAATTCTTCAAAACATTTTGTGAGTTGATTTATGCGTTACATTATACTAATTTAAAACATAAGAAACTTGCATTAATTAATGCAATTATGAATCGGTACGTGGTGGTCCACCCATAGAATAACGTGATCCAAAAGGGTCAAATAAGTCCACTAACAATGCCATCCACTGGTACAAGAGTAAAGTTGCAAAATAATGCCAATCGGAACCTCCATTAAGATTTTAGATTAAAGTTCAAGTTAATTTATTAGCTTACAGTTGATTGATTCCTTCCTGCTCTTTTTTTTTTTTTTTTTTTTCTGAACCTTGAAACAATGTCTTTCATGGAAGATTTTCAACACCTTAAAATTCCTTTAGAAGATATAAAATCGGCTACTAACAACTTTGGTCATGACAAATTGATCGGAAAGGGTGGGTTCGGACAAGTCTACAAAGGCCAACTGTCTCTTTCTGGGATGGTTGCTTTTAAGCGTTTAGATCGTAAACACGGGCAAGGAGATATAGAGTTTTGGAAAGAGATCTTGATGCTTTCTCGTTACAGACATGAGAATTTAGTCTCTCTTCTGCACTTTTGCAATGAGAGTGAAGAAAAGATCCTAGTTTACGAGTACGCATCTCATGGAAGTCTTGATGGGTATCTCAGTAACACCAGTCTAACATGGACCCAACGTCTCAAGATATGTTTAGGGGCTGCCCGTGGTCTTCAGTACCTTCATGATCCTATCGGCACACAACAAAGAGTTCTCCATCGTGACATAAAAAGCTCAAATGTGCTATTAGATGAGAACTGGAACGCTAAACTGTCTGATTTTGGCCTATCAAAAATAGGCCCGGCTAACCAGCAGTATACTTACCTTGTCTCTAATGTTGTAGGTACGCCAGGGTATTGCGGTCCGTTATATTGGGAATTGGGATTTCTAACCAAAGAGTCTGATGTTTACTCGTTTGGAGTTGTGTTGTTTGAAGTAATGTGTGGAAGGTTATGCTTTGAATACATAAATGGCCAGTTTCAGATTTTAGTGCGTATGTGGCAAAAATGTTATGATGAGAAGAAGCTTGATGAAATAATTTGTGATGGGCTAAAACAAGGCATGGATTCGGATTCGTTGAATACATTTTCAGCCATTGCACGTAAATGTTTGAAGAGAGCTCGTGAAGAACGACCAACAATGATTGAGATTGTGAAAGAGCTTGAGATGGCGCTTGATCAGCAGGTATATATCTATCTATTGTAGAAAATACGGGTTGCAAAAATACTAGGATAATCTGAGAGTCGTGATACACTTTCAGATTGAAGTATTTCGACGGTACGATCGAAATCCCAATCGGATAAAACTCAGAGAAATAACGAACAAAGAATATGGAAATGTTCCTGATTTTCGTGTAGAGCTAATAATAATCTAATAGTGGAAATCCTCGCAACAGGAGCATAAGTATCAAAGAAATCAATACCTTCTTTTTGTCTAAAGCCTTGGATAACCAATCTGGCTTTATACTTATCTATGGTACCATCCACTTTCATCTTTCTCTTTAGGATCCTTTTACATCCTAAAGCTTTACAACGAGATGGCAAATCTGTCAAAACCCAAGTATCATTATGTATGATAGAATCAAACTCATCTTGGATTGCTTCTTTCCAGAAAGCAGCATCACGAGATGACATAGCTTCACTAATAGTCTTAGGATCCTCCTCAATGATATAACAATATTGATATTGAGACACAGTCTCATTCCTTGTTCCTTCAACTAAATAAAGTTGAAAATCAGATCCAAAAGACTTGGCTTTTCTAGCTCTAGTGCTTCTCCTAGGTTCAGACTGTTCAGGTGCATTTTCAGCTTGAGTTAAGGTTTTACATGAAGATTTATTGATCAAGTCCCTTGGTCTAGGTATAGATGTAAATCTCTCTTCATCAAATATAGCATCTCTTGACTCTATAACAGTATTTACAGATACTGAGTCATTAGAATCTATAACATAGAATCTATATGCTTTAGAATGCTCAGCATAGCCAATGAAGATACAATCTATACCTTTCTCACCCAAATTTTTCCTTTTAGGTTCTGTGAGTCTTACAACAGCTCTACAGCCCCAAACTCTAACATAACTCAAATTCGGTACCTTTTTATGCCAAATTTCATAAGGGGTATTTTTACTCCTTTTATTTGGAGTCCTATTCAATATATAACAGGCTGTCAACATAGCCTCACCCCAAAAACCATCACTTAAACCAGAATAGGATAACATGGAATTAACCATTTCTTTCAATGTCCTATTCTTCCTTTCAGCCACACCATTTTGTTGTGGCGTATAAGGAGCCGTGGTTTGATGTATTATACCAGTTGATTGAAAATAAACTGGATCATAATACTCACCACCTCTATCAGTACGCAAAACTTTTATCAACTCATTTTTATGTAGCTCTACTTCTTGTTTATAAATTTTAAATTTATCAAGAGCTTCATCCTTTGAGTGCAACAAATACACATAGCAATATCTTGATGCATCATCGATAAAAGTAATGACATACTTTTTATTTCCAAGTGAAGGTGTCGCATGAAAATCACATAAATCACTATGAATGAGTTCTAATACTTTGCTTTCTCTGTTAACATCCTTAAAAGGTTGTCTAGTTATCTTAGTTAACATGCAAGTTTTACACTTTTCAACATTCATGTCAAAAGCAGGTATTAAACTCATTTTAGACATGTCTTTCAATCTTTTATAATTAACATGTCCTAGCCTAGCATGCCATAATTCTGACTTCTTTGAGTTACTTGCAATATTAGATATCATCATGCAATTCGAATTAATAAAAGAAGGATAATCAAGATTTAACCTAATCATTCCATTACATACATAGCCAAATCCAATAAAGGTACCATGTCTTGACAAGATATACTTGTCACTTTCAAGTACTTGTCTGTAACCAGACTTACTTAGAACTATTTCAGATATGAGATTCTTTCGAATCCCAGGTACATACAATACATTGTCTAGAATAATACATTTTCCAGAAGTAAACATAATAGATATGCGTCCTATTCCTTTGATTGGTTCAGTAGCAACATTTCCCATCTTCACAACAGATCCATCTTCAATTGGTTGACAATCTTTAAACCAACGAAGATCTTTACAAACATGACTTGTTGCTCCCGAATCAACCCACCAAGCAACATCATCATCCTGCACATAAAATGCCTCAGAAATTATTGAAACATAATTCTGAACAGATTTGCAATATGATAATAAATCACAATTCTGACCTTGTTGCTTTCCTGGATCCTTAGATCCACTTGGACCAGCCTTAGTCCCACTTGGACCAGCACCTTTGTTTACTTTCTTAACTCGACAATCCTTCTTGAAATGACCAGTTTTACCACACCTCCAACATGCAAGTTTAGGCTTTTTGTTGGAAAACTTGTCATCATCATCACTGCATTTTCTTTTACCTTTACCCTTGTTGGAATTCTTGGATCCTTCACCTTCCACCATATTAACAGAAGAACTTCCGATATTATTCTTACCCTTAGGATTATTATCAAGTTCTTGAGTCCTTAAAGACTCTTCAATCCTAAGATGACTTCCAAGTTGATCCAAAGTCAGTTCTTCCTTTTTATGCTTAAGAGTATGTTTAAACTCTTTCCATGATGGTGGCAGTTTGTCAATAATCACAGCAACCGAAATGGCTTCATCCATTTTCAGATTATGCTGACCAAACTGTCCTAGGATCCTTAACAATTCGTGATATTGTTCCATGACAGGCCTAGTATCAATCATCTTATAGTTCATGAAATTTCCGACCATGAACTTCTTACTAGATGCATCTTCTGCCATGTATTTGGATTCCAACAAATCCCATAGTTCATTTGCAGATTCGACATTTTGATAAACATCAAAGAGAGAGTCAGACATACCATTCAGAATGTGTCCACGGCATATGTAGTCATCGTTTTCCCACTTTGATCTCTTCCTCGTGTTTTCCATGGTTTCATCTTCAGCGAATTCAGGCATGGGGGTACTCAGAACGTACACCACTTTCAGGGTAGTCAACAAAAAATGCATCTTTTTCTGCCAACGTCTAAAATCTTACCCTTCAAACTTCGCCAATTTGTCAAACTTGCTCGTCATATCCTTCACAGATTCTGCGTGCGCCATTTTTGCAGAATACTTCAATCTTTGTAGAAAATACGGGTTGCAAAAATACTAGGATAATCTGAGAGTCGTGATACACTTTCAGATTGAAGTATTTCGACGATACGATCGAAATCCCAATCGGATAAAACTCAGAGAACTAACGAACAAAGAATATGGAAATGTTCCTGATTTTCGTGTACCATGCAATGACAAAAAAACGGCGGGTAATTATTTGGCGGGTAACCGCCAAAATGGCCAACCGCCATTTTAACCGCCAAAAAAACCATAATTCGAATTTAACCGAATTTAGGGTCCAATTCGGATGATCCGAATTCGGGTCCAATTTCTACCCCAGCCAGGGGCTCTGCCCCTTGGACCCCGCCAGGGGCTGCCGCCCCTTGGACCCCCGCTACCAGGGGCTGCCGCCCCTGGAACCCTGCTATCGGGGGCGCTGCCCCCGAACCCCCGGTAATTAATCTTAAACAATATTGGACAAGTGTGCACTCCGCACCAACCCAACTTGTACATTATGTAATAAGATTATTTTGGTCAAACAAGTTCATCCCATTACACTTAAATAATGTTGGTGACAAATCACCAACATCTATCTGATATCTTTAGGTGATCTTATATGAATCTGAAAAAAATTTATTGTCTACGCATATATATAGGAGTTTTCTGAATATGTGAGGAAGAGACTAGACTTGAAGAATTAACAAAGATTATTGATCTTGCATTACCTCGAGTGTCCTACGGGTCACAAAAGGAACTCTTCTCGCTTCTCTCCAAAGGGATCCTTCTTTGCGATGGAAAGACGGTAATTATTAGCTTTGCGAATCGTTTTGTTGAGGTATCTATATATATATATATATATATATATATATATATATATATATATATATATATATATATATATATATATATATATATATATATATATATATATATATATATATATATATATATATATATATAGATATACATATATACAAATATATATAGATATGTATACATATATATATAGATATGTATACATATATATATAGATATGTATACATATACATATATAGATATGTATACATATACATATATATATATATATATGTATACATATATATATATAGATATGTATATATATATATATATATATATATATATATGTATATATATAGGGGTGGGTTCAATGGAGAACATCTATGCATCGAAGAACTTTGGAGTAGAAAATCGTAATGCATCACATAGAAATCGATGCATCACAAGAGAATTTGGTGCATCACATGGAAATAATGATGCATTACGGGAGAATTGTGATGCATTTATGGTGGTGCATGGAGGTTCTTCAAGGTTCTTTGATGCATTGAGGTTCTCCATTGAACCCACCTCTATATATATATATATATATATATATATATATATATAAATTAAACGCCTTTATTGAACACGCAGTGGCTTTCAATTAACAAGAACGGGGAAAATTGTGAAATGACTTGTGCAGCACATTCTATGTTTGAATACACACACGGTTGCTATGATCTTCGTAAAGATTTCGAAAAATCAAGGTCTGCTTAATTTCAATCTCTCATTCGATCTTTCTCCATGTGATTCATGTACTTTGTTTGAGTTTTGGTTACTTTCAAGATTGATTTATATATAATTTCATATTTCCGAAAGTGAATTCTTTCAAGTTTGGCAGATTTTCGAGTGTTGTATATCATACAATAGATGGAAATTTTGGAATAGAAGCAAACACTCGGTTCTTGTCTACAAATGTCGCGTATACTATGAATCTCGTCTTCAAACATCAGCTTTGGGATGACGGGCTATATGTCCCTTTTAAGTACAAATTGGATGGGGAGACACAATATTCAACATCATGTATTGCACATGTAAGAGAAGATGGATGGTTAATGACTGAGTTATACCAATTCATTAGCTATAAAAATGAAAACAAATTTAGGATTCAGTTTATTCGGCCATCGCAGTTTTCTCTATATATTAACCTTGTTCTTGAAGGAATCGAGTTTCGGCCAACTGAGTCAAATGTAAGCTCACAAATTTATATGATTTCATTTTAATTTTCTACATGACAAATATGATTTCATTCCATATTAATTGGATATATATGCTTTTAATTTACAGGTGAAACATAAAAAACCGGAGGATAAAAGTTACTCGGATTTACAACCTACATCACCTTCGGATGCCGAATTGGAACAAATATTGCCAATTGATTATACAGAAATCCTCAAGTGGTCAGAATATAGAGTGCACTGGACAACTAAGAAAGAACTCTACTTTCTTCTTCGTAAAGGACTCCTCATCAATAGGGTCCTCATCAATAACAGCGAAAAGGTAAATTAATTAGTCAATCACAACGCAGAATGGCTTTCGCTGCCTCACATACGTACCCAAGTTGTTTGATCAACAATTTTCCCAACAATTGGCTATGATAGATTCTAAAACTTAAAATCATCAAGAGTGGAATCCTGATCGACTTCCAGATTTTAAGATCTTGATTTTCAACATATAGTAAGATTAATTTCTTTTAAGTGATTATTAATTAAGTCAATCCTAGATGTCCTAATTGTTTACATTAAAGCCTAATCTAGTATCTACCTCGGCCATGTTGCTTCTTAAAGATAGAATATTGATGCTGCTAATTAAGGGGTTGTTTGTTTACTTGTTAATGGAATCATTAAGAATTGGTAAATTGACATATTAATGATTCAAGAGGTAAATTGTTCGGTGTTCTCCTTCTATTCTTTCTCGTGGTTGATAAAAGCTTTGCAACCCAAAAACTCAACACATTCATTCTAACACTCTCGCATGGCTAAATTCAAATCATGTGGCTAAACCGTCAAAATTATATGAAGCGTGCAAGCAGAGGTTCTAAACTCAAATCCAAAACCTCCACTTGTACGCTTCATTCCTGACTGCTAAGGCAGACACATATATCATAATTTATTGTTAATTAGTACAATATATAATCAGGTTTTGTATGTTGCATATTCTTAAACTTACTGTAAATCATGGCAGAAAGCTTATCTCATTAATTGTATGTTATAATTTATAGCAATATTGCAATGCACCATTTCTTCGTCGAGGTCCAATTAATATTTCAGATAGTATACTACTTTAGGATTACTAATAATATATATTTTTCTTGATGACCAGTGGTTTTTCATCAATAAAAATAGAGTAAATTACTCCGCTGATCCTTTAAGTTTATCTATTATGACTGGTTCAATCCTTTAACTTCGGAAATTACTATGTTAATCCTTTAAACAAGAAATTTGAACACTAATGGTCCTTTATTCATATGAAAAATGTTAAATATCCTTTCATTTCTCCAAACATCCATTTGAATAAAGGATCGTTGACGTTCAAAATTACTATTTAAAGGATTGTTAGAGTAATTTCAAAAGTTGAAGGACTGAATCAGTCATAATAGATTAACTTAAAGGATTAACAAAGTAATTTACTCATAAAAATATGAAGAAATGCCATATGCTACCTGCTAGAACAATTTTGCAAGAAGAAAACTGGAAATGGAAGTCTCTACCAAATTCAAGGTTGTCTGTAATCTCTTTCTCTGATCAATGCAATGCATTTGATATATTGCTAACATATATCTCGTTTAGAAAAATGTGTAGCATCGTCTTATTTGACCAGGGTCGGCCCTGAGCAAGGTTAACACGCCCGTGCTCACTGCTTAGGGCCCATTAATCATAGGGGCCCATTTTCAAAAAAAAAAACTATTACATGTAGTGAGTTCTATTAACGGTTATACAATGTTATTGACTTACCAAAGTTTTTAGTTTATATTATATAATTATAAGTTTTTTATTTTTCAGTTTTACTTGACTTTTGCTTATTTTGAAAATACAAATATATCTATAGGGCCCATTTTAAATTTTTGTTCGAGGCCCCGAAAGTGATTGGACCGGCCTTGTATTTGACATCTATCTTTTTCAATTCCCTACAGATTTGATGTGGTGGCTGAAGCTTGTTACATAAAGTCTTTTGTTATCGCTTGCGTAATAGGATCGCAGCTATTATCACCTCACAATCACATAACATATGCAACTTATCTCGTGTACAAATTACCAGAACACCACCCGGTTGCATTTGAAGGTCCAGTAGAAGTAGAAAATGTAGATCTCAAGATCGCCTTCATAACACATAAACGACGTATATATTTACTTGCTCCGCCTCATACTCCAATTATCAAACCCAATGTTGATCAAGAGTCTTGCATCCCATTGAAGACCCGCAAAATCAAAGGTCATCCAAAATTAAGGAAAGACGGTTGGATGGAAGTACGAGTGTGCGAATTCGTAGGGGATGCTACCGCAACCATAAAAGTGCATACGAAATTCAAAAGTTGTGATAACTGGAACTTTAATGGTCTTCTTGTGCAAGGCATCGAGTTTAGACCCTTGTAATTTTCTTCTTTGTTAGTCTTAATTTTCAGCAGGATGATTTAAGTATTTAACGGTATATATCTTACACAACAAAACTTTTATATTCATTTTGGCCGATTTAATTTGTATTTGAAAATTTTAAAAAAAAATTAGTAGTTTATATAAAAGCTATAAGCAAGAGTTAATTATAAAAACGGTCCCTGTGGTTTATCCTAAAATTTGGATTTGGTCACTGAACTTTCAATTTTGCAAAAACGGTCCTTATTTTCATACTTTGTTTGCAATTTTGGTCCCTCAACCTTTTAACTTTTATAATATGACCAAATTACCCTTATTTTGATGCAAACTATAGGGACCATTTCTATAATTAGTTTTTAACTCTTTTTTAATCTTAATTAAATAAATTATTTTTTAGTGTTACTTAATTTTAATAAACTATAAAAAATAGAAAAGAATTATTTAATTATTTATGTTGATTCATTAATGATTTAGATATTTTTAGTCTTAATTAATTTTAATTTACTATAATCAAAGTGTAAACTAATCAAAATTTATAATCGAAAATATCATTTATGTTTAGAAATTATTTTTTAAAGGTTTCATAAATAAGAAAGTTTTTCTTTATAATTATGTATACTGGTTCATACATTTATAATAAAAAATATTTATGTTGATCAAACCACAAAGACCATTATGTAATTGACTCTACTTTATTTTTAGTGTTAATTAACTTTAATAAATTATTAAAAAATTATTTATGAGCTAACAGTTTAATTAAAGTTAAAATTATTAAAGAACTTAAATCAATAAAAATTTAAGGTTTAATTTGACCGAGTTAAAAAAACTTCCAAATGATATAAGACAATCAAATTTTTTTATTTAACGTATCAATTATTTTATCGTTTTAATTTTTAGTTACACCAAAAAAGATTTAAAATTTTAGTTCCATATAACATCTTTGAGATTCATGATTAACAACTTTTATCATTAAACTTTGGTTTGCCAGACCTTTACATAAAAATCGAGAAATATAAATAGGTTTTTAATCTTTTTTCGTCTTTCAATTTGACTTTTCATTTTAATCCGATTAAATCGACACCTTAAAAATTTAAACCATTTAGATTTATCACTTTACCATTATCACCTTGCTTTGATATAAATATGAACAGATTATAAAATAAAATCTTTGGCCGATTTTATTTAAGAAGAAAGTAAAATATTTGACCAACAAACATATTTTTATCATAAATTTATGAACCACCATAAATAATTATAGAGTCAGATACTTTTATAATATTTTATATACGAAACTTCTAGAAAATAGTTTTTAAACATAAATGATTTTTTCGATTATAAATTTTTAATTGGTTTACACTTTGATTATAGTAAATTAAAATTAATTAAGACTAAAAATATCTAAATCATTAAGAACCAACATGAATAATTAAATAATTCTTTTATTTTTTTATAGTTTATTAAATTTAAGTAACACTAAAAAATAATTTATTTAAATAAGAATAAAAAAGAGTTAAATAATTAATTGTAGAAATGGTCCCTATAGTTTGCATCAAAATAAGGGTAATTTGGTCATATTAGAAAAGTTAATAGGTTGAGGGACCAAAATTACAAACAAACTATGAAAATAAGGACCGTTTCTGCAAAATTGAAAGTTCAGGGACCAAATCCAAATTTTAGGACAAACCACAGGGACCATTTTTGTAATTAACTCTATAAGCAATAAAGATAAAACAATGTCCTGTAACATATTTTAAAGAGTTAATTACAAAAATGGTCTCTGTGGTTTGTTCAAAAATTTGGATTTGGTCCCCGAACTTTCAATTTTGCAGAATCGGTCCTTATTTTCATAGTTTGTTTGCAATTTTGGTCCCTCAACCTATTAACTTTTCTAATATGACCAAATTACCCTTATTTTGATGCAAACTATAGGGACCATTTCTACAATTAATTTTTTAACTCTTTGTTATTCTTAATTAAATAAATTATTTTTTAGTGTTATTTAAATTTAATAAACTATAAAAAATAGAAAAGAATTATTTAATTATTTATAATGGTTCATAAATGATTTATATATTTTTAGTCTTAATTAATTTTAATTTACTATAATCAAAGTGTAAACCAATCAAAATTTATAATCGAAAACATCATTTATGTTTAGAAATTATTTTTTAAAGGCTTCATAAATAAGAGATTATTTCTCTATAATTATTTATAATGGTTCATACATTTATAATAAAAAATATTTATGTTGATCAAACCACAAAGACCATTTATGTAATTGACTCTACTTTATTTTTAGTGTTAATTAACTTTAATAAAATTATAAAAAAAAACTATTTATGAGCCAACAATTTAGTTAAAGTTAAAAATATTAAAGAACTTAAATAAATAAAAATTTAACGTTTAGTTTGACCGAGTTAAAAAAACTTCCAAATGGTCTAAGACAACTCAAATTTTTTAATTTAACGTCTCAATTATTTATCATTTTAATTTTTAATTGCACCAAAAACGATTTAAAATTTTAGGTCCATATAACATCTTTGAGATTCATGATTAACAACTTTAATCATCAAACTTTGGTTTGTCAGATCTTTACATAAAAATCGAGAAATATAAATAGGTTTTTAATCTTTTTTCGTCTTTCAATTTGACTTTTCATTTTAATCTGATTAAATCGACACCTTAAAAATTTAAACCATTTAGATTTATCACTTTACCATTATCACATTGCTTTGATACAAATGTTAATGGATTATAAAATAAAATCTTTGGCCGATTTTATTTTAGAATAAAGTAAAATATATTTGACCAACAAACATATTTTTATTATAAATTTATGTACCAACATAAATAATTATAGAGTCAAATATTTTTATAATATTTTATATACGAAACCTCTAGAAAATAGTTTCTAAACATAAATGATTTTTTCGATTATTATAAATTTTGATTGATTTACAATTTGATTATAGTAAATTAAAATTAATTAAGACTAAATAAATTTAAATCATTTATGAACCAACATAAATAATTAAATAATATTTTTCTACTTTTATAGTTTATTAAATTTAAGTAACACTAAAAAATAATTTATTTAATTAAGAATAAAAAAGAGTTAAAAAATTAATTGTAGAAATGGTCCTATAGTTTGCATCAAAATAAGGGTAATTTGGTCATATTAGAAAAGTTAATAGGTTGAGGTACCAAAATTGCAAACAAACTATGAAAATAAGGACCGTTTCTGCAAAATTGAAAGTTCAGGGACCAAATCCAAATTTTAAGACAAACCACAGGGACCATTTTTGTAATTAACTCTATTTTAAATTTATAATTTTATTTTATGTAACATATTTTAAATTTCCTTATGAACTTCATAGCATATGATTTTAAATATTAATTTCAAAATAAAATATCCATCAAAATTAGTTTAGTTTAATGGTTTAATCATCATAAAGAAGTATATTCGGCTTTTTTTTCAAATATTTTACCTGGTTTAAAAAAAAGTTTTCCAGACAGAGCACAACTCAAAAGGGTCGAAATAATAAGAATCCAAATGCGAAGGACCTGTTCTGTGAAGCTCCAAAGTTCAGAACTTCAGATGCTTTTGCCTTTAATGGTTTTATTATTCTTCTTCCACCAAGTACAGACTACAAGGTCACCTGTGGGAGATGACATATGGCTGATAAAGTTTAATTCGCACAAATTCCCAAAGGGGTTTTTCAAAAAGTTTGGAGATTGATGAGCCAAAAATGGTGATTTTCTTGTTTTATGGCTTGTGGGCGATGATGGTAGCAAATGGTGAAACTGGAAATACAACAGCTCCATCATCGTCTTCAAGTGTTGTGAATGTCGGAGCACTGTTGACGGTGAACTCAGTTATTGGGCGTTCTGTGAAGCCTGCTATTGAAGCTGCCATTGATGATGTCAACTCTAGTCCAACTATTCTTCAAGGAACTCGATTAAACCTTATTTTACACGATACCAATTGCAGTAAATTTCTTGGCACCATTCAAGGTACATACTTCCTATTTATAATTTATTGGCACTAATTATTATTCTAAAAATAGGAATACATTTGCTACTTTACTGGCAAAAACAGATGAGTAAACGACACAGAATGGAGAGAATGCATAATTCATATATAAATCCAAATACACATTCTTCAATGATAATTTGCAGCATGCTTCTCCCATACCGCCATTCAAAATCTTATAAAACTTGGTGGATTCATTGTGATGCCAGCGCACAAGGGACCTTCTTGTTCTATTCTGTATGAGAAATGCTAAGAATGTGACGGTGACAGTGACATTGACATGGTGTAAAATCAAAGGGTTAGAGGGTGTTTGGATTTGCGTTTGAAAAAATGCTGTAGCGTTTTGAAAACTAATAATCAGATAATAGCTGAAACAAAAAGTGCTGCAGGAAATGTAGTGTTTGGTTTAGCTTCTGCTGTTTGCTATTATAATTATCAAATAATCAGTTTTTAAAGTGTTTGGATTTGCGTTTTTACTTGTAAAATGACCAAATAATCACTTATGAAGCAAATAAGCTACAATTTTTAACTTATAAAAAAGTGTGGTAAGATTAAGGCTAAACGCAAATAATCACTTATTAACGTATGCAATCCAAACACTTTAAACTAATTATTTGCGTTATTGTAACGTAATAAGCTGATAATCTGGTTCATAACACAAAACCAAACACCCTCTTAGATGCTTATGTCATGTATCAAGCATTAAATGGATTAGACATTTGTATCATTTATCATTCTTTATATGCACTTAATTCACAAATTATATAATGACAAGTTTAATAGCTGTTGAAACAAGCAAATAATTGATCCACTTTGCATCTTTGGACTTTGATTTATAGTTTCCTTACTAATCGATGTAGCTTGGCGGTTGCTGGAGAATGATGTAGTTGCTGTAGTAGGGCCACAATCCTCCGGTATAGCACACGTAATTTCCCCTGTCATGAATGAACTTCACATACCACTCCTTTCATTTGGTGCAACGGACCCAACGCTTTCTGCCGATCAAAACCTGTACTTTATTCGCACCACACAAAACGACTACTACCAAATGTCTGCAATAACTGACTTGTTTGTATATTTCGGTTGGAAACAAGTCATTGCCATTTTTGTTGATGATGATTATGGAAGAAATGGAATTTTGGCCTTGGGTGACTCCCTTTCCAAGAAACAAGCCAGGATTTCTTACAAAGCTTCTTTTACTCCGGGTGCATCTCAAAGTGACATTACTGACCTCCTAACTCAAGTTAACTTGATGGAGTGTCGGGTTTATGTCGTTCATGTAAATCCTGACTCAGGGCTTGAGATTTTCACTGTGGCAAAGAAGCTTGGGATGATGACAAGTGGGTATGTTTGGATTACTACAGACTGGCTTACGGCTGTTTTGGATTCATTGGAATTTCCGGATCCTAAGATGATGGACCTCATACAAGGGGTTGTCTCGCTGCGCCAACATTCTTCAAATTCAGATGTCCAGAAAAATTTTACTACTAAATGGAAGAGTACCCAAGATAAACAAACATCTAGCGTTAATACATATGCTCTCTATGCTTATAATTCCGTATGGTTACTTGCACATGCACTCGATAACTTCTTAAAATCCAATGGAAGTATCACGTTTTCTTATGATTCTAAAGTCCAAAACACTAATGGAAGTAAGCTTCAGTTTTCAGCTCTTCGGACTTTTAACGAAGGAGAGCAGCTTCTCCAAACAGTCCTAGCCACAACATTCGTGGGTTTGACCGGCGAGGTGAAGTTTGACCAGGATAAGAACTTGATGCATCCAGCTTATGATATCGTGAACATAGGTGGGACGGGTATACGCACAATTGGGTATTGGTCAAACCATTCAGGTCTCTCGATTGCTGCTCCTGAATCATTGTATTCCCATTCAAACATTTCTGCTGGTGATCAGCATCTTTATAGCATAATTTGGCCTGGTGGCATGAGTAATACACCTCGGGGATGGGTTTTCCCGAACAATGGAAAACCTTTGAGAGTGGCTGTGCCATATAGGTTAAGTTACAAAGAAGTTGTGACTAAAGACAACTCTTCACAAGGAGTAAGAGGATACTGCATTGACGTTTTTGAAGCTTCTGTGAATTTACTTCCTTACCGTGTCCCTCGTAAATACATTTTATATGGTGATGGTCAAAGAAATCCAAGCTACAGCAATCTTGTGAGCGCTGTAGCTGAAAATGTAGGTACTTGTTTGAAAGCCGTTGTCTTGTTATATTCCAATTTCTGTGGATTTTCATATAGTTTGACTTTTTTAGTCAAATAATCTAAAACATATATTAAAGTTTGATATGAATCTATAAGTTTTGAGAATGATTTTCTTTTCAGATTCAATCACATAACATGCTCTGTGATTAGGGAAATCTTGATGTTTGATCTCAGCAATAGGAGGCTCCGTAGATTTTACGTATGAAAAGCATAATCATGACCATACGAATCAAAACTGTAGAAATTTAACATTATCTTGATTTTCCTCTGTTCACAGAAGTATGATGCGGTAGTCGGAGATGTTACTATAATTACAAACCGAACAAGAACAGTTGACTTTACGCAGCCTTACTTCGAATCTGGGCTTGTGATTGTTGTTCCTGTCAAAAAATCGAAACACAAGCCATGGGACTTTTTCAAGCCATTCACCATTGGAATGTGGCTAGTCACTGGTGGATTCTTTCTTTTTGTTGGATTTGCAGTTTGGACGCTTGAGCATCGACTCAATGATGATTTTCGTGGACCACCTCAGCATCAAATCATCACAGTCTTATGGTTAGTCTGGTTGAATGCTTTTGAGCAAATATTTGCTATCTTGTCTAATTGAGTGGACTTGATGGAACTATTCCCCAGTAAATGCTATGTCATCTAATATGAACTGCTTTTGCTTGAAATTTTCAGGTTTAGCTTCTCAACGATGTTCTTTTCACACCGTAAGTACGGATCTTGATTGAACCATAAAATCTTTAGGAATTAAAGTTTAAAAGTGCGATTCTTTTACATAAACAGGGGAGAACGTAGTGAGCACGTTGGGAAAGTTAGTACTGGTCTTGTGGCTGTTTGTAGTCTTGATTATTAATTCAAGCTACACAGCCAGCTTGGCATCAATCCTCACAGTACAACAACTGACTTCACACATTGAAGGGATAGATAGCTTGATTTCAAGTAACGATCCAATTGGAGTTCAAGATGGAACTTTTGCTTATAGTTATTTGACACAAGAGCTCCATATCGCAGAGTCTAGGATCAAACCTTTGAGAGATGAGATGGAGTATGTAAATGCTCTTCGTTTAGGTCCAAAAGGTGGTGGTGTGGCTGCCATTGTTGACGAGCTTCCTTATGCTGAGCTCTTTATGCGTTATAGCAAATGCGAGTTCAGGATTGTTGGCCAGGAGTTCACCAAAAATGGTTGGGGTTTTGTAAGTCACTTTTTCCCTGTTAGTTCTACTCACCTGCTACCGAAAAGAGAGATTAGATTGAGCTTTCGAGGTCTAACCTTGAATGTTTCAATCTAGAGTTTAATCTGGATTGTATTACAACATTTAACACCTGCATCTTTCCTGTGTGAGGTTTTCTTGATGATATGTTTTTTTCAGAACAAAGGGAACACAACAGTTTCAAATTCAGTTGGGGGATCATAAGTTTTATGTATAAACGGGATTTTCTTTGCAAAATTCATTAATACCCATGAGTTTCTGTTTGTAGTATTTTTCCCAAAGTTTAATGTGTTATTATTAGATGTAATTCTTTGCCTTATTTGTTGGCTTTGGTTGGAACTAGAACGGGTATGGAGGTGTGGAGTACATACTCGTATAAGTTAGGCTTAAGTCAAGACCCGGGCACTAAAGTGTGGGGTCAAGGGGACTGCGCCCCTTGCGGGGTCCCAAGGACTCTGCCCGATACGAATTTCTAAGGTGGTTTAATATAAGAATTTATTGTTTGATGTATAAACTTCATTTATAGCATGAAAACTTAACAGATTGAGAAAGATAAACAGCTTAGACGTTGTGAAGGCTGCTGTCTTAATAGCCTTGATGCTGTTAAGATAAGGTTGGTGTTGTGAAGGTTGTTATCTTAACAGCTTTGATGTTGTTAAGGTAAGGCTGGTGCTATGAAAGTTGTTGTCTTAACAGCCTTGATGCTGTTAAGATAAGGATGTTGTTAAGATGGTGGCGGTTTCAACCGCTTTAGTCGGTTGAAACAAATCTTATCCACTTGATTTTGTTGGAGAAGCCATGTATGTATATATATATATATATATATACAAACGAATTTTATCAGTCAAAGACTAACCCATTTTCTTATGTATTATCCCATAACAAAATTTGGATGTCCGGTTAAGGCAAATTGTTGTTATCGGAAAATGATATACACGATCATAAGAATATCCCAGGAAAATTCCCAGTTTCGATTCTGTTTCTTTACCCATAATTTCTAACATAATGTGATTATGATATCTGAAAATTATTTAAGGTTTCAAGAATTCATATCAACATCAAAGTTGAAAATTTGTCAATTTGACTTCAAAATTCATATTTGCAACACAGGTATTTCAGAGAGACTCTCCTCTGGCAGTCGATCTATCAACTGCCATCCTCCAACTCTCAGAGAACGGAGACCTACAAAAAATCCACGACAAATGGCTATCTTCAACTTCGTGCTCGTCTGAAACTAGTGAAGTCGAAGAGAACAGGCTCTCGTTGAACAGCTTCTGGGGCCTATTCCTCATCTGCGGCATTGCATGCTTCATTTCTCTCAGCATTTTCTTCAGTAGGATGTTATGTCAGTACCGTCGTTTCAGTCCTAATGAAGAAAGGTCTCATTATATCTAGATGAGCAATGCACAGTGACAGATGATCCTTAATTTTGTGCTGTTAACGTTAAATATATGATTGGCTTCGCCTTTATAAAACGCTTGGGTGTAACAAGCATCAAGTTATCAGGGACTCGAAATTTCACCTTTCTAAAATGGAAAGTTATGTTCTTAGATTTGATTTAAAAGTAGCAGTTAAAATATCTACATTCAAAGAAGTGAAATTTACAAATTCATAAGTTTAGAAGAAGTAATATTGTAACATATATGATTTTGTAGTCAAATTTAAGTAATGCAGCATAGCAACAATGTTTGGTTTCTGTAAGGAGATTATATGTCCTTTTCTAATAAATTTCATTTTTGTAAATTTCATTAGCGCGAATCAAAACGACAACTGATCAGACTATCACCAGCGTTAACGGTAATTATACTAAACTCGAGCCTCAGCAAACTCCTAGAATTATGCATTAGCGGAACCACCATAAAGGGTGTTGCCCCTAGAACCCTGAAAATTAAGACTACTTCAAAGCCTGCATCAGGATAAGCCAGCCAATTGTTGAAAGCCAACAAATTCAGTGACAGCCCAAAAGTAAATAGCACCTCCACCAGCCTTCTCATGAGAGTCAGCAACAACCTGTTGATAGTCCTGCTGGGAAGACTTTTTTGGAGAGGTTGGGGCAGATGAAGGCCTAGGGGGCAAACCCGTAGGAAGGGGGGACGAACCGCCGAATTGACATCTGAAATCGCCAACATGAACACAAACGAAATCTTTAATTTCGTATAGAAAGAAAACGAACCACTTCTATTCTCGGAGCCCACGGAGCGGTATATGAAGAATGGCTTTTTGGTCCCTTATATGAGCGTGTACTCAGACATCCAAACTCGTTTTAGTACCAAATTAACCATAAGTATTTAAATTTCAATGTAACACAAAGTATTCCCTAATTCTCAACACCTAGATAAACCCATGTAGTACTTTGAGTGTATTTTTGACATGCAACAATCATACATCTATTCTGGGGTGTGGTCATTGCCAACCCAAATAAAAATTTTATATGCAATACTAAAGAAGTTCTCACTATGTCACTTGTTACCACCAAAACTTACTGAATTTAAAAGACATAAAATTACTTCTGATTTATAGAAAATATAACAAAATAAGATGAATAATAATTATATATGTGTGTGTATAAAATAATTTCTTTGACTTGCAACAATCTTTTATGATATCATATAACAAAAAATACATTGGGTATTGACGTATGTGCAGGCCAGCCCTAAAGGGAGGGGGCCACACGGGCGTCTGTTCATAAAAATCTGAATCTGAGCATTCAAACTATAAAATTGAAAATCCGATCCGAAATTTCAGATTTGGATGGTAAAATTACAAATTTTCGGATATTTGGATATCCAAAAAAAAATGAAATGCTATATATCTTAGTATTGATTATTTACATAATATTGAGTGTTTATATATATTCTAATGTATATTTTTAAGTTTTATCTCGATATTATAGATTTATTAACTAATATTTTAGTTTTTTTAATCTTTATTTAGTCGTTTTAAGTAAACTAATTTCAAATACATTTAGTTTGTGATATATTTACCTTTAACATGTATTTGGATGTAGAAGTTAGATATTTAAATATTTTGATTTAATTTTTAAAAAATTTAAAAATATGAATTTTCGGATAATCCGATATCCAGATTCGAATATCAAAAATCACTATCTGAAATTTTGGTTTTCGAATTCAGATTCAGATAGCAAAAATCACTATCCAAAATTTTGGATATCTGGTTTTGAACACCCCTATCCAGGTAATCAAACCATCAATGGACATAAATTTTCAGTTAAATAAATAATATAATAAACTTTGTTTTGTTGTTCAATGTTCATGTGTTTATTATCAATGACAAAAGTAATAATATTAGTCGATGACAAAATTAAATCAAAAAATTTAACAAGTGATAGAAGAATATTAGTATCAAAATACACTATGGGTGCTAAAAGAAACAATGAGTCAATGAGATATTTGTTTTACTTCTCAATTAGATAATTCTTACTAAATTTTATATCAAACAATATAAGAAGTGATCAAACCCCTTAAAAATATAGTATGTTGTTTTTGTAAAAAAAGAAATTAATAAAACATTACCCACCCTTCTATCATGCCCAGTACTGACCGTGGGGATGTGAAAAGTGTCTTCACCAAACGTATAAAATAAACTCGACATCTAATGAACCCGAGAGATAGATACATGCACCATGAGATCCATGGAAACAAGATCAATGCTAGAATTATGAAGAAGATACTTAGATGAGAAACCATCAATACATGATAACTAATACGCCTCAAAAAACACAGTACAGTCGTCTCACCACACCAATAACCTATATGGAAAAAAAAAAAAAGGATACTAAATGAAAAGTGGAAAAGACCTCTTAAGCGTCTTTGGGGAAACAAAATCGCCTTTATCAATATATTTTTGTGTCTCCCATAATTGTCAAAGCACCCATTACTTTAGTTGGTCACGAAAACATCAAATTGTGTTCTAACTCCTCTTTATGTGAATGTAGTAGTGAAGGGAACTTTTTCTTTCTCCTTTTGTCAATTGTCAAGGACAATCACCGTCAATAAATTCTAAATCTCCTTATTTAATTGTGTTTTGCATGATTAGATTAGCATTTGGATTTAAATCAAATTAATTTCTTTAACTCCATGAATGATCAATGTCTTCCCTGGCGTGAAAATGGGCTAGCCCACATCAATTACGCATATAACAAGGCCCACTACCTTCCTTCCGTTAATCCTCTTCTTCCTTTGCTTTTGCTTTTTCTTTTTCTTTTTCTAATCAATCAATTCGGTATTGATCTATTAAAATGGGACCTATATATTGCAGAATAATTACACTTTCTAAGTCGATGACTCGATGTATACGACTCTTCGTTTTCTACATTGAATAAATATCTTATTAATGCATATTCGAATTATTGTTTGTGTTCTTTTAGTTTTTTCATATGATTGTCTAAAGTTACGGATATTTTTAGGGTGTGTTTTGATCTGCGTTTGAAAATGTGCTGTAACATTTTGAATACTGATAATCAGATAATAGTTGTAACAAAAAGTGTAGCTGAAAAATTAGTGTTTGTCTTTACTTCTGTTGTTTGCTATCATAAGTATCAAGTAATTAATCACTTTTTAAATGTTTGGATTTACGTTTTAACTCGTAAAATTAACAATCAATCAATTATTAAACAACTAGGCTACATTTATTAGCTTTTGAAAAAGTGTGGTATGAGTATTTCTAAACGCAAATAATCAATTATTAGGGAATGCAATCCAAACACTTACATTAAAATTATTTGCGTTACCAGAACACAATAATCTGATAATCAGTATATTTTCTTGTTTTTTTAATTTAAAGACAAATAAAAAAAAACGTGTAACCTCGATCTATTGAAAAATCTCAAAGTCACCTACTAAGGAACCTTTATGAAAATTTGGCTGATGATAGTATATATTCTTTAAAACATTTTGTTGGTTTTATTATGTGTTACATTATTCTAGTTTAAGATATTAATATTTTTTCGATTGGAAACTTGAAAGTTGTAATGGAATTATAAAAGGTGGATGTGCACCCATAAAATAATGTAATCCACTTACAGTTACGGGTCAAATAAAGTCCATAAATAATGCTATGAATTGATACAAGAGTAAAGTTGCAAAATAGTGTGTCATCCACTTACATTCGGATCCTCCATTAAGATTCAACTTAAAAGTTCAAGTCAATTATTCGTTTACACTTGCTTCCTGCTCTTTGTTTTTTTCTGAACCTTGAAACCATGTCTTTCATGGATGATCTTGCTAATCGGGATGGAAGAGTAAAGAATGAAATTGTCTGGGTTTACAAATTTTTTATAGTAACTATAGCTACACAAAGATTAACTTAAATAATGAAAAAAAAAACTATAAACTTTCCACTTCCTTTTCGTTTTTCTTATACCCTTTATGTTCATAAAGAAATTACACTAGGTTGTTTGTTTACGTCTTAATGGAATCATTAAGAAGTCATTCAGAAGTAAAATGATCTCTTAATGATTCCATTAAGAGGTAAACAAATATGACCTAACTCAATTCTTCACTCCCTTAGATTAAGAATCAACACTCTAATCACATGAAGAAAAAAAACTCATAAACCTAGCAAATTCTATTTTTAGTAATTTCACGTACCAAATGTCTCCTCATGTTGTAGTAGGTATGCCAGATTGGCAGAGTATTGTGATCCATTATATTCGGAATTGGGATTTCTATCCAAAAAGTAATGTTTACTCGTTTGGAGTAGTGCATATATGATGTATTTGTGAAAGAACTAGCTCGGCACTTGATCGATCAGCATGTATATATGATGTATTTCTATGATCTTGTGGATCAAAAATTTTTTGCATCACTTTGATATGATATAAATATTACAAATTAATAGCCAAAGATAGGGTTGACGCAAAATATATGTATATGTAGGAGTTATCTGAGATGCATGCATTTGTGAGGAAGAGAATGGACTTTGAAGAATTGATGAGGATTATATATCTTGCACAGTGTCCTGCTAAATCAGAATACTCTTGAAAATACATTAATGCAAAATGATACCAATTATTAGGTTGTTCAACAACCAAATCATAATACTCTTGAAAATACACGGCCTAAATCTGAACATTTTTTTAATATACACAACATCAATCAAAATATTGACAAAGTACACGTCATCATTAGTATCAGTATTCTAGGCAACTGAACTACCAAATCGAAAAATTTAAAATGTACACAACGTAAATGTGTATAAAATTAATATTCAGAACCAAAATCAAAACAATATTAAAGATAAGCAACTATTTTATGCAATTTTCTCATGTTTGGGAACAAAGTGTTCATCATTTTTTAATATATATAACCATGAACTCATCAGCATAAACATCAAGAGGAAGTAAAGGAAAGGGACCTTACCTTATTTTTTTTATTACATATCACTCCTAAGTCCTAATAGTAGACTAATTAAGTTTTCAATGTTTAGTTGTTGAGTTTTTAGACGAATGTTTAGTATTCGATACTTCGCTTTTTATGGTCTAATCAGTATTATATTTTCGACTACATTTATTAGTAGTCTCTAAACAGATATTTGAAGTTAAGTTATAGTAACAGTAAGAGTCCTAGATTTTAGAATGTTACATATAATACTTCACTTGTGGCTAAACCGTTGAAATATGAAGCATGTAAGCAAAGGTTTTAAGTGCAAATCAAAGACAGGCCTTATATATGCTTCATTCATGACTGCTAAATCACAACTCAAAAGATTGGAAATAAAAGATTTTCAACTCAAAGGACCTGTTCTGTGAAGTTCAGAAATTCAGATATTTTTGCCTTTTTAAAATTTTCTTATTCTTATTCTACAGACTAGAAGCTCACACACTTATGGAAATATGAAATATGGCTGACAAACTTCAGTTCACTAAAATTCCCGAAGGTGTTTTCCAAAAAGTTTTGGAGATTGATGTGCCAATGATGAGAAGAAGGTTGATTTTCCTGGTTTTTGGCTTGTGGGTGATGATGGTAGCCAAGGGTGAAACTGGTAATACAACAGCGCCATCATCTCCTTCAAGAATACCTAGCGTTGTGAATGTCGGAGCTTTGTTGACAGTGAACTCAGTTATCGGGCGTTCTGTGAAGCCAGCTGTTGAAGCTGCCATTGATGATGTCAATTCTAGTCCAACTATCCTTCAAGGAACTCGATTGAACCTTATTTTGCATGATTCTGATTGCAGTAAATTTCTTGGAACCATTCAAGGTACGTATATATTTCCAGTTTATCTGAGACTCATTATTCTAAATTATGGAACCATTCATTATATGAAGAAAACAATGTGATATAAATTCAAATACACATAGTTCAGTGATCATTTGCAGTATGCTTCTCCCATACTATACCATTTATAAAACTTGGTGGATTCATTGTGAAGCCACCCGCAATAGGAATCATATCATGCATCTTTTTCTGTTCTTTTATAATTATTGTGTATATATCATTTCCTTAATGATCGATGTAGCTTGGCGGTTGCTGGAGAATGATGTTGTTGCTGTAATAGGGCCGCAATCCTCTGGTATAGCACACTTAATTTCCCCAGTCATCAATGAACTTCACGTACCTCTCCTTTCTTTTGGTGCAACAGACCCGACGCTTTCAGCCCTTCAAAACCCATACTTTATTCACACCACACAAAACGACTACTACCAAATGTCTGCCATAACCGACTTGGTTGTATATTTCGGTTGGAAACAAATCATTGCCATTTTTGTTGACGATGATTATGGAAGAAATGGAATTTTGGCCTTGGGTGACTCCCTTGCCAAGAAACAAGCCAAGATTTCTTACAAATTTGCTTTTGCTCCGGGTACATCTCAAAGTGTCATTACTGAAGTCCTAACTCAAGTGAACCAGTCGGAGTGTCGGGTTTCTGTCGTTCATGTAAATCCTGACTCCGGGATTGAGATTTTCACTGTGGCAAAGAAGCTTGGGATGATGACAAATGGGTATGTTTGGATTACTACAGACTGGCTTATGGCT
Source organism: Centrapalus pauciflorus (assembly GCA_020465985.1). NCBI lineage: Eukaryota > Viridiplantae > Streptophyta > Magnoliopsida > Asterales > Asteraceae > Centrapalus > Centrapalus pauciflorus. Next base: position 1,527,254 of record JAANYP010002523.1, read on the forward strand.
GTTTTGGATTCATTGGAATTTCCAGATCTTAAGACGATGGATCTCATACAAGGGGTTGTCTCGCTGCGCCAACATACGTCGACTCCAGATATCGAGAGGAATTTTACTACTAAATGGAAGACTGTCAAATACAAACAGACATCTACATATGCTCTTTATGCTTACGATTCTGTATGGTTGCTTGCACATGCACTCGATGAATTCTTAAAATCTGGAGGAAATATCACATTTTCTTATGATTCTAAACTCCAAGACGATAGTGGAAGTAAGCTTCAGTACTTTTCAGCTCTTCGAACTTTTAACCAAGGGGAGCAGCTTCTCCGAACAGTCCTAGCCACAACATTCATGGGTTTGACTGGCAAGGTGAAGTTTGAGCAGGACAAGAACTTGATGCATCCAGCTTATGATATCGTGAACATAGGTGGAACCGGTGTACGAACAATTGGGTATTGGTCAAGCTATTCAGGTCTATTGGTTGCTCCTCCTGAATCACTGAATCCACATTCAAACAATATTCTGCAGGTGATCAGAGACTTTATATCGTAATTTGGCCCGGTGGAACGATTCAAACCCCTCGAGGATGGGTTTTCCGGAACAATGGAAAGCCTTTGAGGGTGGCTGTGCCATATAAGTTAATTTACAAAGAGGTTGTATCGATAGACAATTCTTCACAAGGGGTAAAAGGATACTGCATTGATGTCTTTGAAGCTGCTTTGGATTTACTTCCTTACCCTGTCCCTCGAAAATACTATTTATATGGTGATGGTCAAAGAAACCCGAACTATAACGATCTTCTGATCGCTGTTGCTAAAAATGTATGTGCTAGCTTGTTTCAAATTAAGCTGATTTCTTGTTTGTGTTTCAATTTATATTGATTAATAAGAACCTCAGCTAGCTAGCTGTTAGATTTAGATTTAGATTTCACGTACGTTTGCCTCTATTCTCGATCAGAAGTATGATGCGTTTGTGGGAGATGTTTCTATCATTACAAACCGAACGAGAAGAGTGGACTTTACTCAGCCATACATGGAATCTGGGCTTGTGATACTTGCACCTCTCAATGAATCAAATCCCAAACCATGGGACTTTTTCAAGACTTTCACCATTGGAATGTGGTTGGTCACTGTTGGATTCTTTCTTTTTGTTGGATTTGTTGTTTGGATTCTTGAGCATCAAATCAATCATGAATTTCGCGGACCACCGAGGCCTCAAATCATCACATTCTTTTGGTAAGTCTGGTTGAACGCTTTAACTGTTCCGCATACAAATGCCATTGTATCTGATATGTGTACTGTTTCGATTTTCTCAGGTTTAGCTTCTCGCCAATGTTATATTCACACCGTAAGTATGGATCATGATCGAGTGAACCATATATAGCATGCATAAAGTTTTTATTACAAGAATTAAATCTTAAAGTGAGATTCTTTTCTTTTACGTATGCAGGAAACAACGTCATGAGCACGTTGGGAAAGTTAGTACTGACATTGTGGCTGTTTGTAGTGTTGATCATCGATTCAATGTACTCAGCCACCTTGACATCATTCTTTACGGTACAAAAACTGACTTCACATGTTGAGGGGATAGATAGTTTGATTTCAAGTAAAGATGATCCGATTGGAGTTCAACAAGGATCGTTTGCTTACAATTATTTGACACAAGAGCTGAATATTGCAGCGTCTAGGATCAAACCATTGAGAAATGAGACAGAGTATGTAAATGCGCTTCGGTTAGGTCCAAAACATGGTGGTGTGGCTGCCATTGTTGAAGAGCTTCCTTATGCTGAGCTCTTCATGCGTTATAGCAAATGCGAGTTCAGGATTGTTGGCCAGGAGTTTACCAGAAGTGGTTGGGGTTTCGTAAGTCCCTCTTAATTTCCTGTTAATTTACTGTTAGATATATTTGAATAATAAACCGGATCAACCATATTGCTAATTCATTAAGATAAACCATAAAAGAACTTATACCTGAATCCATTGATATCGTCTTCTTTATGCGGAAACCTGATGACGAACGATCAGGGTTGTGAGAGTCTTCCTCACCTAAAGCCTTAATGTTCTAGACCGAACAACAGATCTCTGATAGATGAAGATTAGGGATCTTAGGGTTGCTTTAGGGTATTGGGGACCCTCACTGTATATAGAATGGGAATTAGGGTTACCATCAAACTCTAAAGCCATAATATTAGTTTATTAATTAATAGCCCAATAAGTCTATTAAAAATAAAGCCCAATAATTTAAACATATAAGTCCATCCAAATAGAAATTCTAACATTTACTCGATCCGAAAAAGAGAGACTAGATGGACCTTGATTTGAGGTTTAACCTGGAATCTTTCAAATTGGACTGTTCTTGATGTTATATGTATTATCCTATCCCTCTAGTAAGGTTTTTATAAGAATACTACATCAAAAGGAGCAATTAATAATACAGTTGGGATTCATAAGTTATTTTTTTCTAAAAAGAGATGTAGTTATGGTGTCAAATTAAGTTGAAAACTGATGAGTTTGACTTCAAACTTCATATCTGTGTCGGATTTGCAGGTATTCCAGAGGGACTCTCCTCTCACAGTTGATCTATCAACTGCCATCCTTCAACTCTCAGAAAATGGAGGCCTGCAAAGAATTCATAACAAATGGCTGTCTTCCACTTCTTGCTCATCTCAAATCAGTGAAATCGAAGAAAGCAAGCTCTCTCTGAACAACTTCTGGGGCCTATTATTCATCTGCGGCATCGCCTGCTTAATTTCTCTCTGCATTTCCTTCAGTAGGATGTTGTTTCAGTACCGTCGCTTCAGTCCTAACGAAGATGGGTCTCGTTACGCGTTAGATAACGGGTCTGGTGGATTAGCAACGCGATGTGCAGATGAAATGTCAAAGATCTGATTAATTTTTTATGATCACCAATATGGAGACAGACATTGCTTGGGTGAATATGAAATTACAAGTGTCAGGTTACCAGGGACTCAAGATTTCCCTTTCCTAAAAAGGAAAGTTATGTTCTTGTATTTGATGTAAAAGTAGCAGTTAAAATATCTATGCTCAAAGATGATGAAATTCACATATTCATGCATAAACAACCTTGTTTGGAATAAGTAATAATGGCATATGATTACAAGCCATTAAAACCTCTTCATAAAAAGGGGCACTTTTTATTTTAAGCTTTACTTTTTAGTTAGATTTATTAAACTATCCAGTAACTTTCTTTATTTTGTTTCATTTCCCTAGCATGTACTTCTAAATACTATTTGAGTTATTACAATATATATTTTTTTAAAAATTTCTAAATTAGTCATCTTTATCATAGATAAAACATCGAAAAAGTGACAATGACATAAAAAAGTAGCAGTCAAAATATCTACATTTAAAGACATTGAAATTTTCGATTTCATAAGTAACTTTTTTCCTGAAAAGAGAGATTTTATTTTTAATCATCAGGTTCTATTCTTTTACTCAATCGTTGAATTGAAGATTCTTATCTTCATCATCACCTCTTGAACAAATGAATCTGATATTTGACTTGAAGTCGGGGTATTCTCAAATGGCTGATACATCAGTTCCAAAGCCCGAATGCCCGATCAGATTAATACAACCAGTCCTTTCTACCGACATCCATCAAATCATCTTGGTTTGATTCTTGTAAGTATTTGATGGATCTGGATTTGGCACATGGAAGAAATCGATTTCACTTGCAGTGTTTACTTTGATAGGAACCCGAGAGTTCCAAATGAATTTCTCACAGGCATTCACTTACAGTAACGTAGATTTTATACTAATCATTGTCCGATAACTAAATGATTTGACATATAGGAAGTGTATGATTTAAAATTTATGGGTTCCACTTTTAATATAAAAATAATAATTAATTTGATATTTAAGGATCCCACATTAATAATCAAGTAATTGACAAGTAATTAATTACGGAGTGATGTACAATTAACAAAATTCAACTCTAAAGAGATGTGCGGATAACACCACCCTATTTTATCTCATCTTTAGGCATAGCAATAGAACGGGTTCGGGGCAGCGATCAGTTATCTCGTCCCAGCTTAAAAAACTAGTAGGCCTTAACGGTGATCCCCGTCAGGTAGGTGGAGAAAACCGTAAGGATTCGGAAAACCCATTTATAACACGCGTTTAATTAAACGGTGAAATTTTATTACGAAATCATTGTTAAACCTAAACGAGTAAAATTTATAGTAATTCAAACCATAAACGGATACAAAAATAAAGAAAATCATAAACAAAACCATTATAAACGCTTGGCTATCAATTATATATATGTGTGTGTACAAACAAATAAAATTATTATTAGTATATGATTTAAATATAATAATATGTGTGTATATGTGTATATATATAATCTAAAATCTAAATAAATATTTATTATTATGTAAAAAGTAAACGGCTATTTAATTGGTGTTGGGTGGTTAATCAGGTTATCAGAACGGGTATCATAAATCTCATCTGCATTTGAAGTAATTGAGTTCAAGGAAAACCTATCCAATTTTAATCAGTTTTCAATTTTTCCCATCGGGGTTTTTTTTTTTGACGTCCCTACTCGTCTCCATTTTCTTGTGTGAGAACTTTCAAGATTTCTTTCTGAAAACTTCCCAAAATGTTTGTTATGAAAAAAAACCATGTTTTCACAGTTTTTATTTTTTCGTCTCTCAATATTATTTTTTTCCAGAAAAGTTCTCAAGTTAAAGTTTTTACTAATCTTGCGAAATTTCACTATTGAAACCCGGTATACAATAGCCAAATTTTATTAAACTAAAGTTAAAAAATTAACTTAAAGACTTCTATAAAAAAAACAGGGTTAAATGTCATTTTAACCATCTAATTTTTCGATTTAGTCATTAAACTATTTGTTTGTCTTGATTTAGCCACTATACTATTTTTTGTATACATATTTAGCCACTAAACTTTTTTTTTGCTAATTTAACCACCGAAAATTGTCTCGATTCGACCACTAAACCATCATATTTTGTATTGATTTAGTCATTAATTTTATTCATTTTTCTCAAAATAGTACATTAAACAAAATTTTAGTAGTTAATTCATGACAAAAAATAATTTAATGACTAAATAAGACAAATATAAAAGTTAAATACTTAAAATGATAGTTAACCTAAAAAAATAGCATGAACAAACCAAAACACAAATAGATGTTGTTGTCTTTTTCATAGTAAAAGAAAAGGAAAGGATAAAGAATTGTTATGTCGGCCACCCAGCAAACTTAAATAAATAATTTACCATTTTGAGGTGGAACTCACTCTGAGGAAGCAACAACTGGAAATCAAATCTAGGGTTCAAGCTACCTAAATTATTTGCCTCTGGTTTTTTTTTCTTTTTTCTGTTTCTTCCATCGTCATCATGTCTTTAACCAAAAATTTTGAGCACCTGAAAGTAAAACTGGAAGATATAAGGTCCGCCACCAATGATTTCGGTGACGAACCAATCGGAATCGGTGGATTCGGTAAGGTGTACAAAGGACAACTGTCTCTCCCAACTGGACGGAAACTAACCGTTGCTTTCAAGCGTTTAGATCGCCATTACGGACAAGGAGACGTTGAGTTCTGGAAGGAGATCATGATGCTCTCTCAATGCAGACATGAAAATCTGGTCTCTCTCCTTTACTTTTGCAACGATGATAACGAGAGAATCCTTGTCTACGAATATGCATCTCGTGGGAGTCTCGATCGCTATCTACCTGATCCTACCCTCACTTGGATACAACGTCTTAAGATATGTCTTGGTGCTGCTCGTGGTCTAAACTACCTTCATGATCCCAACAAAACACAACAAAGAGTCCTACACCGTGACATTAAAAGCTCAAACATCTTGCTCGATGACAAATGGACGGCTAAAGTTTCAGATTTTGGGTTATCGAAAATCGGCCCGGCTAACCAACAACATACATACCTTGTCTCTAATGTTGTAGGTACACCTGGTTATTGTGATCCGTTGTATTGGGAGGAGGGCTGCCTATCGAAAGAATCCGATGTATTTTCTTTTGGAGTTGTGTTGTTTGAAGTGATGTGTGGGAGATTATGTTTCGAACACCGAGACGGGGATCTTCATATTTTAGTGCCTAGGTGGAGACAATGCTATGCCGATAAAAAACTAGATGAAATCATCTTACATGGTCTAAAGGAACAAATAGATCCGGATTCTTTGACCACTTTTTCAAACATTGCGAACCGGTGTTTGGAGAAGAAACGTGAAGACAGACCAACGATGGCTGAGATTATCAAACAACTTGAGATTGCACTTGACAAACAAGTAGGTTTTTTTATGCTCATTTCCCTAGTGAGTATCAATCAAGTTAAACTTTCATTATTTTTGCAGGAGATGTATGAAAATATGGATTTGGAAGAAATAACCAGGATTGCAAGCCTTGCGGCTACTCCTCTCGTTTACCAATCTCGAAATGAACTTCTTGTGCTTGTTTCCAAAGGGGTCCTTCTAAATGATGGCAAAACGGTACTAAATTTTATTTCTTGTATGATTCTACTTGAGCTCTTAGGTATTTTAACCAAAGTTTTGATGGTTAATTTGGCTGAAATTGTTTTGTTTTTGAGTTATTTCAATTCAATCATACAGATGTAGCTGCCATTGATAACTTGAAAAACGATAGATGTTTTTTGAACGGCAAACTATCCTAATCTTACTCCTAAACTACTCATTTACCCCAAGACTTGCTTTCACCACCTAAATTTCAACTTGTGTCCGACGGGAGTCGAACCCGTGACCTCTCTCTCACCTACATAACACCTTGGTACTGCTAGGCCAAAGAGATCTTCACTCTTAAACTCGATATGAACTCCCAATTCCCTTTAAAAACAAGATTTTGTTCGTATACTGAATTTGAATGGTTATCGCACAGTGGCTTTCAATAAATAGGTACGGGGAAAGTCTTGAATTGATATCTGCAAAAGAATGTATGTTTATGTATCCGAGTCATGAACCTTGGCAACAGCATATTAGAAGAAATGATTTAAGGTCAGTACTATCTGTCTCTAGATCGGCATGCTATCGTTCCCTTTCTTATGTGATCGATATACATGGACAATCAAAATATTCACTTAATTAAAAAAATATGATAGCATAAATCTTGTATAAAGTTCTAATTTTGAGATGTTCTTTATCTGTTGATGGATGTATGCAGATTTAAGGTTGTCCCTTGTTTTTCAATCAACTCTGATTTTGAAATACAAGTAGCCACTCGATTCTTGACGCCACATGTGGTATACACAATAAACCTCGTCTATAAACACGATTACGGTAATCAACAAACAGATAGGCTGCAGTCATTCTTGAAACATGTATCTGATGGTGAGGGGAGGAATTACGAGCCTGGTCGAAGGGAACATGTACCCTTCAAATACAAATTGGACGAGGAGACAAAATACTCGAAATCATGTGTTGCGCAGAGGGAACGTGGGTGCCTAAGTACAGAGCTTTATCAATTTACAAGCTACCAAAAGGAACATGATTTTAGGATTCAATTCTCGAGCCAGACACATCGTCAATTACTAAAAGATAGGCTTGTTCTTGAAGGGATTGAATTTCGGCCTATGAAATATGTAAGTTGCAGATAAATAGATATATTAAAGGTCTGTGTGTGTGCGTGCACACTTGTTTTCTGTTTGGGTAATCATGGCTTTGTTCTAATTATATAGGAGAATGACGAAAACTTGGAGGATGAGAATACGGAAGTGATCAAAGAAGTTGAGATTAATTGGGAAGAGAAGTTACCGAATGACTGGTCAGACATAATCAGATGGTCAAAAAATAGGTTGCAGTGGAACACTAAGAAGGAACTCTACTATCTTCTTCGCAAAGGGTTCTTCATAGATGATATCGACGAACATAGCTATAAGAAGGTAACAAAAATATATTTGGGTTCATTGAATATTATAACTTGCACAAAAGCATATGGTCGTAATTTCAGTGACATATTTTTTACTGTTTGAACAGTGGTTTTCTATTAGCAAAGATGCGAAGAAACGTCATATGCTCCCTGCAAGTGCATTTTTGCTAAAAGAACCAATATTGATGTCCCTATGTGGACGAAAAACTTGGATATTGAAGTCTGATCAAAACTCGAGGTAATCTCTCACCTTGATTCTTGCCGCTCTGTTTGTTTGCGTCTAGTAGTGTTGTTACTTACTACGTTGCGTGCACAGGTTTGGTATGGTGGCCGAGTCTTGTAGAATCAATACTTTCGCCATCGACTGTCCAATTGAATCCACACGGCTATTGTCGGATAAAACAATGTATGCATGTTATCTTGTGTACAAGCTACCTAAAGAACACTCTGCATTTGAGGGTATTGTACAAATAGATCACCAACATTCCTCGGGGCAACTTATCTATTTACTTACTCCTCCTCATACACCAATTATCAGACATCAAGAGTCTCAAATCCCATTGAAGACACGCAGGATAAAAGGACATCCAAAATTACGGAAAGATGGTTGGATGGAAATTCAGATATCAGACTTTCTAGCTAATGATAGCAACAAGACTTTTTCGTCTCGCTTGAGCAGTTATGACAAGTGGAATTTCACTGGCCTTCTTGTGCAAGGCATTGAATTTAGGCCAGCAAAAGTTACCTTCAAACTTTTTTAGATGTGATGCATTACCAATGTTACATAATGTAATACATAATGTTTTATGTACCTAAAGTTACTCCCAAGCCTATAAGCGATAAATGTAAATGTAACCATTCATATATGATCGAGCGATCAAACATTGGAAGACAACTGAATCAGCTTCTTAACCTCCCCCAAATTGTTCTTGCAAGATCTATAACTATCTAAAAAAAACTAGCATCCTATTTCTCATCCAATGAGATGTTGGGGCTACTTATCCCACCATGTAAAACTCCTTGTTGTGTCTTGAAAGGATTATGAAAAGAATCCAAGCCATTGACAATCCCAATGGATATTTTCAGTCATTAGAGCCCATGTGAGACTTGTACAAAACAAATCATTGTATGCACAAGTCTCACGTTGTCCTGATGTCTCAAGACATACATCAGGATTGTTGATGGATTGGATCACCTTCATAATCCTTTGAGGACAAAACATGGAGTCTTATATTGTAACATAAAGAGCTCCAACATCCTATTGGATGAAAAGTAAGAAACTAAAAAAAATTATTCAAGCTCGATCAAAATCTTACACGTAAACAAACTAAGATCTTGCTAGCATTGCCACAGAAGCACAAAAGAGTTTATGTGCAAATTTACAATCTAACCAGGTTTACAGCAGCAACTCAAACCTTCTCCATTGTATGGTATTCCAACACTTCCGTCTGCAAAATTGTATAATGATTGAATGCAAAATAAGTATAATCAAAATCCGAGTCATCTGATTTCAGCTAAAAAACCTGATCCTAATGTTAATCCCATGATTAAATCATTCAAAACCTCATTAAATGGTAAAGAAGTCTTGTATATAGAATGTACCCATGCTACCGTCCAAGCTTCCTCAGCAACCACTTTTTCCGTAATGAAGCATCCAATGCCAAAAAGGTCTTTGCTTTTTTCTCGTCTTCCAGAATATCACAACCATCCAACAAAAGCTCATCATCTATGTCAGGTATGGCTTGAAGTGCATAAACTGCTTTTTCTATTGAGACACCGTTCTTTTCAGTCTTTCCATTTACCAATTTTGAAACTACCTTCGCCGCATCTGTAAATGCTTCCGTTCTATCATCACTTCGGTTTCTTTGCACTTTCCCACGACGTCCCAAAGCTAATGGCATATCAATTGCTCGCTTTTTCTTGTTGGATGTCCCACTTTCTATAGGCAGGATTTGAGAATCTTTACCAACTGCAGTGGTCTCTATGCCTGTTTGAGTATCAGAAGTTAAGTCTCTACACATTGTGTCAACTCCAACAATCTTGCACAAATCTTTGTGGTGTCTCAAGACCAACCCCTTGTATGAAATTGCCAGAGGATGTTCCTGTTAAATACCACATACAAGTTGATTGCACAATTGAACATGCAAAACTTTTTGTATTCTTTGGAGCAGAATAAATATCAAAACCTCAAATATTTAAAAGAGAAGAGGAAAACATGAAGAGGTCATCACCTTGCTATAAGCTTCCCATGCCTCCTCGCTAGCGGCAACTGTCTGACTAGCGTCATCCCATGAAAAACCAGTTTGATTCAGAAGACATTCAACTTCATTAAACTGTTTCATGAAGTATGAGTACCGATCTTGTAGAGCCAAATTATCATGTTGTAATCCACATCTGTTGTTGAATGATGTTGTAATCAATGTCCAAATCTGATCATCAAAATTTTGAATCTTATTCCCTCTTTGCACCCGATCCATCATGAGTTCAATAAAGCACTCATCCATTTGAGACGTCCAGGCACTATTTTGTTTTGTCTCAGATAACAACTGGGTATCACTACTTTCACCTAAAAGCAAATTATAACATGCATAAAGCCTTCATTGAGGATGTAATATCATAAATAACAAAATCCTGAATTTCTTAAAAACAAATAACTAGACATATAATATAAAATAAGAATACTCGTTGAAGTTGTACTATAAGTCTATTTTTCACAAATTTAATTAGATCATTTACCTTTTGAAGCAAACATAATATTATCAAATTTAACAAACATAATATTATCATGAATTTCATACCAGACATACATACCTATACTTGATATATCAGCAACGCCTGAGGCAACATCGCGTGCCAAGCGACTATATCGTCCTTCAAAGTTATCGTCACCATAAATAACACACAACTTAGGGTAACTAGACACTGTTTTAACTCTGTAAGATCTTGCATCAGGATGTACCTGCAAACATTTTACATCAAAGAACAAACAAAAATACAAATTTGCCCCAGAAAAGCAAGAAGATAAGTTGTTCACCTTGATGTAAGCATCCCAAACATGATCTTCCGCTGCCACCATTTCTCGTTCGTCGTCCCAAGAAAAACCTGTCTCCCCTAGAAGGGCAATGATGTCATTGTACTGCCTCTTCAAATGTTTGTATCGATTCTTCAATACATCTTTGTCATGGTTAGACTTAAAATGGCCATTAAATGATTTAACCATGGTGATCCAAGCCTGAGCAACAAATGTCTGCCCAATTTTGTTTCCTCTATTCGCCTGGTCTACCAATAAGTCTATCAAATAACAGTCCATCGGTGTAGTCCAATAAGTTCTGGAGCGTTCACTGCCTACAATGGAAAAATAGGAACGTAAACTAAAAACTAATGATTATTCATGTGGTATTGCTCCAAAAACTGATATCTAAAATTCTAAATGTGTTTTTTACAGTTTCCTCACAAAAGAATTTTAAATCCTGAGAGGAAAATTCACACACCAGTCTTTGATCCTGTCTCTTCATCAAGATGATTATCCAATTTCTTAATTATAGATCCATTCATGATAGCACTTCCAAATATTGATTCCAAATCTTTATAATTCGGCATGGATTTTGTTCTATATGATCGTGCTTGCGGATGTGCCTGCAATTAAGGATGACCACATTACAAATAACTAAATGCAACACAAAAAAATGATAAGATGAAATGCCAAAATCATCAAAGAATACCTTTATATAAGCATCCCAATCATCATCACTAGCAACTACCTTTTGCTCCTTCACATCCCAGGAAAAACACTCTTGTTTGAGCAAAGCTGTTATATCAGTATAGTACTTGAATAGTTTCTTGTATCGATGTCTTAAGACCCTTTTGGTATGTTGGGGTCCAAATTTTGCAATGAATGAAGTAAGCATTTCAGTCCATGCTTCTTTCGTATATGAATTATCAAGTTTATTGCCTTTTTCTCCTTGGTGTAATAGTAACTCAGTAAAAAATTGGTCCATAACTGCTGTCCAATCCGTCCTTGACCTCTCACTATTGGAAGGAGTTTGACTTGCTAACCCATCACCTGAACAAAAAGAAAATTTGTACTTTCAGCAGCCAAGTTCAAACAAAGTGACAAAGATACAATTCGTAGACATGCACATCAATAAGAGGTGGCAAACTCCTGAACAAACAGGCAATTTGTAGAAACATCAAAACAAACAGGACATGTGCATTGGGTAGCGGGTCAAATGTTGTACTTTTCAATCTTATGTCAAATATTTAATTAGAATAACTAACTTCTAGTCCAACTAGCTAGAGCTCAACCCAAGCCTCCACAGATATCACCACAATTCTCACACATCATTATCAACAATCAAGGGTTGACTTTCTAACCCATCAACTAAATGAACATATGAATATATAATATGTAGAGGTGGCAATACGAGCGGGATCACTAGTTTCTAGACCAACTACCTAGAGCTCCAGCCCAAGCTCCACGGATATCACTGTGTTTCTCACATGTCATTATCAACAAACAGGATTTGACTTTCTGAGTCTGATTGGTTGCCTCACCAACACTTTTTGTGCATTCTTTAAAAATTTTACATACACTTGACCTATTGTATCTGATTACAATAAGTTTAGTATCATAATAATCTGTTCTTTATAAAACCATATAAGATTTCTGCAGAAAATTAAATAAACTTTTGGGAACTCTTGCCCGGTTTCCATTTTATGTATTTTTTCTAGTTCCCAGTTTGACCCTTTCAAATAAATCAATTGTAATTGTGACCCACAATATGGATATACTGGTGTGATCACCCTAATTAACAATAAAGATAAAACAGCACCTGAATTTGCTCCATGGACTTCATCATCAATATCCACATCATGGCTGGAACGGCTGTATCTTCCATCAGCAGTTGTATACCCATATATCAAACATAAATCATTATAGTTCTGCAATGTTTTCGTCTTGTATGGTCGTGCATCTGGGTGAGCCTGCAAATTTTACCATTGTAAGCATGTGATATGGATAGACTGGCTATAAGTTTTTTGCTTTTTCCAATATAGTTGACACCTTGATGTAGGCATCCCAAAGATCATCATCAGCCACAACCATCTGCCGAGTTTCATCCCAAGAAAATCCACTTTGCCCAAGCATATTCTTGACATCACTAAATTGCTTCCATAAATTTGTATAACGACATTTCAGTACATCCTTATCATATTGTGATTCAAATTTTGCATTAAAGACGGCAAGCATATCAGTCCATGCTTGTTTGTTAAATGTATGTCCAATCCTATTCCCTTTATGCATATGTTCCAGCATTAGGTCTACAAAGTAGCGCTCCATTGTTGGAGTCCAGTAAGTTCGTGAACGATCATTTCCAATGGGAACTTGGCTACCCATTGTCCCAATTAACAGTATGATCAAACCATATATCTGCAAAGAGCTAAGTTAATTATTTCAAGTAAAAAAATAAATAATATATTGATAATTATTAAGGGTCCAAAAGAACAGTAACAGTACAAAAGTTAAGTCGTGAGTAGAATTCATTACACATAAGAGCATGCATCTTTGTATAAAGGCTTATGATAGATACACATCTTGGGGATCTCCATCAAATATGTTCTGAAACAATATTCCTCTCTTACTTCTCTGGCCAATCCATTTATCTTCCTCTTGATTTTTTATTAGAAAAGCTTAAAGCTTTAGAAGAGTAAATCTTTCAGTTTTCACTAAATTTGTGTGATAGGAAGCTACAACTTTGATATCTTTCAAGAACTCCAAGTTTCTTCTCACATTCCAAACAAACATCACCCAAAATTCTAACCTTGCATTTGATACTAGTGTGCTACACACGTATGCATAATAGTGTGAGTGCCTGATGTTCTGGTGGTAACCACAAAATATAATCTAGTAAACAATGAGTTAAGTCACAAATCAAAACTGAATTCGATTCTTCCATCTTTTATGCAACTGAAAAACTCAAGGCAGTATAAAGTATATAGTACATAACAATGACATTAAAACATCCGAAAATGTTCAGTAACTAATACTAGCAAATATTAAAAAGACTAGACCGGCAGGCCTCAAAAGCCTAAATCGCTAAAATTATAGTTACGGAAACGAATCGCATACCCACTGGTATTAGTTGTGCAACCAACAATCGCAATTGAAATTGAAAGTTTACAATGTTACAACTGCAAATTCGGCAAAAGACAATCACAACCGCATGATCTCAAGAAAACGACAAGTTACGAAAATTTTCTATCAAATTCATGCAAATTAATCAAGACAATGGAGAATGAAACAAACCGAGAATTGGTAGAAAATATCTCAACTAGCAGGACTGATAATGTGAAGAAATGGCGATTGGGGCAGTATAAACCCTAGTCCGGAATACGGGCAAAAGGGGCGTTGGTGTTTGCCTGCTTGGCTACGAAGCCAGGGCCAGGGAGTCAGGGAGGATTATACGGTGCATAATTAGATTTAGGGCTTCAATTACAGATTAATTTGGGCCAAACCCAAGAGGCTTTCAAGTTTGAAGCCGATTCAAAACCGGATCAGATGTATCTACGGTCTCAGCTTAGGTCGGTTTGTTTTTTAGATTTTAGATATCTAAACACTTTTTATCATCTGTTTAATAAGATGTTAAAAAAAGTCTAAAATCTATTTAGATAATATTGTTTGTTTATTAAATTAATAAAATGTCTTTTTACATACGATTTGTCAATTTTTAGATAATAGATTTAGACAAAATACATTTTTCAAATCTGTTTTGAATAGAGGAAGGTCAGACATCATACGTCTGATTAGGATTGAATAAACAAACAGATTTCATCATCTTTTGTCTGACCGGATCAGACAAAAGTGAAAAGAAAAAAAAAACAAACAAGCCCTTAATCAAATTTTAAATAATAAAATTGTAATAAAAAATTGAATTTATTCTATATTTAATTTGGTTAAACCAGAATTTGAACAACACAAACCTAATAATTTCATATTAATTATATATGGATCACATAAAACCCCATTATTTAAAAAAAGATTAATACCAAAACAGAATGAACATAAGAGGTCAAGACAAATTTTGTATGTCCTTTTGTTTTCATTCTTTATTGATTACTTATTGTTTCTATTCTGAAATAAATTGTTGATGATAATTCAATAATATAACTTTGTTACTTTTTTATTTGATATATTTTTTAATGTTTAAAAGGTTTTTGATGATGACAAATAATAAAAACTTGTAAACTATGATTTAACTTTAATTGATAACATAAAAAATAAACTTGAAAAAATGTCTGAAAGTATGTAAGCTTGTTTAACCGTTTGAAAAAAAATATATATCAGAAAACATATAACAATATTTTCACATTTTTATAACAGTAAAATTTTAGTTAATTTTCTATTTTATTTAAGTATTACTATTTTATTTTGTGATATAACAAAGTGTTAACTAAAATTTTGTCAAATCAAAATTTATAAATTTTTGATAATTTAGCAAAGACTGTGAATTTTGTATTTTCAGCCCATGAATGTTGATCATGTGATGGTGGTCTTCTTTATGTGTTATGTGTTTATCTAGTTCTAGTGTTCATCTTCAACTCTAGATAGAGTGAAGCTTCTCTTTGCTCGATTGCTCACATAGAAATTCATTTTCTTGTGTGATATTTCAAATTCTATATTGCCTCAAGGCTTTTTAAAATTCAATTGTCATAGTATTAGAAGTTATATTTCAATATAGTTGGGTACTTAGGTTATTATTTCATAAAATTTTTCTTTACGTATATATCCATATATCTTTAAGTTTATGTGTGTCAAAACGTATATTTTGGTACAACTTATTAATAGCTATAAGATAAATTCTCTTCGTAGCAATTTAAATATTTATTTTTTATTTTAAATTATCCTAAAATAATTGTCCATTTAAAAAAAATTTGATAATAGTTTATTAAGTTTCAATAATAACCTCATGTTTACAAATTAGTTGTTTTTTTCAATAAATTGATTAAGTAAACAGTTTAAGGTATAGTTTTTTTCATTTTAGTATATGAAATATGTACTAAACCTATCTATTAACGTATGAATTTTGTTGGATCTTATGCATTTTGTTGAATCCTATGAATTTGTTGAATGTTATCGATCAACCTTGCCAAATCCTATGAATCTTGTTAAAAGCATTGTTTTGAACCTTTTGAATGTTATAATCTTATTGCGGATACTTCTATGAATCATATGAATCGTGTTACAAATACTTGTTGCTATATATGAATGATTATATGTATTTTTTTATTTGTTCACAATGTTCACAACGAATAAAGTGTTCACAATGGACCATATATATATATATATATATATATATATATATATATATATATATATATATATATATATATATATACACACACACACACTCACTTTGAATTACAAAGAGATTAAATTACAAATCTATTTGGCTCATCCAATAAAATACTATAGGAACACAAAGTTTCTTTTAATATATTTAGAACTTTTGAATTAGGGAAGAACACTTCCATAAAAAAAATCGGCCCGGACCAAACCGTTATGAATGAAATTGGTCCGGTTTCGGTTTCTTTAAAATCACTATTTTCGGTTTCCCGGGTTCGGTCCACCGGTTTTCGGTTTTTAACCCGGCCCAAACCGGATTTTAAATTTCGTGTTTTATTGTTTTTTTTCATAAATGAACAACATTTTTAAAAATTATTTTTAGATCATATAAAAAGTCCATGTAATATCTATTGAGCTCTTTCGTAAATATATAATCATGTAAAAGTAAATTTAACTGTGTAAATATTTTTTTTGTTATAATATAATAGAGATAAAATATTTTTTTGTTTATAGAAAATGTAATAACCTTGATAATTTCACAAAAAAAAAAGAGTTGAGGAAGAAAAATAAACAAAACAATAAAATATCTATAAAACTTGTACTGACCAACCGGTTCGAGAACCGAAAAACCCAACCGGACCAAACCCATTGTACAAACATTGAGCCGGTTTTCCGTTTTCTTATTTCCCAAAATTTGGTTTTTGATTTTTTCGGCCCGATTCGGTTTGAGTCAGTTTGGTCCAAATGTTTATCCATATTTTGAATTATAAAGAGATTAAATTACAAATTATTTAAATTCTATCAAAATCCATGGTTGAAGTAGTTTTTCATTTATAACTATTTGCAATGTCATAACTTAGATTTCTAGTCAATACGAGAGTGTTTGGATTTACGTTTGAAAAAATGATGTAGTGTTTTGGAAGCTAATAATATAGAATACTAGTTATAACAAAATTTGTTGCCGGTAATGTAGTGTTTGATTTAACTTCTTATGTCTGTTATCATAATTATCAAATAAATTGTTTTTAAAGTGTTTGGATTTGCGTTTTAACTTGTAAAATGACCAAATAATCATTTATTAAGCAAATAAACTACATTTGTAACTTATGAAAAAATGTCGTAAGATTGACTCTAAACAAAAATGTCGTAGGATTAACTCTAAACACAAATAATCAATTGTTAGCGTATATAATTCAATCATTTTAAACAAATTATTTACGTTATTTTGACGTAATAATCTATTAATTCTTATCATAATGCAAAACCAAACACACTCTAAATATGATGACATGTCATATCCTAGGAAACACGCCAAGAAGTGAATCTAAATTTCAATAAATATCATTTCACTTTTAGAAAAGAAAAAAAATGTTTACTTAACAATAATTTATCAAATTTTGATTTCATTTATAAAATATCATTTTTTTATATATTTTTTTCTATCACCTATCATATATTTATATTTTATACAATTATATTCTCTCTCTTTCTTACTATTATATCACATATCTCATTTTCTTAAAATTAAAAATTTCATTCTAAACAAGTTTTTACTTTTTATAGAATTTTTTCTTTAAAACTGAAATTAAAAAATAGTTAGTTTTCGTTAACTAAATGCAAAATATTTTATTTTTGACGAATCAACAATATTCAGTTACATATGATAGCCATATAAAATAATAACAAAATGATCTCCCTTTTTTTTATTTCATCAACTAAATGTGTATAAGCGTCTTAATTAATCCATGAATAAATCGTCAAATATTTTAGTAGAAGGGCTGAACCTATGCAAAAGATAGACGAGGTGCCAATTATGTAACTTCTCATTGGGTTAGGTGCATAAAAAATATGGTTATCCGATTTTGATACGAAATCGGTTACAACAAAAACGGTTTTTTAAATATCCGGTCCGAATTTTATCCAAACAAGTTTTTTAACCGGATTTAGTTTTTTCGGGTAGACCAGATTTTTTACCGGATAATTATCTGGTTATAAAAAAATAGGTTAAAAAACCAGTAGAATACTGATTTTTTTATACGTTACTTTTTATGTATTTACTATCAAATATAATATAAAACGTATTTGTTTGTAGTTTATTATCTTAATTATAGACATAGTTATAAGTTTATAATGTATAAGTTGTAAATGTATAAATTATAAATAATTTAAAAAGCCCAATTTAACTAAAAAAAAACCCAAATAAAAGATTTATCAAATAATTGATAAAAAAAAAGTCATACCCAAAGTGAAAGTCTAATTTTTTTTTAAAAAAAAGTAAAAAAACCTACCGTTTACATATGTTACATTTTATTGGGTCTAAAACCGATTAAAATCCAAACCAATTATTTAGAAAACCGTTTTTTTCACGAAAAACCCGGATCGGATAAAATCCGGACACCTCTTGACAAGTAAAAAATGTGCACGTAACTTAGACTAAAACTTGAGAGGCCTTACTTATAGCCCAACCCTGTTAACCCTAAACCCCCATATCTTTCAACAATCTCTCTGCGCCTCTTCCATTAAAACTACAAAAGTCTTGCCTATTTCACTTGATAAAAAAAAGGTCATACAGATCGATCGTCTATTCTGCGCCGCCTCATCGCTTTTGCCGCGTCGCTCTTCGTCCATTAGGTAATGAAAACGTTCTTTTTCATCGGAAAACAAAATTTATGCAATTCTGTTCTTGATATATATCACGAGGGAGTTGCTATGTAATGATTGATGGATTACCGTGGTTTTATTCAAGTTGCATATTAGACGTAGTGTGTATGTTGGAATAGATTTATCGAAGACGATTGTTTATTGGGGTGTTGTTCATTGTTATCAATGCAAATGTTTATCGTTTCTATGTCGTGTTATCATGTATTTGTTTTCTATTTGGTCTTTTGAGCTTTGTTCCAAAAAAGAAGTTGGTTTTTTGAGCCGGACTTTTAACTATTTTTCTTAACCATACGTGACCATTCAAGAGATGCAAATTTTAGAAGAATGGAGGTGTAGGATGGAAGTATATAACCATACAAAATATTTGCCCCTGTATCTGAATATTTAATATTTTGAGGTTTGTTACAAATTTTACAGAGTGTAGGATGGAAGTACAAAGGAATAAAGTTTAAAAAGAAAATTTCAATGTGAAAGATTGTCAAGGTGCCCTGGATGTCTACTGACAGCGACCCTAATGTGGATAGATTGTTTTCTGGCTATATCTTGACCTTAGTTAGGTTAGGTGTACTCTTGTGAAATTGATATATTTTGTCTGCAAGCTTTTTTCCCCGTAAATTTGGTGTATTTTGAATACTTCCTTTTGTCATGAGATATGAGATAATGTGGTGTGTTTAAGCGCATAAGAGCCTTTGAGGCATTATAAGCCAGTTGGTTTGGTGTATTTCACTTATTGCTTGATTGATACGTATAATAGTTATTTCACCATGGCCATCACTTAATTCAGGAAACATGGGGAAGATGGAACATTTTGGAGGGAAGATTTTTATACTTTTGGGTCATGTTTCACTCTATTTGCAATTACAATGCTGCGTTTAGTATTTAGTATCAACAACAAAGCAATGCTATTATAGGCGAAGTCGCACTCGAGGCAAACACACCTTGATTAGGGACTAAGTAGAGAGGAGCAATAAGGTGAGGGTCCGAGTGAAGTGAACTAGCAGAAAATTAGAAAATACTTTACATGATGTTAGCACAAAAACATAAAATAAAAGCATATTATATAGAATTATAGATATAATATCAAATATACTATCTTAAACCATAACTATTAATGGTAGTAAATGAAGTAAAATGTTTCAAAATACTGCAAAGGCAAACCAAAAGAATACATCCGATCATGAAGAGAAAGTCACGGGAAGAGGGGATATTTGAACTTTGAAGTGGATAATCGTGATATTGGGTGAGGGAAAGTGGGAAACAATCCATAATTATCACTAATATGATGGCTTTGTGACTTTCTTGGGGTATAGTTGTGTAGTCGACCATACAAACTGTTTTTAAACTATAAAAAACCTGATAGCTGTTTATGAAACAAGCTGCTCTTGCCTAACTCGTCCAGGACTAGTCACACCTGAACACCTTCAAGAGTTCAAGGCGTCTAGCCTGAAATCATCTTGCCTTAGGGACTTGGTCGCAGAGACGCACACCTTTACTAATATTGCATCAAAGTTGTTATAGGCTCAAGGCACGTGAGGCACATTGTGTGTGTAAACATCAGGGGGGAAAAAGATTACTTTATGGCTTATGCAACACTTAACAGCTACATGTCAGAAAGTCAAAAACATCATAGAAATTATAAATTTGGCATAAACATTGCTAGAATCTTGGTTTTAAAAGGCGCGAGGTGTACTGATGCGAAAAATGTCTTGGAGCCTGAGGCGCAAGGCGAGGCGGACGTTTAAGACTTTAAGCAACACACTTTTAAAATATTTTGAATATCACATTTAATACAAAACAACACATTATGACAACATTTAACAACTAAAATTTAGAATACCAACACATACCATAGAAGCAAGTAACACAAATAAAATCTACCACAAGTCTCATAGTTGCAACTGAGTGCAATAAAAGTGTTTAGGGTTTTGATCGGGTGAGGATACGATGTAGATTAGTTGGGTTAACAGTTAATTTTCTTTTTTGGGCTGGAATTAATGAAAATGTACAAGAAGTTGTGCCTCGGTGCGCCTTGCGACTTGGTACGCCTCAGCCTGATGCGAGCGCCTTGGTGCGCTTTTTGTCATCACGTTGCAACGGGGCTAGGATGCCCAGAGCCTTGCTTTTTTAAAACACAGGCTAGAATTCTAAGTATAGCCTATTACACTTACAACTGACACACCTAGGTACTTTGGAGTTTATAATACTGTGATTCTACAACAATTTAACAATGAATAATCAAGCTTGTTACACCAGAAAGTTTAGAGTATCACTACATCGAAATCTTTATGCTTTTTCAATAAATTGGGGCACTTGTTGATCGAAAAATTAGAATAAAACATAAACAATCTAAAATAAAGGCTCAAAAACTGAATATGCTTGAAATAGGCTATCCTTTATGTGATACAAATTTCATCTGTGGATATAAGTATACTGTTAAATATCTGCAGTCAGGAATAAGTCATAGGTCGCTTGTGAAATGGAATGTAGTCTCCGGAGTTGTTGTCTCTGGAGTTGTTGATTCAGTTTATTGACTTTTGCAAATAAAAAAATCACTTGTTGAGGCTCACCAGGATTCAAGAAGAAAGAAGAAAGGAATTAATAAAGAACATAGCTGGAAGTCAGGAGAAACTAAAACAATAACAAAAAGGAAATAACAAAAAATCAAACAGTAAGTTGGAAGAAAGAAGATGACAAAGGGAACTTACCTCTTTGGCTTTGGTGCTGGGAGTCAAAGACTCATTGATTTTTCAGGCTTTGTGCCTGGGTGTCTAGGTACACATCAGGCGTCTCAGTCAATCCATAAGCCAAATGTGATATCCTGGTTGTAACTGTATCTCTTTTATTATGTAAAGGCCCAACGTCACAGGCTCTTGTTGCATGTTACTAAGAAAAACTCAACTGAGCCAACCTAGGGATAGGCAGCTTTCTTATAAGGCATGGAGCTGAGAATAATCTGTGACCTCATGGAGTGATATTCAAGTTTTGATAATGGTGATTATATCTCTTTTCTGCAGCTCATGTACCTAAAACAAATATCCATACTTTTTTAAAGACCAGTGACTCCTGCCTTTGCAGTTGTAATTGGAAGGATTTTTGTTTCCTATTTCAAAGAATGTTTTTGAGGTTCCGTTATATTATGTATTTATGTTACAAAGCATTGGATTTCTGAAATAAAGTTACTATTCGTCAAAAAATTGTTGACATTGTGAACGGGATCCCAATGTTCGTTGGAATTTGCTGTAGGAATCAAAATGAGAAGACATCTCATAACATACTAATGATGTCAAATGGGGGCAAATTGATTCTAAATTATTACTTGTGACTTGTGTGGAATATAACATAGTTAACAGTGTCAATTCTAAATTGATTTTGGTTTTTCCAGATCGACTTTGATGGAGAAGTGTGTTTGTTCAACTTGTATTGTATGTCTTTAACTAGCTTTTATATAAAATTATATTTCAGTTACACAATTTGTTGTATCTTGGTTTTCTGTTCTAATTTATTTGTTTGTACAGTCTACTGATGTTTGTTGTTTTCACTTATGTGTTAGCTTGAAGCTGTGGATGTTTGAGTTGCCATAAATATGACAGCCCATGCAAGCATTCGTCGAATTACTTATTCTAATGAGCTTGTAAACGGAGAGACAATTTTTGTCTCCTCAAATTGCCTTCCGATAAAGGCAGCACACTTTGAACCTGCTGGGCATTCCTTTCACGACTTTGCACTAAAGCTCCGTGGTTATTTCGAGGAGGAAAACATAGCCAATGATGATGAAAATCTGCCTAAAGACAAAGAAAACGAGTATATGCAATCATCGGACTCTTATAGCAGCAAGGGTAAAAAGAAGACAGGTGATGGAGCAAATCAACAAGATCATTATGCTTTATTGGGTTTGGGTCACTTAAGGTATCTCGCAACTGAGGAACAAATCAGGAAAAGCTACCGAGAAACTGCTTTAAAGCATCATCCTGACAAGCAGGCTGCTCTTCTTCTTGGTGAGGAAACCGAAGCTGCTAAACAAGCGAAGAAAGATGAAATTGAGAATCGTTTTAAGGCCATTCAAGAAGCGTACGAGGTGTTGATTGATCCTGCAAGGAGAAGAATATACGACTCAACTGATGAGTTTGATGACGAGATTCCAACTGATTGTTCTCCGCAAGACTTTTTCAAGGTATTTGGACCTGCTTTTATGAGGAACGGGCGGTGGTCAGTTGTTCAGCCTATCCCGTCACTGGGGGACGACAATACTCTACTTAAAGATGTTGATGCTTTTTATGATTTTTGGTACGGTTTCAAGAGTTGGAGAGAGTTTCCACATGCTGATGAGTTTGATCTCGAGCAAGCCGAATCACGGGATCATAAAAGATGGATGGAAAGGCAGAACGCAAAGCTTTCAGAGAAGGCAAGGAAGGAGGAGCATGCAAGGATACGTTCTCTTGTTGACAATGCGTATAAACGAGACCCAAGAATCATAAGGAGAAAGGAGACCCTGAAAGCAGAGAAACAGAAGAAAAAGGAGGCCAAGTTTATGGCGAAGAAACAACAAGAGGAGGAAGCTGCAAAAATTGCTGAAGAAAATAAGCGTAAGAAAGAAGAAGAGGATAAACAGGCAGCCGAGGCCGCTTTACATCAGAAGAAAGCGAAAGAAAGAGAGAAGAAGCTTTTGAGGAAAGAACGAACCCGTCTTCGAACTCTTTCGACCATGGTTGTATCCCAGCATTTGCTTAATCTTAGCCAGGATGATGTGGAAAGCATCTGCATGTCACTTGATACGTTGCAGTTACGAAATTTATGCGAAAGTATGGAAGGAAAGGAAGAGAATAGTCAAGCCGAACTTCTGAAGGATGCACTTAACTTGGACCATGCTGGGAAAGATCATGTGATAAAGAACAGTCAACAAAACGGATCTGTAAAAGTCAATGGAAATGTTTCTAAAAGTACTCCTGAGAAAAAAGAGAAACCTTGGGGGAAAGAAGAGATTGAGCTCTTGAGGAAAGGGATGGTGAAGTATCCTAAAGGAACATCTCGCCGTTGGGAGGTCATATCAGAGTACATAGGTACTGGGCGGTCCGTGGAGGAGATCCTAAAGGCAACCAAAACTGTTCTTTTACAGAAGCCTGACTCAGCGAAAGCATTTGATTCGTTTCTTGAAAAGAGAAAACCGGCAGTGTCAATTTCATCTCCCCTTACAACCAGGGAAGAAGTCGTGGGGGTTTCTTCTGCACCCACCAAACCCGATGGGGTGGTTCCCTCTGAAACCGAAGGGATCCCTCCCAAACCTAACCAAACTGCAGACAAAGTGGATGACGTATCCTCAAGTTTGGACCATGACGTGTGGTCTGCTGTGCAGGAAACAGCACTAGTTCAAGCCTTAAAGACATTCCCGAAGGAAACTAACCAACGCTGGGAGCGTGTTGCTGCTGCCGTCCCTGGGAAAACAGTCAACCAATGCAAGAAGCAATTCACTTTGCTCAAGGAGAAGTTCAGAAACATGAAAAAGTAATCTCGTGTCTACTTGTATGCGAGTATAGAAGTTGCTTAACCATCCCTCTGGACTACTTGGAGGATATATCTACATTAATGAGACCTTAAATTTGTCATTTTTGCTGCTGGTCAAGTGTTTTAAAGCATCTAATGAGCTTGGAGCAGATCCGAAGAGATTTGGCGGGGCAGATTATTGACTAAAGAGAGGTACGAATGTTGCGTATTCTTTTAGATAGAGTAGTAATGGGATTTTGTTATTGGTTAGCAACAAAAATAAGCCTCTAGTCAGTGCCATCTTACCCCGTCCTTCACTAGCCCCTAACCAGAAACTCAAAATGAGAAGAACCTATACTGTTTATGAGTTGTAGTGTAATTGATGTCTTAAGTACACTACAACAAATATTAAGATTATCTACAATTTTTTGTCGCGGCTGATGATACCGCGTAGATTTTATTTACAATATTCATTATTTATAAGAGTGTAAATTTTTTTCACATTTATAAGTGTAGAAGTTACTAAAATTTTCACAATTATAATAGTAAAGAAACATGTTTACAATAATAAGAAGTGTGGAGAAAAAAGTATTCACGATTATTAGTGGAGAGAGATTTAAAATTTGTCACATTTTTAAGTGTGAACAAACATAAAACTTGTCATGATTTTTTTACGTGTCAAAACTGAAAATAACATCGCCTTTTTTAATGCGGACACATAAAATAAAAGTACACTATTAAAACCATGACAAAAAAAAGCATAGTCTACAATGAAAAATTGTATATTAACAAAAACAAAGGACACATTGGAAATGGACATAAATATATAGAGGAATTCTTAAAACTATAAAAAATTATCTAAGAAATGAAAAACAAAATTTAATCATTTGTTTATTAAATTAAAAGTAGAACTTACACAAAAATTGTAAAGATCAGATACATTCCTTGCGCAGTAAAATTTAATCACGATTAAAATTAATAAAACCCCAAATTGACTTGCGCTGTCAATTTGTTTTTCTTTTCATTTGTCTCAAAATCACTCATAAACCTAAATCCATCGCTACAGCTCCATTTCTCGTTGCTCAAAGATCTCTCAAATCTCTTTCGCTCAACCTACCGATGAAATCATTCAACTCGACTCACATGTATGATTTGCTTTAGTAATATACTTGATTTTGCGTTGATGATATACTTGATTTTTTTTATAATTGCTCAATTTGACTCACAGCTCAGTCTCAGATGGATCATCATTGATTTTGCTTTAATAATATACTGATTCTACTTTGTTCTTCTTGATCATATACTTGAAGCTCGACTCACATGTTTGATTCCACATCTGATTTCGATCCTTTGCTCATAATTATTTCATGATTTAATTTGCTCTAGGAATCGAGTATTTACACGCATACATCAAGTTCACTTTTAGATTAGATACACTGACTTTGTTTCATCATATTTGGATTTCTATAGGAAGGGCAGGTGGTAGAATGGATTCATGTACATAAAAAGTATTCAAAGTAAATAACAAAAAAAAAAAAAAAAAAAAACAGACTAGAGTATTTACATAAAAACTATTTAAGTTTTCACTTGTTAGTGGAAGTAACTTTTTCACTAGAGTGCGCTAGTCTTAAGGGCTATTTGTTTTCAGGTGATTAATGATGCAAGTCTAGAAGCTCGATTGTTATTTGCAAGGACTTCCACCAGACACTAAAAATTAGTTTATGTTTTTGTTTGTCCAAGTGGTTAGTTATCTCATATTGTCTAAAGTGATTTGATAGCTCCATTGTCTATATTTCTCTACCATCTGGTGTAAAGTTCTCATTTTCCTCATTTTTATTATTGATATGTAGAGATCACTGCTTTCAGTGACCATTATGCCAAATTCAAGAAGTTGAATACAAAAATATTAGGGTGATTCTGTGGACAGCGTGGTATGCATATTGCTTCGGTTGTTGCATTATAGTTACACTTCTTTTTTATAACTCTGATTAGTCTAATTAGTTTTGTCATGTTTTGAAACGGCTGATTGAAATTTGGAAGATGTTTAGGTCTAAAACAACCATACAACATGCAAAAGCATAGTCATACATCGTGTTTTCCTTACATACCCATTCGACCTTCTTTTCATTCTACTATCCACCAAAACTCTTCATTCTCGTCATCTTTCATCAATTCTCAATCTTTATGTTCCCAACCAACTACTTGTAACCCAACCCTCCACCAACCCTCGTCATTTGAACCTAATTTGCACGAGTCTTCGTCATATTTTGAATCAACCTCATCTTCTAATTTTCACCATGATGAAGATCAACAAGATGATTGATGTTGAGATAATAGGTTAGCTTAAACTCTTTTTTAGTTGTAATTGTTTGTGCTTTTATAATTCCATATTAACGGTGGCTAATAATCTTGTAGATGCGCAAGGAAGCATTCGGACACAAAAAATGACAACGAAATAGGTTAGCCTAAACTCTTTTTTTTTTTTTTTTTTTTTTTTGTAATTGGTTGTGCTTTTATTATTCCATACTAACAGTGGCTAATAATCTTGTAGATGAGCAAGGAAGCATTCTTCGAACAGAAAAAATGACAACGAAAGATGTGTATAAGCTAAAAGAGGGTGAAAAATTGTTGGTTCATGTTAATGAATTTTGTCGACCAATTGAAGCTGCAGGTGGTCTATGCACAAGATATATGACCTTACATATGTAACAACCAAATTTATGTCCTCCAGAAGCTAAAAATTGGAGAGAAGCAAAAGTATGTTGTGGTGTTAGGCTATTGGTAGAACTTCGGGTAGTATTTAGTGCTTATAGTTTCAATTATTGTTCATTATTGAATTTAGTTACTAACATGTTTTATGTCATTTACCGGTAACATTGACAGCGAAAATTCAACTTACCTCAAAGAGAAAGTGTTGACAAAGTCATTTTTGCAATTTTTGATGATAAGTTTAGGACCCTAAAACGCAGGTTTAAAATGGTGTTGTTTAGATTAGTTGTTGAAAAACTGATGAAGCAAATAACAATGGTGATGATGGTGCAACAAAACGGCATTATACAGAAGAGGAGCTTTTGTAAGCGCTTGATTTAGTTGAAGTACCGCCTAACTTTGTTGATCATCAAGTGAGAATTGTATAAGAGCATTCTTCAAACACATGAAGCAAATGTATTTGCTTGTATTTATTACTTCAGGCAACATCCTTTACTAACATGTGTTATACTCATTTGAAATATAGAAACTATCAGAAAGATAGTGTGGGTGTGGCCGTGCGGGTAGGTTCAGTTTGATGACTTGAGTGGTAAATAAGTTCTTTAGATACAAAAAAATAAACCTTATTATTAATCCATAAAATAACATAATAAACAAAATCGGAAAATGAAAATAAAAAAGTTATATTATAAATAAATTAACTTTTTTGTAAATAATAAGTTCTCGATATAAGACTATGTTGGATGGACGGATGTATTGAAGTCACATGGATTATTGGACTTAGACAGACAAATTGACCACGGATGGAAGAATGTGTCGGACGGACATAGAAGAGACAACCAGACAAACAAGTGGCATACGCAAGTCAAACACAAATGAATGAAGAAAATGCACAACACGATGACATAGCCGAACTATATTTGTGGCTCAAGGGAGGACACTAGACAACATGGTTCCCACATGTGTGTATACGACTTTCACACGTAAGCTTGTTGGCACAAGTCGACCATGTTTCTATAATGGTTAAGTACCATTTTGACCATTAAACTTTCAGATTTGTCCCATTTAGCCACTAAACTATTTTTTGTCCTGATTTAACCACTAAACTTTGTTTAATGTTCTATTTTTGAATAAAACTAATGGCTAAATCGATACAAAATATGATAGTTTAGAGGCCAAATCGTGACAATTTTTAATGGTTAAATCGGTAAAAATAAAATTTAGTGGCTAAATATGTATATAAAAAATAGTTTAGTGGCTAAATCAAGACAAAAAATAGTTTAATGGTTAAATTGAAAAAAAAAATCTAAAAGTTGAATGGTCAAAATGACACTTAATCTTTCTATAATTATCACAGCTACCTCAAAATTATCAGTTGCCACAACATTCCACCCCTATTGCAAATAGGTGGCGATGGATGCAACTATGGTAATGGAGGGATTGTGTGGTGACAAGTAGGTTTGATGTGGCGATGATAGATGGTTGTGTTGAGGTAGTAAGCTTGGCAATTATTATTTATGCATGATCTAGATCTAATTCGATCTCATTTGTTGTTTGTCAAATGCTTTGATAAATTTGTTAAAGGAAAAATCATGTAAAAAACCAACACACTTTCAGTATTTTTCGAATAAGTCATTCCAACAAAACGTTTCCATAAAAGTTAATCTACTTAAAAACGTTTTCGTAAAAAACAATGC
Organism: Centrapalus pauciflorus; assembly: GCA_020465985.1. NCBI lineage: Eukaryota > Viridiplantae > Streptophyta > Magnoliopsida > Asterales > Asteraceae > Centrapalus > Centrapalus pauciflorus. The sequence continues at coordinate 1,556,012 of JAANYP010002523.1, forward strand.
ACATAAAATGTTCATATAAGTCCTTTACCTTAACAAAATCTTATGAAAAATTTCTGAAAACTCCTTTAAAGCAACACAATTCATATAAAATTTCAAGTTGAATGACTTTATGAAAACGTTTTTAGTATAAGAACTTAATCAAAAAACATCAAAAGTAGGTTGGTTTTTTGTATAATTTTCCTTTTATTAAATTCTTTGATTTTAAATTTTTTAATTTCATTTTAACCGACCATACGAAGTTTTCAAATACGTAGAGTAGAGAGATTAATTTGAGTGGAAAAATCAGAGGATCTAATTGACAACGGTAAAAAATGGGTGGGTTTATCGTGTGGTAATTTTTTTAGAAAATATATGTTATGAAATCTTTTAGCCTTATTACCTTTGTATTTTGGATTCTATACATGTTAAAATATTGTTCTTCACTAAACCAAATTCATACAATGAAAATCCTTATTGGGTAATTATTAAACTCACTTTTAATTAGTATTTATGTTATATGAAATCAAAACTAAAACAATGTAAAGACATAAAATAAGGTCAATCAAAATTTTGACATTCAGTGTTACATCTTAGATAAAATTGTTTCTTTGAAATTATATAATTACAATTTAGGTTTAAAATGATGGAATGAAGCATTATTGTTGACCTATATGTTTGTTATAATAAAGTTTCATTCAAAATATGCTCCTTTTAAACTATTAAAATTCGTCATGTGCTTGTCATGTTGACCCTTAGTGGAAATTTAATGATTTATTGGACCCCTTTTGAATTTCCTACTGGTGTTGAATCAGTCTATAATGCAATAGCTGATGCAAATGATCAACATGTGTCGTTAGTGCTAATGTCAAAGCTTTACAACAGCTGGTGATGATGGTGCCTTTGCTGTTTATTGTTGGTCACTGACGATAGATAATTGATGACATTGTTTTTTATCAGCAAGTTGATGATATTCTCGTCGCTGATCATGAAATTTTATTGGCAATAACTAACAGATTCTTTGAAAAGTTATTTCTCATAATTATCATTTCAAATAACGTATTGGAAATCTATAAATATACAAGCGAGATTATAAATTCAAATGCAGTGTATTTTTCTTGTGTATTATCTTATAACAAGGTTCGGTTACCCGGTTGAGAAGTTATGCCAATGTCGTATTCATGTTTCTTTTCGTGGTCAAAAGCACATTTCTTTTCCTATCAAGTTGAATATTTGAACATGTGTGTGTACACGTGCTCTATAAGATTACTAACATAAATAGAAAAACAAAAATTATATTGATAATAAAAAATAAAAAAAGCATGCAATTATTATTAGAAAAGAAAATCTAAAATGAGTTTCGTTAAATAAGTTTTAATGTTTATTTAGAGAAAATCAATATAAGTATAGTCAAATCACTAATTCACTATCATAAAGTAATATTAAAAAAAGATAATTAGCAGAATGCAATATTATATATTTTTGAAAATTATTTATTTATAATAAATTATAAATTAAAGTAGAATGTTATATGTAAAATATGAAAAAAATTAGCTTTATTGTATGTAATCATTAGTAAACAAACAATTCCTTAGATTGTATTTCTTTTTATATGTTAACTTGTTTTTGTAATATGTAAAATACGAAAAGTTACATAGTCGTTGATTGATTTGGTCGTTGATTGTTGATTCCGATGAATCAAATTACGAAGGGAAAATTGTAATTGGTTAAAAGTGTGCATATAAAATTTCACATGGCTAAATAACGTTAAAAAGTATTGGATTTATTATTTTAGTGGTGTTAACATTTTTGCTATGCAAATTAATTAAAAGAATAAAATGGAAGTGGATATTGACTTTTCTTTATGGACGGTGATGAACACATTGGGTATTCTTAATGGATTTTTATTCTTATTTTATGTTTCAATTTTCAAACTTTATATTATTATTCCATGTTCCTTTTCATTTTAATAATTGAAAGGGTCGGAAAATCAAATTTTGGTTGAAATCGCTATATTTTGTCATCTATATATAATAGATGAATAGTATGGACGGTTGAGGGGCAAAAAATGCTAAGTATTAAAACACATGTAGTGACGAGTTTTAGAAAATCTTTTGCTAGGTGTCACAATATAAGTCAAAATCATAAATACAAATAGATTTCAAAATATAATGTATGTCATCACGTTATGAAAATTTGAGTGTCACATTTAAGAATAACCGATACGGTTGGTTAACTAAAAAACCAAAAAATTTTAATTTTATATATTTTAACTTTTAGACTTATAGATATTAGCATTTGTTCTAGTAATAACATAAAATTTTTCTGTTTAAATTTTAGCTTTTAAAAACTTCATGTCAAACACACCCAATGTATTGCATATTTAAACTTACATGAATGAAGTCAATATACATTCCTTGAAGAAAACAATTTATTGGAATTAAGGAAAATATTTTTTTTGGCAAATAAGTATCTAAAAAATTGGACAAAAATATGTTTCGCAAAGAGTTTTAGGAAGTTTTTAAGAGTTTTAGCTTATGATTTTTGAAATCTCAAGTCCAAAAGTTCCATTTGGTTGATAGGAGCTTGAACTTTTGATTTAAAATGAAAGTTTTCAAAAGCTTATTTTACGAGCTGCTACTCAAAGTAGCTTTTATTTAATACTAAAAGCTTTCAACTACTAAAAACTTCAGCTCACAGCTCTAGTTTGACATTTCGGAAATTTTCTAGATAACTAAAATGGAAATTATGAAAATTACTAGTTTTCGATAACTAAAAATTTAGCTATTTTAAAAATTTACGGTTTTTAGAAGCTTCAGCTACTAAAAACTTCAGCTCACAGCTCCAGTTTGAGGTTACAGTTAGTTGTCCCGAACATAACCGAAGTATTATAATCCACTGATTTGATATAATGATACCCTTTTTGTTTTATTCTTTTTTTTTTTTCAAAAAAAATTATCATACCATACTGAAATCAAATTAATTGTGAAATCATATAATGGACCTAGGGATGGCAAGGTCATCTGACCCAGTGATCATCCACTCGATCCGACCCATGGATAATATTCATTTGCCTGAAATTAATAGTTTGTATATTTATTTATACATACCCATATATATTTGTAATTTTTATTTATAGGTTTAAAAATATAACAAATTTATTTTATTAAAGGATGATGTATAACAAATATAACGAAGGGTGAATGTCACTGCTGAGTTGGATCGTCACTTAGAGGATGATGTATTACCTGATTATACTCACTTTGATGTTCTTGGAGTCGGGAAGATTAATTGCTAGTATCCAACTTTACGAGAAATTGCAAAAGACGATTTAGCTATACCTATTTCTAGTGTTGCTTCAGATAGTGACTTTAGTTTAGAGTTAGGATTCTAAGTCTGCATTGATCTATATTACATTCGAATACAGTAGAGGCATTAATGTGTCTTCAAAACTGGAAAATGGATGATTGCTCAGGTATGCTTTCTTATCGAATTAATATATCATTTTTTTAGATTTTCTTTTCGTATTTTACACTGATATATGATTTTCATAACTGTAGCATATACTATTAAAAATTCTTTTGCCTATGCTACAGTGCTTAAAGATGAAGATAACGAGTCATGCAAAAGTGGAGTGACGAGGTATTGTTTGATTGTAGTTATATTACACCTTTAAACAAGCTAGGACCTAATTGTTTTTAACTTGTCATTTCTTATTTGTTTGCATTGCACCTAATACTTTTCTACTATTCATTTTCTTTTTTAGTTCGAAGGCAACGAAGTTTACATGACATACGCCTTTTGAGCTTTGTGATGTGATTAATGCAAAGACCAACACGTTTCCACTATGCAACGAGCCGATGATTGGTGTCTTCGTAATTATAATAAAATATGTTGTGATTGTAGTTGTTTTACTTTTCAAACCATGTTTGGATTGTACTTTTATTTACTTTAAAGAATGTATTGTTCGAAATTCTGTATTGTGATACACCAACAACAAAGTGTACTAATATCCATTGGAAACCTGATTACCCACTTCATCCAACCGATGTGAATGTGGATGGATGAAATTAATTTGAATGGATACAGGATATGGACGTGAAAAAATAAATGGATATGGATATAAATATACCACCATCCTATCAATATCTGATCCATTGTAAACCCATAAATGTACCATACCATATAGTAGGGGCAGATAAAGGTTCGGCCAAACCCGATCAAACTGAAGTTATTTGGCTAGGAGGGTTTAGTCTTTAAATCCAACCGTATTCATGACTACTATATACTATATAGTATTGATTTAGTAACAAAACCCAATCCTTTATGGTTCCACACATAAACTACAAACCTTTATTTGCATGTGTTATATTTTGAAAGTTGATATACATCACATGGACAATTTAATTTGTATAAGAAAACCCCAAACAATTGGATGGACACTTTTGTAAGTTGTAACATTTTGATGCTAAAAAAACCAAACCGAACTCGTCAAATTGAATAATTGTACACCCTCAAGGATAAACAATTATAGTTTTGAAAAGAAAAAAAACGTGTGTTTGGCTACAAAGAGAGAGACATATAAAATAATGTAACAACAAACAATTTTGTTAATCTAAAAAGTACAAACCCCAAATGTAGAAAAGCAGTAAACGACTAAACAACCAAACAAACCCGGGCGTGATAGACATGACCACCACCACCGCACTCACAACCACAACCACCACCGGTTTCCGATTGGCTGAGATCACTCTCACTGTGTCTCATTCTCTCTTTCTTTCTTTCTTTCTACATACATTCCAATGCCTCCCTGACTATTTAACTCTCTAATAAATCACATCGAATATACCTCTCTTTCTTAATCCTATCTATGTGGCTGCAAACCCCTCTTCATATTTCCCTCTCTCTTTCTTCGAAAAAGAAAACAAACTTTATCCATTTTCTCGCCAATTCATTCGTACTCGTACCCAGTTGGGGATTTTAAGATAATTTTTCGATTTCCTCTCTCAGGTGGTTTTCTTCCTTGTAAAGAAGAATACCCATTTCATTTTTTAGGCCATATGACTTGATTACTGGTGAGAATTTAGAATAAAATAGCTATGCAGTCATCATCATCTTCATCATCATCGTCATCTGTAACTTTAGATACCAATAATGCCGTCAATTATTTATCTAAATTGAATAATTTTGCATTTGATTCCAACGCTAACGGCTTGAGTTTAGAGGGGTATTCTTGGATTCTCTCCAATTTTGTGCAGTGTGATAGAAAAGTTGGGGAATTTTGGTCTGGTGGGAGAAGGAAATCATGTAAGATTGTGGGTTCTTTGAGTTCAGGAAGTAGAGGTGGTTCTAGTATCTTTAAGTTCTTCAATGAGTTTAATAAGTTTGTTAGGTTTCATTGCGAGAAGATTCCGTTAGGGTTTGCTTCAGTTAAGGTTAATTCAGGGAGTATTAATGGATTAGAAGAAAATGGTGGCGTTTTGGAGGATGAAACATTGCCTTTAAATGGTTTTGAGTCTAATGGTAAAAAAAAGGTGCTCATTTTGATGAGTGACACCGGTGGTGGTCACCGGGCTTCTGCTGAAGCAATTAAGTGGGCGTTTAACGAGAAATTTGGTGATGAATATGAGGTAGGGTTTCTTGAATTAGTCGTTTTTAATTTGTATTAATTAAAATGAAATTCGGAGGAATGTGTGTTTGTTTATGTTTGCGTAATGCGTGTTTACCAGGTGTTTGTGACTGATCTATGGACAGATCACACTCCATGGCCGTTTAATCAATTACCAAGAAGTTATAATTTTTTGGTTAAACATGGATCGCTTTGGAGGATGACGTATTATGCTTCCGCTCCTCGAGTGGTGCACCAATCGAATTTTGCTGCCACTTCCACATTTATAGCCCGGTGAAGCTTCATCTTTAACTTTACCATTCAAATTGACTACCTTTTTTTATGTTGTCTTGTTTATATTCATGTTGTGGAGACTGTATATGACTATATGTCCATGAAACCATCTCAAGTTTCCTATTTTGATATCTTGTTTGTCAAATTTTGAAACCGTCTTTAACTTCCACTCCTCATTTTCGTATAATTTCTGTAGCTAAGTAGTATGTCCACCTAAAGTATGTATTTTTGGTTCTCAAACTTTAGGAAGTGACTATCAGATATTGAATAATCAGCTCAGCTGCAATAAAACATGGTGGAGGAGATGGTGTTTGTATGTGTTTCTGCTGCCTGAAGCTGTAATAAACAGTTTTATGTCAATATGTTATATAAGTAATCTTGCTTTAATTTTGATAAATGGTTTTATTGCATCTAGTATGATTTTTTAACCTCACTCTAAATATTTGTATAACAATAAGCAAGAAGTTGGTTACCAAAATTCACATGACACCGGCCTGTTTCTCTGTGTTTCTAATCTATAATTCGCTTTATACCGTAGAAATTATAGATGGCTTTCATGACTAATCTGCCTTTCATATATACGTAATGTCACAGAGAGGTTGCAAAAGGACTAATGAAGTACCAGCCAGATATAATCATCAGTGTACATCCTTTAATGCAACATGTACCACTGCGTATCTTGAGGTCAAAGGGTCTTTTAGACAAGATCGTATTTACTACAGTTGTAACAGATTTAAGCACTTGCCACCCTACATGGTTCGTGTTGCACTACGTACTAACCTTTTACCTAACACTCTTTCGAGTGATGAAATTGAGTGTCTTTTGGTTTGATGCTTATGTAATAGGTTTCATAAGCTCGTTACAAGATGCTATTGCCCTACAGAAGAGGTGGCAAAACGGGCCTTAAAAGCTGGTCTTAAACGTTCTCAGATTAAAGTTTATGGCCTACCTGTTCGACCTTCTTTTGTTAAGCCTGTTCGGCCCAAGGTTAGTTCATATCTTTGTTGAAAATTGTAGTGGATTAAAAAAAACTGCCCAACTGGCGATTTGTGTTATCTGGTCATGTTTTGGTTCGGTACTTTAACAAGGTTCATACTTTATGTTGTCTTGTTATAATCATTAAAAAGTTTTCATTCTGGATGAGTAATCATACTTTCAAGTTTCAACGCCAAGCAGGCTTAAGAAAGGATCGAAGAGAACTATTTGAAAGTGTGATGACAAGGTTTATACTTGGGCGTGTTTGGCAAGGAGATTTTGAAAGCTTCTAGGAGCTTTAGTTTATTTTATTGAAAACACAAGCTCAAAAGCTTTGTTTGGATGACGAAGCTTGAGCTTTTGATTTAGAAAAAAAAGCTTTTCCATGAGAACTACTTGAAGTAGCTTTCAAGAGGAGCTTGTGCTTTTGGTCAAACAAAATTTATTTTTTCACCCTCCTGATACTACGACTTTTAATTATAAATAATGTCCCTATATGTTATTAAATACTAAAGGGAAAATGACGTCAAATGGCTATGTACTTTTGAGTTTGTACACATTTATGTAGTTAATTTTTTTAGTGCACATTTGGCAGTGAAACTTTTAAAAATGTTTCAATTAGGTGGTTGGGTGACCTGGAAACCGGCACCAACCGGTCACCATGCTTACGTGGATGGTTTTTTCAAGAAAAATGACATCAAATAGTTGTGTACTTTTAAATTTGTACACATATATATTTGTACTTTTCTTTTGTGCACATTTCATGGTCAAACTTTTAAAAGTTTTTTAATTAAGTAGTTGGGTTACCTGAAAATCGATACTAACCGGTTACTATGCTTATGTGGACATATTTTTATGATTTGCAATTAAAAAACCTAAGGTAGCTTAGTTTTTTCTATAAAGCTATAAAAAATTCATAAACAAAATATGTATCAATTACACATGCTTTCATTTTATAACAATATATTAGAGCATTAATTTCCATCTCCTAAACATGATATGTATCAAGTTGAAATAATATGTTTTGAATTTGATACCTACCGTGTTTAGTTGTCAGTTTATAGAAGAAAAAAAATAAGTAACATCAGAATTTTTTAATTCTATGTCATAAAACATGTCTATATAAGTGTAGTAACCTGTTGCTATCGATTTTCAAGTAACCCAACTACCTAATTGAAACATTTTTAAAAGTTTGACTACTAAATGTGCACAAAAGAAAAAGTAAACAACATAAATGTCTACAAACTTGAAAGTACATCACTATTTGTTGTCATTTTCCTTGAAAAAACCGTTCACGTAAGCATGGTGACCGGTTGGTGCCAATTTTCAGGTCAGCCAACTACCTAATTGAAACATTTTCAAAAGTTTGACTACCAAATGTACACAAAAAAAGTACACTACATAAATGTGTACAAACTCAAAAGTACACAACTATTTGACGCAATTTTCCCAATACTAAAAGCTATAGCTACAACTACTTTTGCCAAACACATTTATAACACTAAAGCTCTAGCTCTTTTAAAATGCTGCATCTCCCAAAAGCTCCAACTAGTTTAGCTAAACACACCCTTTATATTGTCCTGTTTGAGTCACTATATTGTTTTTTCATACTAGATAAGTCATCATTGTTACAAATTGTCAAGTTAGGTCACCTCCTCACCAGTTAACGACCAGTTTCACAAGTTAATTTTTTGACCTAAAATCTTAAGTGGCATCTCAAAGTATGATATGCCAACTAATTAGATGAAAACATCATTTTAATAACATGTCTTTTTTTTTTAAAACATGGACTCCTAGAACTTTCTAGATCCTTGTTAAGGGCGATTCAAAATGACAAAACAATATTATTTCTCATTCATTTAATTAGTTGACATATCATATATTGAAATGCCACATATGATGTTACGCCAAATATTAACCTATGAAACCGACTATCCCATATGCCAAGGACCTGAGTGGGAATTTTTAGTTTACTATCTCGATATAATCTGCATTAACCTAAATTAGAAATTCTCTGGCTTTCTTCATGGCTTGTGATCAGATTCCTTGTTCTTGCATCAAAATCCTGAAGCTCTTGCTAATTTTTTTATTTGTTGATTCAAAGACATCATCAATATGTTTTGATGAGTAGGATGATTAATGAGAATTGTTGACTGGGCAAAGAATCAATACAGAGGCAGTCTTTTCGGCTTGTGTGTAGAGGTTAACCTAACCAAAGATCAATTTCAAACTGACAATTAGGGATGAGCTCGGTTCCGGAACCGGCTTGAAACCGAAATTGCCCGAAATTAAGAACCGAGAATCTGACCGAATGGTACCACTCGGTTCGATTCCAGGTTTTCTCGACCTTTACAAAGAAAATTACAAAACCAGATTAAACCGAACCCGGTAGAACTGAAAACCGATTTAAAGAAGTTATAGGAACCGAGAACCGGCACGAAAGTATCCGGTTTGGTTCGGTTCGGGTAAAACGGGTTTTTTGTTCTCCCATACTGGCAATAGTCGAATTAATGTTAGGAAAAGCTGAACCACGTATGAGGTCAGGTTCAAGTTTTCTCAAGCTCTTGTGGTTAACCGAACTGCCAACACCTGTAGAAATAGGGTACAATATGACTTTTCTGGCCAAGCTTAATGATTTTTATGTGTTTGAATAGGTTGAATTGAGGAGAGAACTTGGTATGGATGAGGATCTCCCTGCCGTGTTACTGATGGGTGGTGGGGAGGGGATGGGTCCCATCGAGGCTACGGCTAAGGCACTAGGAAATGCGTTATATGACGAAAATCTTGGCGAGCCGATTGGTCAGGTACTTGTAATTTGTGGTCGCAACAAGAAGCTTGCCAACAAATTGCTTTTAGCTGAGTGGAAGATTCCCATTCAGGTATTCCATCATCATTCATCATCATAATGAGCATGGGGTTTTATGCTCGTGAGAGATTAACGGGATGTTTGGATGTGTGTTTTCAACCTGTTTGTTACTTGAACAATCGGAACTAGATAATCAAGTATTCATGACAATGGTTGGGTAGGTCATGTTTAGATTTATCTTAATCATCAGCTTTTTACAACATTTTTTTACCTACTCCAAATATGATTGTTTTGGATGTAATTAATCAGAAGTTCATAATCATAATCACTTTTATTTGCACCTAGAATGGACTATTGTGACTTCAAGTCAGCGTAATCAAATTTAAAAGCACATCCAAACACCCCCCTAAGCCAAACCAAACATGTCAAATTCAGTTTGGTCTGGATCTGTTTCATTGTTTAACCATTTATTTTCATCATAAATTAGATTGCTTTCTTACATAGGTCATTCTAGAAGATAAAGTGATTTGTACACTTGAAATCTTTAAAATATCATGAAGAACAATATATAAATTATATATTATTGATTTTATTTTTAATATAAACGAATTTGGATTTTATTAGTATATAAGTGATTATAGTAGTAGATTAATGAATTTAATCTCTTCTTAATATGGAAGGTTCAGTTATGTTTGGTTTGTTTCAACACCAAATTCCACTAACCAGTTTGTTTGAAATGACTTTTAATCGAGAAACGAACTTCAATATATCAAAACCAAACCAAATTGACTAGTTTAGTTCGGGTCAATATCAGGGTTCAGCCACATACAGAAGCTGTTTACACATGCTTGTTCTTATTTCTTAAGCTATGGAGTCTTTTGTCTTTTTATTTCAGGTGATGGGGTTCGTCACTAATATGGAAGAATACATGGGTGCTTGTGATTGTATTATTACCAAGGTAAAAGGGTTCTTTCTATTCAGTACATCTGTCCAAAGAAATAATCCCTTCATATTTTTAATTTTAAAAAGTATTTAATCTCAAAAATGGTTAATTGGTTAATACAGGCAACAATTTCCTTTTTGCATAGTCCCAAAATCATCATGCCATCATTTTTTTGCTTACCCTTTGTTTGTTATTCAGTAGTGAGTAGTAACCATTACAAAATAGTTGTAAGTTGTAACATTGATTTTTGGTAATAGTCAAACATTTTTTATTGAACTATATATGCTCAGTCAAGCCTTGCATTTGTTCTAGCATAAAAGGAAATGTTACATGTGGTTATTGTTTATTTCTAGTCATATAAAATGATTCTTTCCAATTTTCAAGTTATAATTTAACTTATCTGACACTTAAAAATGTCAAAATCGTCCATCGCATACTTTTTACGTTACTTATATTTCTGGCAGGCTGGTCCCGGAACCATTGCAGAAGCTATGATCAGAGGACTTCCCATAATTCTAAATGATTACATTGCTGGGCAGGTAATATTGTAACAGTATTAAACTTAATTTTCTTTCTTCTGTGGTTTCAATCTTTTTTATGGCATACTCTTTCATTAAACTTTGGAATTAAAGGTAGCACGTCGATGCTTGCACTTTGCACCAAAAGATTTATACTTTTATAGACTTAGAGTGGCTTATGATGATTTACATGCCATAAAGAACAAATTTTTCGTAGGTTTTACGTTTGAGCAAAATGCTCATGTCTCTTGAGAAGCAATTAAGGGCTAATTGCTAAAAATAGAAACAACTTTGTGCATTTTTAGCATTTATAGCAACATTATTTATTTTTTTTATCATTAATAGCATCAACTTTTACATTTTTTATCATTTATAGCAACTTAAAAAAGTTGTTGCTATAAATGATAAAAAGAATACAAAAATTATTGCTATTATAGATACAAAATACAAAAGTTGATATTATTCATATGATTAAATACAAAAGTTGATACTATCAGTGACAAAAAATAAATAATGTTGCTATAAATGATAAAAAATTCAAAAAGTTGTTACTATTTTTAGTAATTGGCCCAACAATTAAAGAACATGAACCAACCTTTATCCATGGTGTTTTAAGAATAGTTTAACACCTGTAACCATGTACCGTACACTCGTAACCCTATGTCTAACTAGATTTTCAAGTTCTTATCAAAGTTATTTGCTAAAGGTCTTAGAAGCAGAGGAGCATAAATGCTATAAAAGGTTTTTTGTGGTCACCCCTCATAAAAGCCTTCTCTGGCACCTGGGTATAATTTAATATTTCTTCTGCAGGAAGTTGGGAATGTTCCTTATGTGGTGGAAAATGGATGTGGAAAATTTTCTAAGTCGCCAAAAGAGATTGCGCAAATTGTTGGTGAATGGTTTGGTCCAAAAGCACACGAGCTCAAGGCTATGTCACAGAATGCATTGAGGTTAGCAAAGCCTGATTCGGTGTTCAAAATCGTTCAAGATCTTCACGAGCTTGTGAAACAAAAGAGTTTAGTATTGCAGTATTCTGCTGCAACTTAAGAATTTGGCCAAATGTCTATGGAGTTCGGATGTATATTGCCGTTTAACTTAGGTGAGATTGATTTCAAAGCTACTTGTGTATGCAAAACAATTTTGACTTATGTTGCAGCAAGTTGCGAGGGATGTTTCGACAACTAGCATATAAGCGGGCGCAGCAAGCATAAATAATGCATGTTCTAGAACATATCATACAGGCTGCATGATTATATAATGTTGGATTTGAGCGACTCTTAAGTGAAAAACTGAAAATTTGTAAACATTGCTCATGATTTTATAGCATCTGTGGCTAAGTAATTTGTGCCTTTTTGAATATTTAAGAAAGTTGTGTGAAAGTGGAATTGATAAGAGGCTTAACAACCTAATGCTGGTTTCAGTGTGAGATATCAAGTTCTTTGAACTCGACTAGGGCTCATTTTAGTCATCTTTAATATCATGATCATGCTTGTTCGAGTCACCACCCATCAACCCACCCACCCTACTTACCCATATCCGTACTGCCTTTACCCCACCCACCCAACCAACCATCCAATTTTATCCAACCTACTTGACTATCACATCAATCTTATCCTATCTTATTCAACTCAATCTGAACTATTACCTTACCCCCATGCACCTTAGTTTTACTCCTATCTATTATTCATCCATCCTTACCTACGCCCCACACATTACTTACCTATCCTACCCTATCCTTACAGACCCACACACTCTATCTCATCCTTATATCCATGTTAGCCTAAACAATGAAAAAGTTACAAATAAATATCAGAGTGCATTTTAACTAAATATCTCGTTATTGTCTCCTTAGATGCACTCTCCATTAGAACTAGTGTCAAATAAACAAGCCGAATATTTAAGGGACTAGGTTGATATTAAATGAAAGGCAAATTACAAATTTTGTCATGGTTTATGAAAAATTATGGATTTAGTCCGTTGACTTTAAAAATTACATTGATCGTCCCTGTAATTAAGGTTTTGCTACGGATGTCGTCCTTTAATTGGTCAACATTTAAAATGACCATTTTTCCTTTAACATTGTTTCATTTGTGGTCATCAAATTAATCTTTTTTTTTTTATTATTGTTTTTAGTTACATTTTATTCTATAATCATTTAAGAAGTTGTATTATTATTTAAAAAGTTGTATTATTATTATATTAATTTCAAATAGATTTTAAAAAATAATTATTTTTATTATATTTAATATAGAAAAATTTCGCTGTTTATACATTAAGTTCATATTATCAACTTTGTTATGTATTACTTTATGTTAGTATTTATATAACTAAGTTTTTTAAATAATTTTTATCATTAATCATTTATAAAAATTGTAAATATTTATACATTTAATTATCTATCTTTTGCCTCAACTATATATACTTTATGTAACTACTTACATATTTCATCAAAAAAATTTATCCCAACTTATACATACATATATACATACGTACATACATGTACACATAAGTACGTCCATACATATATACGTATTGTAACATCCCAATTTTGAATAAAGTACACGAAATTTTTTAATTATTTGAGTTAAACAATTATATCGAGTTGGATCAATTAAACGATTAAACGTGGAACTGTCATGTGAAGGGACTGCGTGCTAATTGAGTTAATGGGGTAACTTTTATAAAAGATTAAAATCTAATTAACCGTTAATTAAATTGGATGCCAGTGATATAAGCTTATAATTACCGTCTTATCAATAACAAGATCAGATATCAATATAACTAAAACATATAAATATCGCACCTTTGTGCTTGCTTGTGATCACTTTCACCGTTTCAAATCAGAAAACCAGGTGTGTGTGTGCTTGTTGACCCTAGCAACAATTAGCCACAAGACTTGAAGTTTCAAATAAAGATTTAGCTTCCAACTCATCATCTTATTCTTGTTCTCATCATGAGTATTCATGTAAGTCTTAAATTGTGTACGGTTTATGTTAATGTTAGGGAATTATAAGGGAAGTTGTTATACATGCTTTATTTATGTTCCTATAAAAATTGTGATCGTGAAATCGAGCTATAAATGAGAAAAATGGGGTATCCCCTGGCTGAGAAACAGAGCAACCATTGCTGCTATTCGTTGGTGAGCACGGGTCACGATGACCCTAAGGCGGTTAGGGTTTATGCTCGGCAGACGGCAGCAATGGGAGCTCGACTCAGGTCAAGGAGCACGACCGCCACCACCATGAGCGTGGCCTCAGTCTAAATAACGAGGTTAAGGTTTGAGGTATTCTGGTCATGTGTTCGAGTATTAGGGTTAGTGTGGGTATTGGGGAATTGTGTCCTAGGCCTATTGGGTTGTGTTAGTGATGTTGGCCTATTTAATTGTGCTTCTAGGATCTTGCTTTATAGGGTCGGGTTACAGGTTGAGAACCGATGCTTACAGAGCGGTGTTTTCATGGTCATGTGAGTTTGCAAGCTTTTCTAATATACATGTACAATTATTTTATTGCGTACCTACATGATCTTTTACCAAGATTTCTTACTGAGATTATTACGAGTTTTATTATTGAACATTATTATCATGCATCTATTATTGAGTTTTATAATATGAGATTTGGGACACATAAGTTAAAGAGATACATTGATAAATCGTACGACTGGGTAGCGGTCGGGTCGTTCTCAATTTTCTTTATGTGTTCTTGACGGCTGCTTTGTGCGGTTTAAATATTTAGGTACATTGATTATTCTACCGGGATTTTAATTTAGGGATAATTATAAAAAGGGGTAAAGTCATACAATAGCAAACTACTTTTGAAAATGTATCGATATGGTACGTCTACTTTTTTAGTTGTCTATATGGTGCATGTACTTTAATTTTCAGTATCAATATGGTCATTCTACATAATAGAGCCCGGTTTTTACATACGAAACACGGTTCTAATGGAATGAAAAACAAGGGTCTATTACAAATATTGTCATATCGGTATGAAAAATTGAAGTACAGGTACCATATCGATATTTAAAAAAGTAGACGTATCATATTGATAAATTTTCAAAAGTAGGTTACTATTGTATGGCTTTACCCCTTATAAAAATAGTCATTTCTCACATGTTTATTCACTTTTTAGCCACTTTATATACATTTTACCAAAATAGCCACACTTTACGTTACCACATTTACGTGATAGCCACAATTTACGTGATTTGTACTTTTTTTCATTTTTTAATCATTTCGTTACAAAAGGTGTTTGGTCACATAAATTGTTGACAAGACATCCCACTAAACATTCATGGGGAAGGAGCAAAAATGGTCACGTAAAGTACAACAATTTACGTGACCAGACACCTTTTGTAACGTAATGCATTAAAAAATGAAAAAAAGTACAAATCACGTAAATTGTGGCTATCACGTAAATGTGGTAACGTAAAGTGTGACTATTTTAGTAAAATATATATATCAAGTGGCTAAAAAGTGAATAAATATGTAAGAAATGACTATTTTTGTAATTATCCTTTTAATTTAATATTTTGGAAATACCCATCATTTTAATCTTTATGTCTCAATACTTATTTACCCATATAATTTTAGAGAGAGAAAGAGCAAGCCAAGCAAAGAGTGCACCCAGTTGGGGCTTGATATGGGAGGGATCGTTGGGGTGGGAGGTAATGTTCCTATTGGGATCCTCCTATGTGGCGGAGGCTTGGGCCATCTGCCATAGTAACTAGAAGGGCAATTCCAGACCATTCTAGCAAACGGGTCAAACGTCCGACAATGAAAATACAAATTTTTTCATAATTTTAAAATATTTTCAAAACATAATTTATTTAATAAATCATTTTATAGATTTTCTCTAAAAAAATATTCTTCATTATCGAAATTGACAAATTAACATTTATATGAATAGAAAATGGAGAATTGCTCAAAATAGCAATCAATTTTTTTTAATTATAGCAGTCTCGTAAATTTTGTCTCAAATAATGAAACCAACTCTTTGTTTATTCTCGATTATAATATTTAATCGGTAAACAATAAAAGTTAACCGGAAAAAAAAAGTTATACATATGACTTATTGTTTGAGAATTGAAATAACCTCTCTTTTATTTTTATTCTTATTGTGGTAATTAGTTTTACTTTTTTATTATTTCATATATTGTTTGAAATAACAACCTACTTGTTGTTTACTGGTTAAATTCTAAGTAATCAAGCCATATTTGTGATAAATTTTACAAGATTCCTACATTTATAAAAAAAAAATTGGCTTGCTATTTTAAAGAATTTTTCCGAATAGAAAATATGAATAAAACGCCGGTGGGACACCGGTGAAAATTGTAGTGCAGAAAGCCACAAGAAGGTGCCGCCGACATCCTCTACGACCCGCAATTCGTCTATAGAAAAAATTCTCTCTGTTCTTACGCTTCAATACAGTTTCTCCTAAACCAAGCCCTGAATCGATGATTTCGAGTACTTGTTGTGGTTGTCCTTGTAAGCCGTGGCTGAATTCGACAAAACCATTAGTTACGGAAAGGCATATTAATCGTCTTCATGGTGATGCAACTCTAATCAATAAACGGATGAAAGGCCGCGGAGTTTCTGTTGTGAGAGCCTCAATGGTGGAGTCCTCCGAGAATTCTTCCAATTTTTTAAAGCGTATGGAACAAGCTTGGTTAATCTCTCAGGTATACATCAATAATATTGTTCGTTCGCGTTTTTGCTTAATAATCCTCGATTAAATAACAAATTCAACTTGAGCACGTAGGAGTTGTTAGGCGACTTTGTTAAAAGTCCGATCACACTGAATTGATGTATGATTGATTAAAGTTGTTTATAATTTTCTTACAAGCATGTCTATCCTAGTTAGGTATTTAACCGTTACGTCTTGCAATAGGTAAGGTTAGGTTATATGTAGCTAGGCGTCGAGTGTAACAACAAAACCACAATGATAAACTTAGCGACCAGAATATGAGTTTTTCCTGCCAAAATCATTGGAGACACATGGTATTCCATGTTGAATTCCAATTAATAGTTTTGCCATTGATTGGATGAGAGGCGCTAGCTGTTAAGGAAATCAAAACTAGATGCTCAAGTCATTAAAAATAGAGTCACCATATTCAGTATGTTATTCTTAGTGATTAATCAATGTCATGTCTTTTCCGTCATCGATTTAGTGTCCTTTAAATGGTATGTATAATAATCTTTCTAGTTTCTACCACATGATTGCTGGGGAACTAAATTAACGTTTTTCTCTTCCATAGCACATGAACACAGCCTCCATATTAATGCCTCAATGCCTTTTGAGCCCTAGACCCCTAGTCCATCCACTTTCATTTCATTTGTTGTGCAACTCCCCACAACAAGCCACAGTTGGACATGAAATTGAAATGAGTGACATCCTTTCAAGTATACGGGTATAAAATAGAAGATCAAACATGCCTCAAAGCATGAATTTTGAATTTATCCTTGTTTTCTATTTACCTCACCTATATTTCACAGTTTTCTTGAATGAAAAATATCCAATCAGAATAAATATGATCGGTAAGCGTCTGACTATCTTTTCAAATCTGAGGTAGGTAGGTGTGACATGTGCAGATGAACTTGTACCCCGCAGTTTGGAACTATCAAATGTCTCAGGATCCTCCCCCCCCCCCCCCCCACCACCACACACACACACACACACACACACACACTTTTTTTTTAAAATTTTCCTCTAGCTCTTCTCACCTTGTTAGATATGTGGCTTAAATTTTTATTAGCGGGTTTAGAAGCATAGTTTGGTCTTTTCACTTGTAGTTCATAGTAGTTTAGTCAGTACTTTTGTAACCTACTAGAATACAGTCTCATGAAAGACATGTTAATATATAAAGGTGTTTATAACCCCATAACTCCATAAGGGTGACTTGGCAGTTGATCTTCATATTTTTTAAAAGAAGAGTCCTAAGGTTGCGTTTGTGTTAAGTTCTGGAGACTGATCCAATCGGAGGAAATAATTGGCCATTAGGAAACCTAAGAACATGGACCAGTAGAAAATTTTATAGGCTCAACTCATTTTGGACTTTCAATATCGTCTCCGTTTTTTCTATGTGTGTGTGTGTGTGTGTGTGTGTATATATATATATATATATATATATATATATAGAGAGAGAGAGAGAGAGAGAGAGAGAGAGAGAGTATTTGTGAGAAATAAAAGAAGCAATTCTAAATCTCTAACCACAAATTTTGGGTCCCACCCTATTTTATAATATTTTCTGGTGGGTCTCCTTTTGATACAACGTTTTTTGTTGAATAATGAAATAACAAAGTGATTCGACAAATTTGTTCTTTGATACAACATTTCTCACAAATATAATTAACTTCTCATTTGGTTTGTGCTTACTTTTCATGCACCATTTCTCAACTGTTTGGTAGGGTGGAACCGCAAGGAATGGAATGAAAAGATTTACATTGTTTTTCTAACTATAAAAAGGAAAATATACTTAAAAAATTGAATTACATCCTCTTTCTTGGTTTATAGTGCTTAGTTAATTCTTCACACTTTAGTGTTTATTCAATTCTCTTTGCTATCACATTGAGAATCAATGGAAGAATATTAATTACTATGCAGTTAATAGCGTCTCGCGGTCCAATAGCGGTCAAGACCGCTATTTGCTATCGCGGTTATTGCGGTGATATATCGGTGATATAGCGGTATATTATATATATATATGTATGTGTATATATATGTATGTATGTATAATCATAATCATAGACATAAAGAACATAATATGAAGAACTAAAATCCTAAAGAACATAAACATAAAGAACAAAAGTCATAAAGAACTAAAATCATAGAGGTCATAGAATCGAACAACACATTAAACAAACAAAGATAAACAAGATATAGCATTACTTTATACAGTATTAAACAAAGTATTAAAGATTTAACAAAATATAGCTTAAAGAATGATCGATCTGGACTGCTCCTCCAAATAGCGGTAAATAGCGGCAAATAGCGGCAAATAGCGGCAAATAGCGGTAAATAGCGCCGCTATTCGCGGAACCGCTATTTAGGACCGCTATTTTTTCAAGGACCGCTAACCGCTATAGCACCGCTATAGCGCCGCTATAGCGGCGCAATTAACTGCCCAGATTAATTATGACTGATACAGTCCTCTAACCATTCATTCTTCCGTATTTCCAATACTTGCAATTCAACTCTACCAAACACATTATAGGCTTCAACTCCTTGGGCCGACTTGCCTTACAAAAATATGTAAAGGTGTTTATATACTGTTGCTATCTGGTGTATTTATCCTAAAATAAAGAGGAAGAGATTTTATTTGGTGTCTAATTAGATGCAAGGAACTTTGTTGTTTAGTTGGTTTGATATCTTTGTTTGAACCATAACTATCTTGGTTTGTGCTTACTTTTCATGCATCGTTTCTCAACTGTTTGGTAGGGTGGAATCACAAGGAATGGAATGAAAAGATTTACATTGTTTTTCTAATCATAAAAAAGGAGAACAAACTCAAAAAAACTTGAATTACATTCTCTTTCTTGGTTTCTAGTGCTTAGTTAAAATTCTTCACACTTTATTGTTTATTCAATTCTCTTTGCTATCACCTTGAGAATCAATGTAAGAATATTTTTTATGACTGATACAATCCTCGAACCATTCATTCTTCCGTATTTCCAATACTTGCAATTCAACTCTACCGAAACATTATAAGCTTCAACTCCTTGGGGCGACTTGCCTTACAAAAATGTGTAAAGGTGTTTATATACTGTTGCTATCTGGTGTATTTATCCTAAAAAAAAAAGAGGTAGAGATTTTATTTGGTGTCTAATTAGATGTAAGGAACTTTGTTGTTTAGTTGGTTTGATATCTTTGTTTGAACTATAACTTTCTAAACGTTCTTGCAGCAACCACGGCCTGTAGCTTGCTCTTCTTGTGATTCCAATGGGCTTGTCGAGTGCAAATGGTGTGGTGGCACAGGGTTTTTCATTCTTGGTGATAACATGCTATGTCAAGTACCATCCAGAAACACAAGCTGCGTTATTTGTGCTGGAAAGGTGAATTTTAGAGCCATGTTATACTTATCTTCATATGGTTTCAATTTAGTCACCGACCTCCACTTTTTGACTCCAAAGTATTTTACTAGCATCTATTTGCAAGATTAGCATCTATTTATTAGCCTACTAGCATCCTTACCTACCTTATCTAAATATGCAAGCTAGCAGGGAATTGTTTTATTTTCCTGTTCAATTTTTTTTTTCTGAATCTAAGCAAATATAGATTTTTTTATGAAATATGTGAAGCCTCAAAATAGCCAATAATTATTTGGGTAGCTTGAGATGATGCATTCATCAACTTTTGTTAAACTTCTGACTTGTGTACCTTCATATTTTGTAGTCTCTTGGTTGTATCTTATATAAAATGCAATGTTGATTTTGAAGTTGATAATAATGCTATTGACCTCATAACCATATTGGCTTCCATTTTCATTTGGGGAACATATTTTGTCTGTATCAGGGATCCACTTCCTGTGCCGATTGCAAGGGAACTGGATTTCGTGCAAAATGGTTGGAACAGCCCCCTATCCAGTAGCAATTCTGCAGGTAATTAATTGTCAAACATAAAACAAGAAACAAGAAACGTCACATGCACATGGAATTCATTTAGACATTTACTTTTATTCATTATAGCACTAGCCCCCAAATTCCATACTGCTGTGTTGCATAATATGTCTGTATATTTCCAATTTGACCTTTTAATTTATAGATTCATTGTTTTTGTATATGCTGCCTTCCCCATGATATAAAAATTGTTAAATGCTGTCTCAAGGGGCACTTGATGGTTCACATTTAACAACCTACTACAAAATGTGACGAATTCGTGGTTTAAGGCTATAAGGTGGCTATTGGTCCTATCATGTAAAAGACCTTTAAGGCCATAGTCATGACCGGCTATGGCCTTTGGGAGCAATCCTTCCTAAAACCAGTTCTATCTTATTATGCGGATTTATTATTTGATTTTCAACTTTCGGGTGGCCAATTGACCGATAGACATCATGAAGCTTGTTAGAAATCATATAAAATAGGAGATTCTTTAAGGATCACTCGATTCAACCTAATCAAGAAGGGTATGTTATCATGAAGTAACAGTTGCCGATAATTCTCATCATTGGGACATTCCTGATACTCAATCTCTGTTCGCGATAGATTCGCCTATGATTCTACCACCGAGGGTGGTCGAATGTAAATATTGAAGTAGATGTTGGAGCCGTCGTCAGGTGTTTGTTCCTGTGGAGCCATGATGGAGAGTTGGCAATACCATGGCCCTAATGGATCCGGAGGAGGACAGTAACCATGCAGAAGGAGTTCACTGTGTTATGGTTTGAGAACCAAAATTCTATGCATTTGGTGTGGAGCACTACAATTGTGCAAGCTTTTCTCGGCACACAAATCCTCGGATGGAGATAGGGCAGATGGTGTTATGGATGGGCGTTGAGGGTGGAGGAATCTATTTTTTGAAAAAAAAGAAGAAAATGTATTGGTTAATTAAAGTAAACGTTAAACGATTAGATATATAATTTGATGCACAACCTACATACAAACATGGTCAAAATTGTCCAAAATTATCTATTACATATAAATGTGTTACAATGATTTTGAACCCAACATTTATTATTAATGATACCTTCTAATGACTCTCAAGTATATCAAAATAGTATAGTTTTGAGCAACAAAAGTAATAAATTTGTCTAACTATCTAGGTTACAAAAAATGTAAAGGCTAAAGAGTAAATTGAGTCATAATAATTTGGTTGTTTGATACATTGGCCTTTCTGATAAAGTATAATGGGACTTGATCACATTATATATACAATTGAAAATAGCTCCATATAAATGCATGTTGTAACACCATTTAACTTTTAAACGGTCACTTAACACTCAAATATGACCATCATTGTGTCTATGTTCATGCAGTTCTATATGCCGAATAATGCACTCAGCATTCATTATTGTATACACCCGGTCTTATATGGCAATATACAAATACATATACAACCAACACTACATTTCTCAGATGACTTCATATGCTTTTTTGGTAATATGATAATTTGTACCACCAAATGCTATATTTGAACTATTCATCCTGTCTCTAGCAGTGCTAGTGTGTCACTTAGGCATGCCAAGCAAAATTGCATCTGCATTGGTTTTGTCATCCATTTTAATATCGTTCACACGGTGTCAATTTCACTTTTGTCACGCCTATTTTATTAATAAAAACACACAAACACGACTCGGCATTCTCTCCTCCTCTCTTGGCATTTGGATGCCATTTTGCATGATGCACCAATGTCATGCCATTTTAAAAGGGTGGTGTTTTGCCAATGCCATCCTCGGTACTTATGTGGGTACCGAGCCCACTCCACAATAACAAATCCATCAACATAAATTAATATAAGAGGTGTTACATCTTTAAAAGAAAATACAAAACCAAAAGGTAAAGTATATTTGGTATGGGAGAATTGGCTATTTTAATTTTTCTTTTTTATTATCATAGCAATTTCAAATTTTATCCCAAATAATGGAACCAAATTTTGGTTTACTTCCGATTGTAGCATTTAAACGGTAAACAACAAGTAAGTTGTTATTTCAAACAATATATTAAATGGTAAAAAAATAAAACTCATTGTCATGATAAGAAAAAAAATAAAAAGTAGGTTGTTATTTCAAACAATAAACCCTATATTAACCCTTTTTACCGGTTAACTTTTGTTGTTTACCGGTTTAATGCTATAACCGGGAATGAACAAAGAGTTGATTCTTTTATTTGGTACAAAATTTACAAGATTGCTATAATAAGAAAAAAGAGAAAGTTGCTATTGTGGTCAGATTATTATTGTTATTATTATTATGATCAATAATAACCACAACCCGTCTATATTTCGTATATAATAAAACAGAACTATATATTACCACATAACGTTCTCTCGATGTATCTCATGTTATTTAATAATCAGAATCTGTCTAAAATATTTATATATTTTATTACGATAAATAAAAAATATTATGTATCAACCTTTCGTCTCTGACAAACTTTCACTTCAACGAACTCACTTGTTTGTGTTTTATAATTCAGATTCATATTTATTGTTGATTTCTATGTTCAAATTTGTGTTATTTGTTTAAATTTACATTTTGGCGAAGTTCCTGTGGTTAGGGGTATTCAAAAATATCCGAAAATCCGAAAACACGAAGTGAAATTATCCGAAATTTCGGATTATCCGAATTTCGGATTCGGATACGGATTTTGTATAATTTCAGATATTCGGATTATCTTTATATTTTTTGAACTTTTTTTTCGTAAGCTATTTGACTAAAAATAAGTATATTCTTTAATTTTAAATGTATAATGTTGCTCTAACATAATTAGAACTCATTTAAAAGTATTTTACTATTTTTGACATGTTTTTTTGTTGTTTTTAGTTTAAAAAGTATGATATAATTTTGTTTACGACACAATTACTTTTTTATATATTAAAAGGTATATATATTTGTATTTTGTATATTTGAATTCATTTTATAAATTTTAGTTTAATTAAAAATTTTAAATTTCGGATAATCCAATATCCAATTTTCGGATAATCCGAAATTTCAGATATCCGAAAATCGGATACGGATTCGGATAGTAAAATTCACGTATCCGATTTTCGGATTATCAAAAAATCGGATAATCCGAAAATGAACACCCCTACCTGTGGTCACTAGCGACTTGTCGACGGTGGTACGTGACTTTTAACCCGTTGAAGGTTTTTTGTGTAACGAAAAATAATTGGCGTTTAATTCACGTAGATGGTTAAACTTGAGAATTTTTTCTAGAATAAGCATATGCATAACAATGTCTTAAACATAAAAATTTAAAAGAATAACTAATGTATATTTATAAAAACTACAAGAATACTATTATTATTTATCATAAATAATATTGTTTTGGTTTTATAATATATATATAGTTATAAAACCAAAACGATATTATTTATAATAAATAATAGTAGTGATATTTTTTAAGTAATTTTAATAATTTTATTTTAAATTTATATATATTTTATATAAATAAAATTTAAGAATATCCACGTACAAAGTTAGGAAAAAAAAAAAAAAAGACATTATGATTTCATTCGAGATCGATCGCCGCCCGGAGCCCCGACGACCTAAATTGCTTTTTAGGCATTTAGTATCGTCTTCCCCGTTCCCGGGGAATCAAAGGCTATTCCATCTTTCAGTTACAGGTTTTCTAGTTATAATCCTCAGTTTCTTAGAACGATAATGGCGGACGATGCCGAAGAAAGAAGGCTTCTTGAAGATCAACTCGAGCTTCAAATACAAGAACAAAGAGAATCAATCGCTGCTCTTGATGAAGCCCTAGCGTCGGACCCCGAAAATCCCGAAATCCTCGAGGTATTATTATACACAATCAGGCCCTGCCTTTTTTTTTTTTTTTTTTAAACCTTCTCCTACCTTAATGTTAATCTATTTGGAAGCTATGAAGCTGTTTTTGTTCATGTAATTTGAGGTTTTTTTTTTTGATGAATTGTTAAAATTCTAGTTGTTCGAAACCCTTGGAGTGAAATTCATTTTTCGTAGCTAACATTCCGAGGTTATTGAATGTTGTAAATTCGTTCTGCAAATAGTTTTGCTGCAAGGTTATGAGCTCACGCCTTAAGAGTTAGAGCCTTGTGAAGTTGCGAGTTCAATTCCATTAGGATATATGATGCTTAGATGCCCTGCGAAATCATTGTGAAGTGATTCCTTTGTGTGCATATTGTTTACATAAGCGTAGAGGATTTGTTTCCTTGGAATATTACAGAAGAACTTGGAGTTCTCTTGAGGTATCAGAATCAGATGACAAAAATTAACATCCTTATAGCATTCGAGCTCATTATTGACTCAGACATGTGTAAGGAAACACTAACAGCCCTTCGGAAATGTGTACCTTGAGGCCTAAAGCTCTTTAAAAGTCTCCTACAAGGCTACAAGGTACAATTGTACAAACTATAATGATCTGATCCACTATGTATTATGAAGTTGCAAGTGCCTACTTATTCAAGGTGATTTCCCATCCAAGTGGTTTTGGGTTCAAGTCTCCCTTGAGACAAGGTGGTAGACTGCTAGTGTAGGATAAAAAGGTGTAGCGTAGGTTGCCTTTAAAATTTAAAAAAAAAAAAAAAAAAAAAAAAAAACTGCTACTGGTTCTTGTCTATGCTGTAATGCTGCTGCTGCTGCTATTATTCTCTCTCCCACTGATTTCTATAACTTATTGCCTTGTGTTTGGTCATGTATAAGTGCATTGCCTCGACAGTCTTGAAGGAGGTATGAAAAAACACCAAAGTTAACTACAGATTAAGTAAACTTTCATGCCTTCCGACTCTTTGGTTCTCACCTTTTTTATGTCACCTTTGGAGAAGGTTTTCTAGTTTCTAGTTTTTACTGTCTTTGGTAACCTTATCTATTATCTCTGGTGTGTATTTTGTATGTTGAAGATTCCATTTGCACAGCTCGGACTTAATCGTGTTATATATCAATTTGAGATTATATGAGAATATACAATCTTATCACTGTACTCTTTACAAAAGACTTGTAGATATACAATGTACCACTTTATCTCATCTTTACTGAACACTTCAACTCATAAAGTTGAAAATCTCTTCTCTTACAGTTAAAAAGAAAACATGTCACTCTGATAAAGTTGCATTTTCAGTATCTAAATGTATAGGATAAATTTATGTTTCCAAGTAAAACTTCCTAGCTTCTACTTCCTGTTGTGATACATGAGTGTCTGTTCAGTCTAATGAAAGTTTCGTCCTCTTT
The DNA here is from genome assembly GCA_020465985.1 of Centrapalus pauciflorus. NCBI lineage: Eukaryota > Viridiplantae > Streptophyta > Magnoliopsida > Asterales > Asteraceae > Centrapalus > Centrapalus pauciflorus. Next base: position 1,581,982 of record JAANYP010002523.1, read on the forward strand.
AGACAGGGAGTTTGAGGATTTTTGTTTGTATTTTATGTTTCTAGTTGCTTGTGGTCTTCTTGGAATTATAATCATTCTATATCGTAAATCAGGTTCATGCAGAGCTTCTTCAAGCGATCAAAGATGCAGAAGAGGGGCTCTTTGTCCTGAAACGAACTAGGTTGTTGCAAGAAGTTGACGCTTCCCTACAGATTACAAAAGATGGTGCTAAGGGAGTGAATCAAAGTTCTCTCAATTCCAAAGACGTAGGAGTGGAACCATTGAAGGACCCTGAGGATGTGAATCAAGAACTTGTTGATTCTAGAGAAGCAGAAGTTGAGCCCTTGAAGGAATATTCTGTTGGATCAAAATGTAGATTTCGCCATTCTGATGGACGCTGGTATGACGGTTTTATCGTTGCAATGGAAGGTTCTAATGGTGCAAAAGTTTCTTTCCTTACTCCAACATCAGAGAACCAGTTGGTGTGTGCAAGTTATCTACAAATATATATCTCTTTGTTTATGTTATAATAAATGAAGGAACGACTGTGTTTATCTGGATTAGTCAATTCATGCTACACCTCCTAAATGCAGATCTGCAAGTTTTTTCTACAGCAACGATGCCGATTTGGAACAAAGTGCCGCTCATCGCATGGTACATATTCTCTTAATTAATTCTAATTGTAGGCCTTTGAAATGGTTATGTAGCCTGTATTGTTATTATTCTCTCGGTGCTATAGATTTTTTATTTTTTTGATGTATTTTGAATCAGGAATTGATCTACCTTTATCATCACTGAAAAAGTATAATCCCACAATGTGGAATCAGTCATTAGTCGGGTCCAGTGTGTGGGCTATCTCAGACAGTAAAGCCAGAATTTGGAGGGAAGCTGAACTCGAATCATGGGATGACGAACTGAGATCAGGCCGGGTTGTTTTCCGAGACGATGGTAGCTCGTCAAATGTCGGAATCGAATCTATATCTTTGTCCGAATACGCCCAGATGAGCGATGAAGATGACAGTGATTCATGGTCTGAATCAGATCAATATGAGACTGACAATGAGATAGAAGACGGTTCCGAAGGTTTAGGATTTCTTGGTAGTTCAAACCTTCAGAGAGGCATACAGACTGAAACTGCCATATTTGCAAAGTGGGAGAATCACACACGAGGCATAGCTTCTAAGATGATGGCCAACATGGGTTTTCGAGAAGGGATGGGATTAGGTGCAAAAGGACAGGGAAGAGTGGACCCGATTTCCGTAAAAGTACTCCCTCCAAAGCAGTCCCTTGATCATGCCTTAGAATCAGTTGAAAACAAAGATAATCAAGAGAAAAAGCGAACTAGAGGTGGGAAGAGAAAGCGTGATAAAAAGTACGCAGCAGCAGCTAGGGCTGCCAAACAACAAGAGGAACCAAGCTCCGATATCTTCAGTCTCATTAACACACAACTAGCCATGCACGATGAAGCATCAAAAACGGGTTCGGGAAAGAAACATCAAAAGAAAGATGTTCCAGAGGGAAAAAACAGCGACCGCCGTGCTCTGGTTGCCTTTGACGAGGAGGTGAAGGAGTTACGGGGACGAGTTCAAAAATTAGAAGAAATGGTAAGCCGAAACAAGAAAGAAAAGGTGGTTTATGAGGCGGCTCTTCGGAAACTAAACGAGACCCGTAAAACGTTGGCTGAGGCTGAGGCGGCTCATGCATCTGCTTCTAATGCAGTAGCCAGCAAAGAAAAAGAGAAGAGATGGCTTAAGTTTTGATGGGCATTTGATATCATCTGTAACTTGGATCTTATATAAAATACCAAATTGATTTAGTTACAGATTATTTATTCTCAAAATTGGTATAATATGGCTAAGGCTTTGTTAAATTATGCTCTGGGTTGTGGAAACCGGGGTTTAAACATGTAGGTTGTACTAGACCTGGCAATTGGAGACAGTATGGCAATTAAGCTATGGTTTTTATAAGTTTTAACTTTTTTTTAATCATCTAAGTTTTGAAAAAAAAAAATTTATTAGTTTATTATAACCTTATATTTGAATTGGAATTAATTTGAGCTTATAAGAAATAAGAATTGGCACATAAATTATAAAATTTGATTATGAGGGTATTGTGAAACTTTTTAGTCCAATAAATGTAACATAAATTTCTATTTTTTTATCAAGAAAAAGGATATGAAATTTAGTTTTTAGGCCAAGAAAGGATAGTGATTGTCACTTTTAATCGAAAAATGGACCATAAACTTCAATTTTTTTCCTTTTTAATTTGTCATCAATAATTTGATACCCTTTAATGTCAAATTTGAAATTGTTACCTTTTTTAGTCTAAAAATTTTCACATTAACTTTATTATCAAAATTTATACTTTATGTTGTCTTTCTTGTCAATCTGCCAAATAAAACTATAAAAGTAATGTTAATTAATTATGTTTCTGATTTAGATTATTTATTTATGTGTTCATTTATGTCAAAAAAAATTTGGAAAAGCAAAATTTATTCATATAACACCAAAATACAAGCCTTCGAGGATAAGCCGAAACCAAGACAACCAGCGAAAACATGATCAAAAGGGAAAAAAACAGAGATACATCTTCAACGTCACCTATAGAAATGAAAACTCATCTAGAAAAGAAAAGACAAGACCCAATCGCCCATTTCCACTCCCGATTTGCATCTGTTAGCGGACCATATTACTCCCATCCTTTGATTCAATAAAAATAAATCCTTCGATTGTCGAGAAAGTGTTGGGGCGGTCCGACGTGAGCCGGTTGGGGTTGACGGTACATCACTTTTTTTATCCTACCTAAAAAAATCAGATATGATAAATTAATAGAAAATTAAAAAAAAAAGATATTATCTAAAAATGAGGTGTATACTAATTAAACTAATACTATTTGTAATGTTAGTTTGATGAAACTGAATTGGGGTGATGACAACGTTAATGAAGAAAAAAATACAGTTTTTCTAAATAATAGAATAAAATAAAATAAAATAAATGAAGTCAACTTAGTATGGATTTGAGTTGGTTTTAACTTAACCCAGGGGGAGGGAGGGAACAATACATACAATGTACCCACGGAAAAGAGAATATAAGAAACCATTATTAAAGTTGTTTTTATTTTTTTTATTTTATGAGTAATTTAATGATCATGTTTTTAAATATTAATTGGGAAAATACATCAATTTAGACAGATAGAGGTGTTTCCATGTGATAGGTGGTTTGTCCTTAATTATTGAATGAATAATAATAGGTAACAATTAACTACACTTACTTTATACATTAATAATACAATTATGTTGCACTATATATTTTATATACTTCTTGATTGACTCTATTCAAAACAAATCGAACCTGCTTAATAAACAAATCGATATTCAAACTAGAAACGTGATTCGATCATCATATGTTTACAAACCGAGATTCAAACTAGAAATGAGATTCAAGCACCGTCTATTTACAAATCCAAACTTAAATTAGAAACAAGGTTAACGCATCATCTATTTGTTTACAAACGATTACACATGGTGAAAAAAATCAAACATCATACATGGTGAAGAAGTTAAAATGAACCCAACATTTAAACATGATTCAAATTTGGTGCTAAAATTGAGATTCCATTTCAGATCTAGAGCCAAATCGAAACATTAAAAAAAAAAAAAAACAAAGCCAAATCAAGAAATCGAAACAAGAAATCAAAACTGTGTCAGATCTGAACCCAACATTCAAACCAAATTGGAGTAACTTGTAACTTGATCCGAGGGAGGAGTCGGTTGTGGGAATGAAGAAAAGACAACGAAGGTGAGGATTGGTGACAATGGGAGGATGAGAATAATGTTTGTTAATAGTCACATTAGTTTTAGTCTTTATGTAATTCAATTTAGATGAATATATTAAATAAATTGAGAAACTTTGTTAAATGGTTAGTTTTGGGATATTGATTATTAATTATTTGATTAATTAACTTTGATATAGTGATATATGTATTATTTTATGTGTTGTAATGGTTATGGATTAACTTTGTTTTTGTATTTGGGTTGATATCTATTGATTTATACTACAAAATGAGTGAACTTTTATGAATCATTGTTGTGAAAGATATACTAGAAGAATTTCATAATGATAATATATCACTTTCACAATATGAGAAGTATATGATCAATTATAAGAATTTAAATGGTACTTTAAGTTTCATGTTTCTGTATTAATAGTAAATTTATATTAGTAGATATGAACACTTTTGACTAGACCCAAGTCGATCAACCCATCTGACTCGGTCCATACATTTAGTTGCACTCAATGGGGTTAGAAGTCTGGATTCACCACTAGAAGGAGAACAAATCGATGATCTTGTGATCTTGTCAAACTAATTAAAAGAAATCACATGAAACTCTAAAAAAATTGCTTCTTAATGAGAAAACGTCAATTCATGCATTGCTCCAAAAATAAATTTTTGTCAATTCATGCATTGCTCCAAAAATAAATTTTGATACCCCATGGGAACGTAACGTCCATAATGACATTCTGCCAAGAATCCGTCATGTGAGTTTGGTTTGGACTTTACTGTTTCATCACTTTCATGTTGATTTGAAATAATTTAAGAGAAGTTTAATATAAATATAACTTAATAAGGAAAAAGTTTATAATACTTTCGTAACCTGCTCACATGATTTTGAAAGCTTAGATACTAGGTAGCAATCAGTTTTGATCTCACCATGAATTCATTCGATATTTATTCCATTTAAAGTTATGGTGTTAGTTAACATTCTTAGTTTTTCTATTATAGACAATACATTCAAACAACTAGCTCATTTCATACTATATTTTCCAAACACTCATACCTTGTCACGTCCAAGTCTCCAACACCTAAGCTATACAATTCATAAAAACGAATACAATTTGGCAATTTGCAAATAAGTTGTAAAATTAGAATTCGAGAGAAAGAAATTCTACTTTTATAATTTTATATAAAAAGTTTCAAACATCACATATGACAAGAAATGACCAAGCAAACTTCTAATATTTATGTTACAAGTTTAAATCATTAATTATGAACAAAAATGTGAATTTAAATAAAATTTTGTATGTACACCTCTAGTTTTTGTTGATACACCTTGTAAAGAATGTATATATGATTAGTAAAATCAGTAGGAGAACACCATGTCAAAGTGTATTGACTATGAGTTGTTTTTTGTTTTTCTTTGGAAAAAAACATAGTTCAAGGTCCAAATGGCATGCAAAGTTTTTTGATCTTTTTTGTAATTCAGCAGCAAACAGCAGTTTAGCATTTAGCAAGGTTATACCAAATTATTAATCGGAGTTAACGTCGCCGTCGCAGCAAGAACTTCCGTCGTCCCCTTGCCAAGTCCAAACGATGTCCTTTAACGCCGGTCTAACGTCTTCCTCACAGAACTTCTCGTACTCCAAAGTATCACCGGAATCTTTTGAAAACTCAACCACCGTCATCTCTGCCGCCATCTCAAACACCTCCGCTGTCACAGCCAACGGTCCTTTCCGTCCTTCCTCCGTCCCTTCCATCCGCAACTTGAAATCATCCTCCTTCTCAACCCTAAACCTCAATCCCCGCGCCGCTGCTTCTATCTTGTCTACAATCGCCGCCGCTGAAAACTTCGATGTGAATATTGACGCCACCTTCTTCTTCTCCTTGCTCTCGAACAAAGTTGACAAATCAAACCCAGACGACATAGATGAAATCAGCTCAAAAGCGTTGAAAAACGCAGGCGACGATGTCGATTTTTTCAACGATCCAGGAATTGGATCCGGCGGTGCAACTTTCTCTTTCTTTAATCGAAACGAGTTCGGCCGGGATAGGCCTCGCCGGTACCACGGCACGCGCATTATTCCTTGGATCGAGATCCGCCGCTCCGGATCCGCCATCAAAATCTTCGAGATCAATTTTCGAGTTTCCGGTGTGAACCACGGCGGAAACTCATACTCCGCCTTGAAGATTTTCCGGTACAGATTCGTTATATTCTCATCATGAAACGGCAAGAATCCAGCTAACAATACATACAAAACGACGCCGCATGACCATATATCCGCCTTGGCACCGTCATATCCTTTCTTCCTTAACACCTCTGGTGCCACGTAAGCAGGAGTGCCGCACTGTGTATGCAGAAGTCCGTCGTAACGTTTCTGCTCCGGCAGAGCAGAAAATCCAAAATCAGTAATTTTCAAATCGTCATTACTGTTGAGCAGCAGATTTTCCGGTTTGATATCACGATGAGAGACACCACGGCTATGGCAGAAATCAACAGCGCTGATCAACTGCTGAAAATACTTGCGCGCAACGTCCTCCTTGAGCCGTCCGCCACCTGACACTTTAGCGAAGAGTTCACCACCGGAGACATACTCCATAACATAATAGATCTTAGATTTAGTAGCTAAAACCTCACGAAGCTCGACGATGTTGGGGTGACGAACAAGGCGAGTAGCGGAGATCTCTCTTTGGATCTGTTCAACCATCCCTTGGTCTTTGACTTGATCCTTGTTGATGACTTTAATGGCGACACTGTCACCGGTGGAAACCTCCCTGCCATAGTAAACCTTAGCAAAGGTACCTTTTCCGATCAACCTCCCTTTCTCGTATTTCCCTCCCAATAGCATATATCTTTGTTCCTCCATTGTATCTGTAACTCGTCACAGATGAATATCAGAGTTCCATGAATGAAATGAACAGATGGGATTGATCATTCATAGAGCTGTAAGCTGTTGGGTTCATCATTGAGTCCAGATGCTTTTCTTTTTTCTAATTGAAATGAAAGAGTAGATATGGTTTTTTATTGGGGAATTTTGTGGGTAAAAGGTTGAAATGGGAAAATGGGCGGCAAGATAGCGTTGAAGTTGAATGTATTTTCGGGTTTGAGCTGTTCACGTTATCTGGACTCGTCCAAGACATGAAGATTTTTTTCACTCCTTGTATCTACTATCTATCCTCTACAATTTGATAACAATTATTATTTTATTCGAATATCTAAATACTATTATTTTTATTAGATGACGTTTGGTTTGCAGAGTGGTTCAGAAAAAAATGAGAAAAAAAAATGAAATATACAAAGGACGTATTTGTTTTACAGATTTCTTCATTGGAATAAAAAATTTAATTTCTATTATATGTTTGATTGGCTAAAAAAAAAAAAGAAAGAGAATTATTATGTTATTTCTGTCAACCAAACAGTATTGAATTAAATTAAATTTTATTTTATTTCTTTCAATTTTTTCATTTATTTGACAGATTTCATTACTTTTTAAACATTCGGTGAACCAAACAACCCCTAAGAAATTAGAATTGAAATTCAAATGATGTTTAATTAGCTAGAAACAGTGTGTATGTGTGTGCTTAGGTGGGTTCAATAAAAAATCACTATACGTCGAAAACATTATAAATCATTGTGCACCATAAGGAGACTCGTTAGATTTGATGCACAATCGTTGATGCGCGGTGCATCAAGTTGCATTGTGCACTTGTGGTACACAATGATTTTTCAAGAATTTACGATGCATAGAGGTTTTTCAAGGAATCATATATTATACTGGAGTTCTTGAGTCTAATATTAAATGTACATATTCATTACAATAAAATATTTTATTTCATGCAAAAGTCAATGTACACGTAGCCAAATTAGCATTATATTAACAAGTTCACATCATAAACTCAACGTTGTGTGTGTGTTTAAAAAACAAAAAAAAAGGGATATGATCTTTCTTAGGGATAAAGACACTGATGACTGAATCGAGGTAAAATTTTTTATCTTCTGTAAGATGGAAATCAACGGATGTTGTTAGTATAAATTTTAAATTTATATAAAATTTTATCTTCTGAATCGAGGTAAAATTTTTATCTTCTGAATCAACGGATGTTGTTAGTAAAATTTTAAATTTTTATCTTCTGAATCGAGGTAAAATTTTTTATCTTCTGTAAGATGGGAAATCCCACGTGACAACCCTAAAAAAACATAAAAATGTGAAAATTTTAAATTTATATAAAAATTATTAGTTATTAGTAGTCTAGCAATTGCTATATACATAAAAAAACATTTAAAACAATGATATTAAGACATGTTCACATGACTTGAACAAAATAATTAATTTCAAAACTATGTTTATCTGAAAGGGCATTGCTATACGCTTATTTTTACTAATCATACATCCTCACACTCACATATTTTTTTGTTAATGACGTGAGACACAGTAATTAAACTTAATCAGGTTTTAGCTTTTCACCATTTTTCCGATCACCGATTAATTATCCGATGAGGCCCTATCAAACTTGGGGCCCTGAGCGGTCGCACTTACTGCACACCCTCATGGCCGGCCCTGAACCCCAATTACATAAAATTACCTCCAATCTCATCAGTTTTTTAAAGTAATTTTTTGTATAATTTTACCTAGATGATTTACCGAAACATACCTTAAGCTGCCAACTTCCACACGCAGACATCCTTTCTCTTTTGAGAGAACCCAGCCACCGATCCAAACAACTCCATTAGAGAATCCAACTCACCTCGATCTTGGCCTCCTGGATATATAGCTCTATTCTTTTACGTAACATTCCTTGTGCATGTCTAGAGCATATAATCTTTGTAATTAACACATAGCGAGTCAATGGCTCAATGCAATGATTTCCTTGATAACTTCATCCCAGAAAGCAAATGAATTTGGCTTCCCCCGCCACCGATAAGTCAAGATACATAAATGGAAGCGAGCCATGCATGAAGACACCGAAACCATCCTCCCATATACATAACTTCCACCAAAGGATCTTTGGCCTAGCGGTAAGTGGGTGAAGATATAAGTGAGAGGTCACGGGTTCGACTCCCGGCGGAGGCAAGTTGAAATTTAGGTAGTGAAAGTAAATCTTGTGGTAAAGGATTAATTTAGGAATAGGAGTAGGATAGTTTGCCGTTCAAAAAAGAATATATACATAACTTCCATGTCACCGACCCCAATTACATACAACCTACTCTTTGCGATATTAACCTTTAGACTCGAGGCCCCTCCCCAAGAATGTTGCGTCATCTACATATTATAAAAGAGGATGTATTGTCATTTCTAGAAAAACACCACTACAAACCTGTTTGTCATGTCTCCATGTTGACCGGTTTAGCTAGTAACAGTCATCGTAATTATCAAATTGGCCCATTTGTTAAAGTTTAGTTACTAAATCGAATCAAGAAACTACAATGATCAAAACAGATCAACCATGAAAGTTAATATTGATGGCATTTTCTTTACTAAACATAGACTTGGAACTTAATTTCCTTCCCTTTTTTTTTTCCTTATATATGTTAAAAATCGATTCTTTCATTTCTCTAGCAATGGTGGAGAATTAAGTATAAACTAAAATTAGAGAAAAAGAGTTACAATCACCATATGGTTATTGCATTTTCAAATTTAATAGTATAAAAAACCATTGATTTTATACTTAATTCTTTTCTTTACGATTCTCTCTACCAAACGCAACCTTAAGACAATATATTAAACCGTTAGGAAAAAAAATTTGTTTAAGTTGGACCCCAAATTAAAGTCTGAATATCAATAGCATCAAGCGACATTCGGAGAATAAATGGTCTAGTGTTTCTGTATTAGAATGACACGAAGAACAAAGATCAAGGTCAATGTTCAACCCCTAAACAATCAAATTTGGCCTAGTAACTTAGTAAGGAGGTAGTGAAGCCCCAAGCCCCCAATCTATGTGCCATAATATTTATTTTTTTCAAAATGTTTGATAACTACGTTGATTTGGTCAGATTTTAAACAATCATTAAAGAAAAACATCATCATCCATATTTGAAATCGTTTTAACAGCTAAAATAATACTAGAAAGCCAAAGCCTGCGACTAGCTACGTGATTTACTAAGGGGAAAACAGACATTCTTGATAAGTTTTAACATCGAGTGAAGCTCGTCTTTTGCTTGACTTCTCAAACACGATCTCTAGTTGGAAGCCATAAAGACCCCGTTGCGCCAATCACTGGCACAACAAAAAAAAAATTTTCATAGCATATAGCTACAAAAATAATACAAAAAGAGAAATTGAAATGTTTTGTTGGATGCCAAAGGTTCGTTCCAAAAGATTAGAGTTACTATTTCCTACTTTTGCCTTTTATGGTTTGTTTCATTTCCTTGCAATTAAAAATCTGATCCTTTTTCATTTCTTTTCAATTATTTTCTGTTTCTTTCAATTCAAATTAAAGAACACACATACGTGGGGAACATTTGAAAAAGACGACACTGAACTTGTCTTCAAAATGCCTGTATGTATCCTACTTATTAAATGTAACATATATAAATAAAATAATATGTTAATTTTATAATAGGATGTACATGTATATGCCATGTATCAGGACATTTTGTCTCCACAAATCTGAACATCATAATTTGTAGAAATATTCAATAATCCTCTTTTCCTGTATTATAACATAATATATACAGCCAACATTAATTCCAATGTTTTGAAATTTATTTAATTATGAAACCACTTAAAAACAATGCATATTATGCGCGCGCACATGTACAGAGAATCATGATCAAACGAGAAATCAAATATTTATAAAAAATATGAAAAATGATGAATTAAATTACATATATGTTGAATCATCATATTATTTCGTGATTTAACACCTTTTGTTGAATCGCGAAATAACATATTAATTCGACATATATATTCTTTTGATTCAACATTTCTCATAAATATTATATTTCTCATTTGTTCAAATGTACGTGTTTGTGTGTGTGTGTAGAGAGAGAGAGAGAGAGAGAGAGAGAGAGAGAGAGAGAGAGAGAGAGAGAGAGGAGGAGGAGGAGGAGAGGAGAGGAGAGGGCGCGCTCCATTGATTTCATAGTAAACTATAACACCGATGTATCATATTAAATGAACAATTTCATTATAACAAAATGTTAAATTTTATGTAAAAGTGTTATATATATATATATATATATATATATATATATATATATATATATATATATATATATATATATTCAGTTTTATAACATGATTGAATATTTCATATTATTTTCATATTTTTTACGTTAAAATATTTAAATGTTTAATTTCTTGTAAATGTGTAATATACACATGTTCATACATATTGCATTTTTAGACATGTGCATACAATTATTTTGCATAAATTTGAACATTTTTATCATAATTAAAATATAATTGATGTAAGCTAGTAATGATGATGCACATTCGAACATTTATATATTGCAGTTTTGCATGAAATTTAACATTTTATCGTAATAATCATGTTCATTTAATATGATATTTCGGTACCCCCAGTCTATGTGTATTTGGAAGTAACTATGGGTTGTTTCAAATCTTATTTTGAAGTATATGACTTCTTCATTTTTTTTTTCAAAATCAAGAAAATTTATTTGCAAAGAAAACTACAATGAACTTCAAAAGAAAATTTATACGTGTACTAGTTTATATGGTTATTGTTCAAACAATATTTATATGCGTACTCATTTATATGGTTATTGTTCAAACAATATTTATATGCGTACTCATTTATATGGTTATTGTTCTAATTGATGTATATGCAAAGTGTTGGATTTATATGTGTACTAGTTTCATTCCTTTGGTTTGAATAATTGTGTATTTTGAAGTATAAATTTTGTTGAAACATGAAGTTTTTCCATATATATATAATTAACTCTTATGAATTTTGAATGAACAATAATTTTTTGTAATGTTTTACATTATTATTTATAAATATAATTGATGTATACTTGTTTTTAACTAACCTTAAGGTTTTTGAAATAATATGGATTGTATTTCATAAAGGAAAAAAAATTGAATACAGATTCAACATAAAAAAACAGACTTATTGATTCAGTATTTAGTAATCAGTGTCATCACTTATCAATCAACACTGAAATCAGTAATCAGTTACTTATGACTTGTGTAAAAGAACAGTCTCAAATAATCAAATGGGTTCGTTCATCAACATTAAGATGAAGACGAAACATCAATAAATGTTCGTTCAAGATCCAGATTTTTTCAAGATGACGGTTCGTGTTTTTTCAACCATCACGAAAATCGATTCTATGGTTTTTCATGATTTTTGTAATTTTCAAACATAATGAATGTTCATGTTCCAGATCTAATTTTTTTTAAAAAGCAGATCTGCACTTTTATTACACATTTATTATATGTGTAATAGTAAAAAATCACGTGTGTAATAGTAATATATAATAGGCATAATACTTATACATTATATGTAAAATAGTTTTATTACATTTGTAATAGTTTTATGTTATATATAAAGAAGTTGATGTGAAAATAGCTGTCAAGTTTATATTTGGATTAGATAATATGTATGTTTGATTTTCTTAACAAAATTTGAATGGACTTGTTTTCTTCGTGTTCTTAAATATTAAACATGTATAATTTTGAAAATTCGCTAATGAGTTTTTAATTTTGAAGCGTTGATGAGTGTTTGTGTAACATCCTCGGATTTATTTTATTGTATTTTGGTTAATTAAGTGGAAAAATATATATTTAAGTTGAAATTTGAGCGATTATTATGTGTTTTGGATATTTAGAAAGTTTGTTGCTATTTTAAGAAAATTGAACTCGGAATCATTGTTATGGAGTATTATTAATTTAAAAGTTATTAATGATAATTTTTAGATTAAATCAGTATTTTATGGAACCGGTTAAGTCGAGGGGAGAAATGTGCAAAATGGTGAAAATGGGAATAAAATAAGTTAAGCCTTCATTTGTCACCATTCCTCTCTCTCACTACACTCTCTCTCTAGAATTTCCTCTCTACATCTCTCTAAGTTATTTCACAAACCGACCGGCCGATTATCGAGATATATACGTCAACGGAAAGATCTCGAGGAGTACTACAGCAATCTACAAACGGATTTCTGATTTCGTACGAATTGAGGTAAGAATCGACTCTTTTAAGTTTATAGTTTCGGTTTTGAAGAAACTAGAATTTCGAATCTGTTGTTTTGTGCGAATTGGAGCTTGTTTTGCTTGAAATATTGCTAGAATGTGATAGTATATGCATAATAGAATCGAAACTAGACATCATACATGATATATCAGTGATTTTAGGCCTTAGAATGATGGATTTAAGTTATAAGGATGAACAGACTCGAATATGCCAAGAACAGAGTCGAAATGCAAGAACAAACTCGAGTTTGGTACTAGATTCGAGTGTGTTTTCGAATCCAACACTAGATTCGAAGGGTATGGGTTCGAATCTACCCATAGACTCGAGCATGGGGTTCGAATCTGTCATATGGTTCGAATCTATCATCATATTTGATGGTGGGTTCGAATCTAACCCATTAAATTCGAGTTTAATGCCTAAAATTGAGAAATCTACTCTCTAAACTCGTGTATTTTGAATGAAACTTATAAACAACACATAAAATGACAAGGGTTACTCAAAGGACAAGGTATGAACTTGAAATGGGTTCAACTTAATTGTATTATGAAATTGGACAATAGACCGAAATGGGGAAAAATATTGCAAAACTTACGAAACTTGATTTTATGGATTTAAACGGTTATTGATACAAGGTATTGTTGTAATTAATATAACAGGTCCATTGTGGTGTTGTTTAACCCACAGTGGGGTACTTGGTGGATCCGGTTGAAAGCCCGAGGAGAAATAAAATTGGTTAAAAGTTTAATTACGCACCCACTGTGAGTACATATGATTTCGCATGTTTATATCTGCTTTATGATTGCTTTTGCTTACTGAGACATGTTGCTTCATTTTTTCGTTTGGAATTCTACTAATTTGCGTGGATTTAGATGTACATTCTTATTTGATGCATGTCCGTTCGTTTGTTGTGCATCTACGATGGACCGGTGGGTCGCATCTGTTACTCTGATGTTACTGCTCTATATGACGCTGGAGCTGATCCCTCCAGGTCCGGTAGGCAGTATGTCATCCCCGATGTTATGTCTGTCTCAGTAGTATGTTTTAAAGGCCGAGCTTTGGGCTCGTAAGAGCGACGGCTCATGTGTGGTCGTACTTTGTGTACGTGGAGAGTGCACGACGTGTGTCGTCGGTGCTACTCTTGTGGGCATCATAAGTTTATAAAATGTGTTAATCTATGTATTCACTAAGCATTCGCTTACCCCTCAGTTGTCTTCATTTTACAGGAAAGGGAAAGTCTACTGCCGGACCTTCTAGTTAGGTCATTTTGGGAAGATTCGGAAGACTTGGTACTATTTAATCGGTAATTTATGTTATGAGACAATGTTGTAATATATTCTGGATGATTGTAATAATTGTAATGGGTGTGTAGACTTAGACTTGGTACCTTGTAGCACTGTAGGGTGTTTAACACTATTGCACTACTTTATTTATGTATTTAATGCTTCCGCACTTAATTTAGGTTATCAGATCATTATGTTATTGCATGTTGATGATCAATCCTGGGTGTATTGTAATTGGTGGTTGTTGTGGCAAGGGTCACAGTTTGTTTCCAAATCTGGATTTTTTATGAAAGCATATCTGCAATATTTTTATGTTTATTACATGTCTGATAGTCCTATTACATGTGTAATAGTTCCTATTATATGTTTAATAGCTACAATTACATATGTAGAGTATACGATGTTATATGTAACATATGATAGGGGTGTTCATAAAAATCTGAATCCGAACATCGGAACAGAAAAATCTAAAAATCCGATCCGAAATTATCCGAAAATAATATATCCAAAATTTCGGATTCATATTCGGATAGTGCAATTCCAAATTTTCGGATATTCGGATATCCGAAATATTTGAAAATCCAAAAAAAAGTTTGAAATGTCATTTATCTTAATATTAATTATTTACATAATATTAATTGTTTATTCTTATACAAATGTATATTTTTTAGTGTTATCTTTATATTATAGATTTATTAACTAATATTTTATATATTCTAGTTTTTTTAATCTTTATTTAGTCGTTTTAAGTTAAATAATCCGGATATACAATTAGTTTGTGATATATTTATCTTTAATATGTATTTTAATATATGAATTTGTATTTTAGATATTTAAATATACGATTTAATTTTTTTAAAAAATTTAAAAAATATGGATGGGGGTTAAGATAAGTGCATGCATCTCCTATAAATGTAAGAAAACCTTATATTTCATTCTGCTTTTGGGGTGATGAACATTGATTTTTTGCTATTAAAATTTGAAACGTATATCTCTTTTAAATTTTTTTTTTTTTTTTGCATAGGAAAATAAAAATCATTATTTATGCATAAAGTTGTGAATAGTTTATTAGCTTCTTTAAAATTTCAATAAAGGAAAAAACGTATATGAATTAATATATTTGTTGTGTATATATAAAATAATGTACATGATTGTTATTTCTATGATTTAATATGAGAATTATTGGAGGGTGAAATTGAGATGTTTTTCAAAAAGGTAGAGCATGGGAAGCACGATAAACTACGTTTCAAATAAAAACAAATACAAACCCCTCCCCCTCCTAACACCACACACATATATATTAATTAAAATATTTGTTGTGTATATATAAAATAATATAGTGAGGTGCATGGTGTATCATATTAGACTGAAGTATCGAAGTATCATATTAAATTAATATATTCATTACAAGAAAATGCTAAATTCCAAGCAAAAGTGTGATATATATAGGGTTGCGGTACAAAAACGTTCTTACCACAAAAATCCCTAAATGCACAAATTTACAAAAAAAAAAATGTAAAATTTGTGAATTTTTTTTTCATATTAAATTTATATAGAAGATGTATATGTTTTTTTAACATGGAATTTATGAATTTTTATTAAAATTTATGTGTTTTCTATATAAAGTTGGGTAATTTAAGGGTTCTTAAAAGAAGAACGGTTGTTACCGAACCTTAGCCTATATAAACACATGATAGAATATTAAAGTGACACAAATGTAACGTTTTTTTTTAAATTCACTCAACTAATTTGTTTTTTCAAATGATACTTTATCTGGTGTTTCGATATGTAAAGTTTTCATTAAATTAAAACGCTGACATGAAATTTTGATGTAAGTTAAAAGTTACAAAATAATTACTTATTTTACTTGGTGTTTTGATATGATTCTAAAACTAGTAAACTAGACGGACTGATTTACTTTTTATATTTTAAATCTATCTATTCTATTATATGAGTAACTAGATGCCACATGGCATCTCGATAGAGCGCCAATTGGCTTAACATGGGATTGCCACGTGTACCTAACAATTTCCTATTAATTTGCTTCTAAAATTTGTTTTTTCCAATCTATCTATAATAAATAATTTAAATAATATCAAATCAAATCTAAATCTTATCTAATATAAAACTCAAATTTGAATGATAACTTTTCTTTTTTATATATTTATATCTATCTATTCTATTATATGAGAAACTAGATGCCACATGACATCTCGATAGAGCGCCAATTGGCTTAACATGGGATTGCCACGTGTACCTAACAATTTCCTATTAATTTGTTTCTAAAATTTGTTTTTTCCAATCTATCTATAATAAATAATTTAAATAATATCTAATCAAATCTAAATCTAATCTAATATAAAACTCAAATTTGAATGATAACTTTTCTTTTTATATATTTATATTTATTGTATTATATAAATACATATTATAAATTTGATAAAATATATTTAAAAATTATCCTACAAGATTAATGAAATTAAATTTTTAAATATATACCCATGTTATACATGGGTTTATAAACTAGTGATACTTGTATTTAAATTTACTTATTTACAACACGGTTGTGATGATTGTTGATCGATTCCATCAATTAACAATTCGGACACGACCATGATAAAATCATGGACCCATACAAATTAACCTCTCGTTACTTTACATTTAAACCCCATTGCTAATATGGTCCAAGTGAAGTCACTCACCTATTAGTTTATCACCCGACAATTTTTATTTGTATAGGTTTCTCCAGTCATAACACCCGTAATGACTAAGCAACTTGCTACAAAATGATTGACACGTCGACATGAACCAATTATAAATCGGTCATATTGACGAACAAGTACTATCAAAATGGAAATAAAATTATTACGTGCATATAATTTATGCACCCATTACCACGTATACATGAGTAAGCAACCAATTGCGATGTATTAGCAAAAAGCCAAAAACAGTTATTTAGTTATATGGTCTAAACCCATAATCACCACTCAAAAAGTTTTAGAATCAGCTTCATTCACCCAACCATAGAATTGCTTAGATAATGAATAATACTGCAGATTTCATTAGCCAGCCTCAACTGGGAAGGACACCTGTAGAAACATTGCCCACTGAGACCGGACGATGATTAAGTTAAGTTTCTAACCAACGAACAAAGTAAAGGTCAAAATCTCCTTATCACTTTAAGTACTTAAACACTATCTCCATCCATATATTTCCAAAACATCCAAATCAACCAAGTAAAATCGAAGTTAGACACTACTACCGTTTAGTTCCCTATACCAAACAATGCAAACATTAACCATGTAACCGGGAATTCAGTTGCACCTCAAAGATCCTTAAAATAAGGTCAAACTGGGAAAGAGGTGATTTAAAGGTCTTGCACGTTCAAACCTGCACCACACATTATCCAGAAAGAGCAAGGGTCAATTAAATCTGAAATATGCTTGCTACGTACGAGTTCATTTTAGGTTTTAGGTGGTTGTGGGCATGTGTATTAAAAATTCATCATAACAGAATATTGAATATAACAATAAATAAAATAAAAAGGTTTATTCATCTACAAAAGTTATAACAACTATGTCTTTGTCATCTAAACATTTTCACTTGGTAGATTTTGAGTTTAAAGTTTAAAATAAGAAACCAAGAAAATGGCATAAGCATGTGGAACCTTGGATTTGACATCATCTATTTACAATTACTTATAAACCCTTAACATCCATCAACTACTACCAGCACTAGCATATATCATATTATTGGGTGATTGATTATACACTTAAAATCAAGCATTAGTCAAACTAAATAACTTTTGGTGGATTGATGTGTTATACAACTCATTCGGCCAATAGAAGTAAGGTTTATGAATCTGGTGTTTTTCAAGTAGCCAACCTCAATTTTCTTGCCATGCTAGGTCAGTGGTCAGATTTAATAACATTTGATGAAAACACAACAGAAGCATACAGACCTGGAGGAAGAGATTGCTTCAACTTATCAGCCTTCTCCTTGTCAAAGACACATAAAGTGTACAGGTACTTTGAGCAGCGAACCTTGAACTTGACCACATCCTTGCTCTTTTTGATCTTCACAGAGTGGGCATCTTTCCTTCTTGCCGTAAGAAGAAAATCCTTGATCTCATGAATTTGCTTCGGCTGGTCAAAACAACAGAAAATAAATAAAAGCGTCATAACTGACAAGTGACAACACATCTCACTGCGATAAACAAAAGCAGGATCAGGAAAATGAAGTGATCAACCAAACATTTACAGGAGTATAGAGTTGCTAACAAAATGTTCAGGCTCAACCAGAAAAGCATCAACCAAAGTTCAAAGCTTGACACCAAGGCAAAATTCAAACAACAAAAACTTATTTGCGAAAGCAACACAAGAATATCATTTCGAAATGTGATCAATGTAATATGCATCCACACAAACAATAAATGAGCAAGTTTAAAAGTAAATTTCTACTGCAAGTCCTTGTGTCCAAAACATCTTTAAAAACCCTGCCTAGAATAGAAGCACATCATAAGAAAAAATACAGGCTGATAAACGAAACAAAAACAACCAAACATGTAATAGAAAAACCTGATGAGTCTTGTGACGTACTTTGAGAAAACTTTCAGCACAAGTAACCAAACAATCTCATTTCCTAATGGTAAGTAATGAGTAGGTTTGTAGGAAGATGTTGAGACTTCTTTCAAATAATTAATCTTGTGAAGGTCCTCTTAGCTACTAAGCTGCAATTTAATACTCCATCTGATCCCAGAACTGCAAAAGGTTCTATTTTGGTTTGTGGGGAGAAAACACTTCTTTTTTGGTAAAATTTTACACCTTTTTTTAGCATATATCCTCTTAGTTCAGCTCTTGTCATTAATAACCAAAACTATACTTTTTAAACATATCAATACGGCACATGAACTTCGCATTTTTTTGTTTAAGCAGTATAATACCAACATAGTATTTAAAAGGGTTATTATCGAAAAAACCCAACCAACTTTCCTTATTTTATCGATTAAGTCCCTAAACTTTTTTTCCAACTGTTTAAATCCCTAAACAAATTTTGTCTTATTTAAACCTATATAAATGAGACTGGCAACCGGAAGAAGAGGTATACACGTTCATTTCTTCTCCTTATAAATTGCATCTCTTTACCTTTGCTGTAAAAGCCCTGATTTTGACGAACGATGAACGATTCCAGGTCAGTATGTTTCAAAGCTTCCATTACATTAGTTGCTAATGTAAGTTTCGTTTGTTGATATATCAAGAAAATACAATATACATATAGAAGAACCACACTGATACAATTATCAATATGTAGTCATAACATGTCACAAAGATGAACTAATTTGTAGTATCTGGGCAATTTTCTAAGGCTAAATTTCTAATTAATCTTTAATGTTTTTACGCTAAATCTGATAGTCATATACTCATATTTGGGCCATAAGAGTGGCTGATTTGACCATAAAGTCAAAAGGTATCTTTGAATTTAAAGAAAAGAATCAAACCTTTACCAAATTCTTACCCTTTCTAGATTAAATCTGGTTATCCTTTTACTCAAATCCAAGCAATTATTTTGTGGGTATCTACACCAGCACATCATTGTTTCATCACTTACATTGCTCGATCTAAACATGAAGTTTGACTAAGAAGACATTAAACATCCTAATCTTGAGGAGAGTTGTTTAATGTAAATGATAATAAAGAAACTGAGATGGAAAATAAAGGCAGAAAACGTGAAGAAGATGAATAGGTTACTGGTAGTAACTTGATGAACCAGTCATTTATATAGGTTCAGATAAGACAAAATTTGTTTAGGGATTTAAACAGTTGAAAAAAAAATTTAAGGACTTAATCGATAAAATAAGAAAAGTTGGTTGGGTTTTTTCGATATTAACCCTATTTAAAACATATCAAGATGGTACAAGACCTTTTTTTAACAAATACAGTACATGTATTTTCTTTTACTTACTAATATCGTGCATATGGTAACCGATGACTAGTAATACCATGCTAACGTGGATTTATATATGAAAAGTTATAGGTCGCAGAAAACCAACATACTTTTAGAACTTTACCAATATGGTACAAAAACTTTTTTTACACATGGTATGTGTCCTTTGGTTTCCTTACTAGTAGCACATATGGTAACCGGTGACCGAAAATACATGTAAAATTCAATTTATTCATCTTTTTTTCAATTTTCAAATTCAAAATTTTGACCAACGAGTTGACCTTTAGTTTTCAAGTTTATTAAGTTCAATTTTTATATTTAAATTCTGTTTTGGATTTTTAAAGGCTTTTTAATTCGGATTTTGACTTTTTTGAAACTTTTATAAAGCAGGAATTTTTGAGCCAGATAGGATTAACTCGAGTAACCTAAAGTCAAGAACGAAATACTTACAGCATTAATTCAACATTCAAAAATTTTAAAAAGCCATTCAAAACCAATAATGAATTCAAATGCAATAGAATTCAAAAGATCAAAAACATAACCCAACAAAATATATGTACCATATCAAAACAGTAAAAAAGGAAAGTGTGTACCGTATCTGAACAAAAAAATATAAATCGAAACAACAAAAAATAATGTAAACTTTCTGTGACCTTTAAAAAATCATAAGCAGTTAATCCATCATGTCATCATGCCACATCAGCATTCATACTAGGTAACCAGCCACCAAAAAGTTAACGAAAATTAGTTACTAGTTGTCTGTACCATATGTGTAAAATATGGGTACATTTCAATGCGTACATTGGTATCATACGGCCTAAACCCTTCTTTTATCGAGACAATATCAGCTTAAAAACACTTGTTCAAAACAAAAACAGCAGCCACAACATATAGTTTGAAAAGAACCTCTGCATTACTACAATTGTTTTAAAATTGATTGGAAAATCACATGAAATGGTCCCTGGTGATTAAGCAATAGAAAGAAAAGAAAAGATTCACGATCTCACTCCCACGCATATAGAGGTGGGTGAAATGGTTCAGGTGGTTAAATCAGTTTTCAAGATGGCACCTAAACCAAAAAATGCTCGGCTTATTTGTTTCCGTTTACTTGGCTTTCAAAAAAAATCCTTCATAAGTAAATAACAAAAAAAATGATGGAAAAACGTTTTTTAAAGCAATCACATACCATTCATTGTTCATCAAATGGAATAAAAAAACTGAATTTATAATCTATCAACACATACAAAATCTAATTCGTGAAATCTAAAGAATATAAAAAACTTGAAAAAAGACATGATATTAGTTAATAAAATGTTCTATTAATTGTTGTTCGTGAATATATCATATTAATATGATTGGATATGGATCACGTGAGAAGAGATTTTATGGTGAGAAATGGTGAGAAGGAGGGTTTTGCATTGATATTGAATCAACAAACTATTGATTCATGATTATTGATTCATTATTAATACTTTTAAACCAAATATATAGATTTGAATCATCATTTACGGGTTAAAAATGATGATTCAGTAATAATGCATTTTTCTGCGGTGATGATGCACCAAAAATTTTATCCATGTTTTTTTTTTGATCCGGGTTCGATATAATCAATTACATTTGATTCAACAATGTCTAAAATGAATCAATAATCATGAATCAATAGTTTGTTGATTCAATATAAATGCAAAAACCTCCTTCTCACCATTTGTCACTATAAAATCCCTTCTCACGTGATCCAGTCTCAATATGATTTCCTTATATTATATTGAAAAGTTTCCTATTTAAGGCATCAGTTGAAAGCCAAAAATCAAACCAAATAAACCAAAAGAACAAACCGAAACCGAATAATCCAACCCTTATTTGGATAGGGTGGGTTATTCGGTTTCAGTTTTTAACACGATAACACCCATCGGTCCATCACCCATGCTCAGTTACGCACACAGTTAAAAAAAAACATTTTTTTTCTTTCCAAACTTTTACAGATCAAGTAATTGCATAACACCATATGATGAATGACTCGATTAAACATCAACAATACCGATGCATTCTCTCATAGTTTACAAAACCACATGCTTAAGAATATACTCAATGCCATAAGTTCATATGTTATGAATATAAATTCAACCATCATGAATGCCTTTCGGTCAAGTAGTCAACTATATCTATATCTTGGATAACTTCATCCAAGTTGATTAGATCCAAGTACTTGAGTTAAAGTATAACTCGAATAAACATTAATTATAATTCCAAAAGAAAAAAAGAAAGAGCACGCGAATTAAGAACTGTCCATGAGAACAACACGAAAGGGGTTGTAAATAAAATTTGCTTTTACTAAAACAGTTCGTTTTAAAATTACAGCTAAAAATTCATGATTTTAGGTGGTACAGTCTAGATTTCGAAGAAATCAGCGTATCCTCGTAATTATTTGAATCATAATGCAAGAAAAAGCATCCTTTGTTGTTTATAGATTCCAGGTCAAAATTGTGTTTATCATTGCGGTTTATCACCACCAATAGAAAGCAAACATAAAGGAAAACTGAACATCGGTAATTGTAGAATCATGAGATTGCATATTAGCAGCTACAACAATAGCAACAAAAACCCTACTCTTATACCAAAACAATCAGATAAACCCATAGATACTGTGCAAACTAACCAGAAATTCTAGCTTACAATAAGTAAACTGCAATCGAATACGAGAAACGTTAGAAGAGGATACCTACCATTTTCTGAAGGTTAGGAACTTACGGAGGCAGGAGCGAGCGAGCAACATAAACCCTAGGTCCGTGAAATTATAAAGCTGGGACATAGCCCATGGAGAACATGGGCCTGCCTGTCAAATGTCAATACAAGTAGAATCGCCCTTCTAAAATACCTATCTACGGTGATGAAATTTTAGTTTGTATGTCTAAAATAATTTAATTATATGAATAAATTTGTAAGTAGAATTTTATCTTGTTTCAGTTTTAAGATGATTACTTGTTTTTAACAGTTTTATTATTTTTAATTAAGTAACTAGTTTATTACCCCGCGTATTACGCGGATATCTTTCATATATATAAAATATAATAAATAAAAAGATAAAGATATAAATATTATTTTTTAAATAAAAGTATATAAGATGATATTAATAACCTATTAATTTTGTATATTTCTAAATATATATGAAGAGTAATTATTTTCTTATATATATTTTTTAAACTTTTATTATATTATCTTGTGATTAATAAGTTAGTAGATTATTAGATTTTGTTTGATTTGATTTGAATTGAATTTAAAAGTGGATTATATTAGATTTGGATAGATTTAATTAATAAGTTAGTATAGTATTAGCTTTTGTTTGATTTGAATTTTAAAAGTGGATTATATTATTTTTGGATAGATTTGATTTAAATTTCTTTATTGTTTTTAATAACAATAAATGACATGTGTCGATTCATGGTGACGACACGTGGCTTCACCAGAAATGAGTATAGTTACTCTTTTAATAGTATAGATAGATTAATTACAATAATTAGTTTAGGCAGCAAATGGTAAACTAGCAGGATGGTTATTTTAAAGAATTTAATGGACAATCATTAACTTTATTTGCATTATGGACTATGGGTGTGTAATGTTTCAAAAATAAGAATTGATGTAACAAAATTTTTTCAGAAAAGAATAATTGTAATTGTAATCAAAGTAGATGGACTATTAGATAGTCAACTTTATCTAGGCAATCAACTTATTCCAGATAATACCTGATAAAAAAGTTGAACAAACGACCCCAGTGGATCCGTGGATGTATGAGTGGACTTGTGGTGATAGGCCACTAGCCATTTGAGCCCAATAATGTAAATTTTTTGGGTCCGTTAAGGGTGCTATCATTCAATATAATTTTGTGACACCAGTCATTGTTTTAGAGCCCAAACATAGAGCCCAATCCCAGTTATTCGATCTGTAAGTCCACTACTCTTGTGATTCCTCGTCACTACCCTCTATCGCACGCTCAGTGCATTCTCTTGATTCCCTCTTGTTATTATTTGTTAATTTGATCAAGTGTTAGGGTTTATTGGTTGTGGTTGCCTAATTTATTAAATAGTAGAAAGAATATTGTGTTAGATGAATTGAGTTGGTTGGAAAAAAATGTTAAGTTTAATAATTGACTTGACTCATGAGAAACTCCAACAATTAAACCGATAATTTGACATTCTGATTAAGCATGATGTCATTGACGGAAACCTTTTCTAGTTCACCATGGCCTTTAAGACAATGTTTGCAGTTTGGTTTGAAGGATTTGAAAAGTTTATTTAGAATTTGGATTTAGAAATAATATTCGTATCATGTTTGAGAAAAAAAAAAGAAGAAGAAAACTTAAGCTTATTTAATTTTTATAATTATAATGTAAGGGTGTGTTTAGTTACCTGAATTTTTTAAAATTTTCAACTCAATCTTCAAAAAAATGTCAAAACTTGTTTAATTAACAAAAATTTCACAAATTTTCATTTCACTCCTTTAAAATACCACTTTTCATATTCTTTCTTATTTTTCAATTACATACCTGTATTTCTTTATAATACCATCTTTCTTTCTCTTACTTTTTAATCACCTAACCTATTTTTTTAATTTTATAATCATTTATTTAACAAAAGGACATTTGGCCTGATGGCAAGAGGGTGGAGACGTAAGAGAGAGGTCACGGATTCGACTCACGTCGGAGACAAATATATTTAGGTAGTTTTAGCCTAAGAGGGTGGAGACATAAAAGAGAGGTCACGGATTCGACTCACGTCAGAGGCAAGTATATTTAGGTAGTGAAAGTGACGCAACCTAAAAATCTCCGGGCAAAATTCATAAATTTTAGGGAAAACTGCACAAAATAGCAACCTACCGGACATAAACTTTTTATTACAGCAACCTACCAAATAATTCGTCCAAAATAGCATCCTACCATCTTAACTTTTTTTATTAAAGTATTGAACTCTAAAAAAATTATTCCATAATAGCAACTGTTGATGACTGGGTGTGTTTGGGTGCTGACTAGGCATCCACGTAAGCTGCCATGTCAGCACCGGGTTTGCGCAAAATAGCAACGTACCGATAAAATAGCAACATATCCTAAAATAGCAACGTACTCCTAAAATAGCAACATATCATAAAATAGCAATGTATTAATTTTATATATTTTTAGTCTTAAATATTATACGAACAACGTCATTTTTTATAGGAAAAATTAAATTTTGATCGGTTGATCATTTTTCTCCGTTCGAAATAATTACAAAACGAAATTTCTGTCGTTTTTTACATTCGAAAAAAATTGAAAACTAATATAATGCATCATTATTTTTATATAAATGGTTCTTTTTTTCGTTTGAACAAATTAAAAATCATGATGGTTCATTGATTTTCCCATTTAAAAAAGTTTAAAATTCTAATAAAAGTTGTTTTTTCCGTTTCAAAAAATTAAAATTACAAATGACAAAATATTTCAGTTTTCTATATATTCGAATGGAAAAAAGAAAATAAATTGGTTTTATACTTCGAATGAAAAAAAATGATGAACACATTTAATTTTAATTTTTTACCGACTGAAGAAAAATTTACGAACATTTTTTGGTTAATTAAATTTAAGTTTAAGATTATAAAAATATTTAGGATTAGAATATTTTTGGTTTTTGGTTAAAAATATATAAAATTAATACATTGCTATTTTGTGATATCTTGCAATTTTAGGAGTACGTTGTTATTTTACGCAGTACGTTGCTATTTTACGCGTACATTGCTATTTTGCGCAAGCACGGTGCTGACATGGCAGCTTACGTGGATGCCTAGTCAGCACCCAACCACACCCAGTCATCAAGGGTTGCTATTATGGAATGATTTTCTAGAGTTCAATGCTTTAATAAAAAAAGTTAAGATGGTAGGATGCTATTTTGGACGAAATTTTTGGTAGGTTGCTGTGATAAAAACTTTATGTCCGGTAGGTTGCTATTTTGTGCGGTTTTCCCTAAATTTTATCATGTTTAATTCCTAGTTCCGTGTCCTATATAGAAAACACACAGCGGCGAAGACATAAAATAAAGAGAGTCTCTCTCTATCACGGTGGTCTCAACCCTTCACTCTTGGCTTCCCTAAATTGAACACCAACACACCCCAGACGCAGGAAGATCGCACGAATTCTCGACACAGCTTTCTTACTATTCATCATCTAGCGCGTATGTGTTTGTGTATTTTGCGATTGTGACCCTAATTTATTAATTGGTTTGTCATATTTGCAAGTTTTCGTTCATGGCTGATTAGTTGTCCTCACAATCAAACCCTCCGATCCCTCTCAGTTGAACTACTTCGCAGTTGTCTTCTACAAATCTAGATACCACCGATAATTCGTATTCGCACCGGAAGGAGTAAGATTGCGACATTGTGTAGTTGAGTTTGTTGTATACTGTCAGCTTTCTTGAGTCTGTTCCTAGATATTGGTATTTTGAATCAACCAATTGGAGCCCTAATTTTAATTGGTTGTAATCTTTGTTTAGTTCTTTGTAGTTTCTGGTTTTGATGTGCTATGGTTAATATAGCCCGTTTGTAGTCCTACGATTTTGAGCCCCAAATCTTCACGGTGGGAACTTTCGTAGGCCGTAGCATATAGTACGCCTATGCTTTTCTCTTGATTTTATTTTCTGTAATTCTAGGCTAGCTTGCTTTTCAGTCTTATAAATTTATGTTTGGTTTAGACTCAATGGCTATCATTTATATATTTGTGACTTGGTTGTTGTCTGATGCGCATAAGATTATGATCATCAGTTGTTTCTAAATTATAATTTAGAGTTTGGGGGTATAGTGTAAATGCATGTATTTTGTATCTGGATTTTCATGAGAGCAGTAGAAGAAAGAAGCCATTGGATATGTGACAAGGCCTAAGGCCACACTTCCATTGGTGAATTCCTCTTCATACAAGAAGTCAAATTTTGGGTTTTGTTCTGTCAAAAATGATATATTTAAGACACAAATACTGGCTTAATGACTTTGTACTTTTATTCAGGTGTGGAACTACCATGTGGATAGGATTTACTTTACAAAAAAGTAAATAGGTTTTAGAATTAAGGTGTTTTGAATCCAAGTTAGCAAAGTATGAGACTTTGGGTTTGTCCTTTTTAAAATATGATTTTCAATGAGGTTTGTGAATAGTTTCTAGACAATGACCCCTATCAGATTTTCTTTGCATTTAATATTAGTTTTCTCTGAATTGATTTGAGTTTACTTTCATACAACTATGTATTTAATTCAATAATGATGTGTAATTTGTCTTACTTTTCAGTTGAAGAAATAGAAAGAAGACACTGATGGAAGAAGAAGTGTTGGATAAAGCGGTATTTATGTATTTAAAGAAAAAAGGATTTACCCAAACTGAACAAGTTTTTCAACAAGAACAGCAGAACAAGAACAACAAGAACTCCAGCTCCTCTATTAATGCAACTGATGTTTCCCTCTCAGATCAAGATCTTGCTAAACAAATCCTCGCCTTCTCCCAGTACTATATTTACCCTCTCCTCACATTGTTCTTCTACTTCTTCGTTATTATTTAATCAGTTGTTGTAATAATGCACAATTCTCATTGGAGCTTATAGGGATCTCAAAAGTTTGATTTTCTTTTTTTTGGTGCAATGTAAGTTGCTTCTAATTGAAAGGGATTTTCATCGTTTCATCTGATGCATACGTGTTACTTTTGAACTTCCAAACTTTAAATCCTTTTTTAACTTAGGATGATATTTACTGCCATAGATCTTCTCCAGGTTCCTTGCTTGCTTTTGTATATGGCAGCAATATCAAACACTTCTTCCAAGTTCAATGTAAAACCTAAAAGGCTAAAACTTTACAGCAAAATATGCTGCAAATTTAAATCCATCATTTGTTTGTTGTAAATTGTAAGTCTTATAGTTAGTTTCTTTTTCTATAAACATGTAAAAATCTAAATGAACTTGGGATGTACCCTGTTGTGAAGTGGAAATTGTTGTTTACCTAGAAAGTGCTTACTTTTTCATGGCAATCTTCTTAATTTCATGTGATGTGTTTGCATTTTATATTTTATACTTTACTTCTTATATGACGGAATTGTGGAAAGTTCATGCTTTTGTATTGCTTGTATAATTTCTGTGGTTATGTCGATGCCTATCCATTTGATTGTGCATTCACTGTTTGATCAAGGTTCATGCTTTTCAGGTCAGAAAGTATCCCTGCACTATACCATGATGGATACAACAAGTTGAGGTCATGGACTTATAGCTCTTTGGATCTATATAAGGTGCATATATACCAAACTTTGTAACTTTTTTGGTTGTGTAATCTGATATTTGCTGTACCAGGCTACCAACTCCCATCAGAATTTAGGGGTGGCAATTTCGACCCAACAGGTCAAACGGGCGGGACGGTATAAATGACCCGTAGTAAAAAACAAAGTTAGAACATCATCTTTTTTTTAAAAAAAAATTTAGAAATGATGTATTAAACAAATTGATTTTTGAAAAAAATTTCAACGTCATGTTAAACTTTAGTGTTTTGGTCGTCAACCCGTTCTACTCGTTTGCTTAAATGGGCCTGAATTACCACCCCTACATCAGATAAACATTTGGAACGACACATTTACTTACATTTGAGTCTCAACCCACATGCATGTTGACTGCTAAGCAATAGATAATCAGTGCATTTTAAATTATTCTACTGCAAGATATAATTCTACTAATTAGAGCGTTGATGACCTTATGACATATATGCCGGTGATGGTTTTAGCTAGAAAAGTGTTCATGAAATGTAGGGACAACTATTTGACATGGTTCTTGCTATAGTAAGCAATAAGAGTAAATACTTCTGATGTTCACTAGGCTTCAAACGAACCAAAACGAGATTGAGCTTGAGTCGAAGGTTAACTAAGTTCAAGCTCAACTTGATAGCCCGCTGAAATTTCTTGTTGACGGTTGGAGTTCAGTAGTTTGAAAATATAATAACGTTATGTTCGAGAGAGCATAGGTAAGTTAAAAGCGTGAATAGGTCGAAAATATTGATAATAATTATGTTTAATAAAGTGAATTTGGTTCTAGTTCGGCCCAGAAATATTGATGTATTTTATGCATAGGGCTTGAAAGCTCAAAAAAAAACTCAAGCTTGATGCATTATATGTATTTTGAGCTGGTTTTTCGTATCTGAACTTGAACTCGCACGAAAAAGTTCTACTCGAAGGTGGTTGAGTAACTCGATTAAAGCTGGACTCTTTTGCCGGTCAGTCCATGTAAAGGCATGCTGAGTTTGAATGAAACAAACTTGTTTATTTCTTACATTGGTATGGAAGAGATTTTAGATTCAGAAACAAGTACTTGACTGGTCTCCCTTGGGCAACTGTTTTTTTAACCCCCCCCCTTTTTTTAACGTAATTATAGTGAATAACTGAGCGCCAATCTCTACTAATTGGGGCAAGTACTGTTCTTTCAGATAAATTTTCTTTCTGCATTACTCTGTCTCTCGCTCCCTCTTGTGAGCACCATACTTATATATTCATTATATTTTTAAAAATGCAGCATGAATTGCTTCGTGTTCTTTATCCAGTATTTATTCACTGTTTCATGGATCTCATAGCAAAAGGTCATCTTCAAGAAGGTAGGCAATTATATATCCTACAATGTATAGGCTGTCATCAGTTTAATTATGATTTTCATTCTAAACATTGGTGCTTGGATTTTCAGCTCGAGCATTTTTCAATAGCTTTCGTGAAGATCATGAGATGATGCATTCACGTGACCTTACAAAATTGGAAGGTGTTCTTTCTCCATCTCATCTGGAGGTTAATTACTAATACCTTAAACCTCTAAGCTGCGCGAAGCATCTTTACTAAGTTTAATAAACTCTTCTTTATGAATATCCAGGAGATGGAGTTTGCTCATTCTCTACGGCAGAACAAAGTGAATATAAAGATATGTCAGGTTATCTTTTGATTCTTGTATTGTGAGATGATTAACCCATATTCTATGTTTCATAACATGTCACTGTTGGTCATTTATAATGCCTGCAAGAATACCAGTTTAACTACTGCTGTGTTGTCTTTGTTTAGAGTGCCATGAAGACCTTAATAGCTAACATATGTTTTTTTAAAATAATTGTTTGCAGTATTCTTATGAGCTTCTTCTGCAATATCTACACAAGACACAGTCCATAACAATGCTTGGTGTTGTCAATGAACATATTGACTTCAAAGGTGAGTTCTTATTACAATCTGCTGTATACCTTTTCATCCACTGTAGAATTTTGAAATTGTTCTTTAATTGATTCTTTAGTATTTTTCCTATTTAGACGATGTTTTTTTTAAACAGTTTTACCTGGACAACCTAGCTCCATCTCTGATGATGCTGAAGCCTTTTCACTCGTTGGAAGTGGTCAGGATGCTGCTAACCTAATAAATCAGAAAGAAATACATTGGGGGGTTAGTCAATTAAGCAGTCTGATTTTGATTATTGATTTCCATAGCGTTTCCAGTCTTCCATACATGAATTGGCATCATGGTGATGCTCATCTCTCAACTCAGACCCCTGCCTCTGATGCTTATATGCGTATGCTTGGTGATATTATTATTTGGATTCATCAAGAACCACAAGTACTTATAACTGTTTTGCATGATAAAATTGAAAACCTGTAACTTTATATATTTAGATTGGCATTGTAGGTTGATTGCTAGAAGTGGCAGTTTCAACCTATTTATATGAAAACTGGTCAAATAGGAAAAATAGCCAAAAGAAATGGGTTGTAAGTGGCCTAAAGTAGTAAATTGTATTCAAATGCTTACAACCTACTTAATCGTTTATTTAAAACAAAAATAGGGTACTGTTTAAACTCAATAAGCTTTTATACTCATATTTCATAGGGTTGGTATTGAAGCCCAACTTTCTTTTTCCATTTTCGTGATCAAGTCCTTGGATTTTTTTCCGATTGAAGTCCCTGAATATATTTGTCTTATTCAAAACTATGTATTTTTGACTTGCTATGTATTAAGCCAGTAGAACAATTAGTTTATTGAATGATTTAATATTGGAAAACCAACAATCTTTCCGTATTTTTACGAGTAAGTCATTGAATTTTGTTTTCGATTGTTTATAAGTCCCTGGACTGTCTACTGGTTATTGACCTGCTAAACAAATCACATATATACTTTTGAATAAGACAAAAAATGTTGTGGGACTTAATTAACTGATTTTTTTTGGGGGGGGGGGGGATGTTGGTTTTTTCCGATGTTAACCCTTTTTAATACATCAATTATATATTAAACTAAAAAGGAACAAGAAAGTGTGGGTGGATCAACCCAACCTGACCTGAAAGATGTCTGTTGATTATCGTTATGCCAACACATGTTAGTGTTGGTTTTTTACTTTTTGTACAAGTTGGATTTGGGTCTACAAGGTTAGACCTGATCGTGAAATGTAAACAGGGAGGTTTACCACTGGTTGATTTCCTTGATGCTTGTCACAATCTGCACATCATTTAGTAGCTCCATATCACATATGGTTATATCATTTGAATGAAAACCTACTGTAGACTTGAGGAAGAAAGAAGTTAGTAGATTCGAACTCTCCTTGGTATAAATAATAACTAGTAAAGAAAAACTGAAATGGCCAATTTATTTGTCTTTACTGTATATAAGAAGTTAAAGAGTCTCTGGGTACTTATGTTGAACAATTCATCAACAACTTCTCTAGGTTTAGTTGTTTAGGATGTTGTTCTAACCCTAAGAGTTCTGCAGTTGCTTGAAGATTCGTTAGAAGACCGACTTGATAAGACAGGGGGGTTGCTCTCAGATTCAGAGAAGACAGAAGGAGATGCCAAAGAAGCTGAGTTGGATGAGAATAAGGTACCTTGTATGACGGTCCAGCCGTGAAATTCACTTCCTTGCAATTTTGTTTTGATCTGTATATCATAATTCTTATCGATGCTTATATATCCATGTTGCATCTCTATAAACAACTTGATTGAAGTGACCAAACAAATTTGTTTGAGATATCATTGACAGGGTTGGATCACAACTAATACGATCAAATACAAACTTAGAGCATATTGTTATGAATATCAATTAACACTTTTTCTGTAATATATAACACTAGATAATTATTTTAGATTAAATATGAATGTTTGACTCGTCGAATGGTTCTTGTGAACAAAATACATTTAAGGATTACTATTTATAACCAAATTATCATCTAAATGCAATGAATGAAACAAATGTATGAATAATACATATCATTACAGGTTTATAACACATCTTATTTTATTCTAAAGTTAATCTAAAACTAGCTTGGATTGAACATTGTGTTATAATCTTTGGGTCCATTTTTATAAATTGTTGGCGTCCAAAACCTTTTTATATATAAATTATTAAAAAAACAATTTAATTTCATGGGGTCCATTGACCCCATCCTCCCAAACTAGCTTCGTCCCTGACTTATCAGAAGGAGCCTACAAGAAATCTTCCTGCAATTTAGCATGCACACACACACATACGGTTGGGTTTTGGTGAAAATGCTGCATCACATATTCACATGTAAAAAAATTGCATCATAGCTATAAACTTTGCATCCTATGAGGCCATTTTAATCAACTATGAAGCACTGCAATTATTTGAACTATGAGTCTATGATAGCAAATTTTCACCAGCAATATATCGTTCTTATGTTTTTTTGTACACATATATTACAAATGAGCACTCTAAGCATCTGTGGGTTGTTTGGACTGTGTTTATTATTATTCAGAAAAAATCAACAGAAGGTGGAAAGCAAGGTGGTCCACTCAAGAAGTTAAAGAAGGACAAGGTTGCTGGTGCGGCAGGGAAAGCTTCTCGAGGGGAGGGTGACAAGGCGACTGCTGCACCACGTGTTAAACCTGAGCTTACTTTGCCAACAATGTATGCTGCACAATTTTTTTCTTTCATAAAAGCATAAAAGATGGAATCTGAGTGGGTTTTGGGAGCTGAAACTTCAATATCAACCTTTTTTTTTCTTTAACCTAACTTTTGCAATCAATCATGTATTTTTTTTCCAATCATGATATTGAACGTACAAGTACTCATGCTGTCATGCTGCCAACATGTGAGGTAGTTATCCCTGTTGCAAAATGCTAGAGGTCTCGGTTTCTTTCGAATATAATTTAGGAATGAATTGCAATGATGAGTTGCATATATTGAATTCTGGTTCGGTTTCCCTTGGACAGTTGGTGGAAAATATCAAGCTTGATGTCCATGAATTTTTTATATTCCCTGAAATTTTATGCATGTGATTGCTTTGTAAGTACTGTATCCTTGTTCTAATGTAGTTTTACTTTTTGTCTCAGACCAACAGAGGTTGAACATTCTATTCTGGAAGATCTTCGAAATCGTGTACAATTGAACAATTCGACACTTCCATCAGTTAGTTTCTACACATTTATCAACACACATAACGGGTATGTACTGTCTTGCAAACATGCATCATGCAGAAGTACTTTGGGTCTGCTTTGCGTTCAAGTGTAATGTGTAATTTTCTTCAGATTAAATTGTTCATCAATATCCCATGATGGATCATTGGTTGCTGGAGGATTCTCAGATTCATCACTGAAGGTCTTTTCTTTTACTCATTGTCGTTTCCCAATGCAAGTGCTGTTTTATATTATGTTCCTATGATATGTGAACTTAACTGTTGTATGCCAGGTATGGGACATGGCAAAACTTGGGCGTATGGGCAGTTGTAAGTCATACAACTTGTTCCTTCATACTATGGCGAAAAATTTGGAATATTGTTCATTTTCTCAAATAGCATTGCCACTTCTCATTTAAAGTTTCCACTCTACGTTTAGGTTTTGTTTTCACCAAAAGTACTTGGAACTATATTAATTACGTATACAGTTATTTTTCGGGTTAACTACTTGGCTTACAGTTAATGGGGTTTTGCGTGCATTCAACAGAATTTTTAGACGTTGCAAATCTCGAATTATAATCAATAAAATGCAATATGAAATGACCCATATTCATATAAATGGGTTGAAATTGTCACGTTTAATGTACAGAGACAAGGCCAATTGACAATAGTTGTGTCTTTGAATGCTGATTAGTAGTTTTTAATCTCACATATTTATTGACCTTATCCTTATTTGGAATAACAAAGAAGACCATCTGTGGATTTTATATTACAAAATATGGGGCATTAAAACTTGCTGGCATCAGCTATGTTGCAGGGTGAAAATGATTCGGCTCCCAATGAAAACACTCTTGGATCAAATGGTGGAAAAAGATCTTACACCTTGTATCAGGGTCATTCTGGACCTGTTTATTCAGCCTCATTTAGTCCTTATGGGGATTTTCTTCTATCTTCATCATCAGATTCAACAAGTACGTTTTTGGGACACTGTTGCATGTTTCTTTATGTTTTAATTTTTGATAGAAATACCCAGTGATCTGTTATGAACTACTGCAGTTCGATTATGGAGCACAAAGTTCAATGCAAACGTCGTCTGCTACAAAGGTCACAATTACCCTGTTTGGGATGTTCAGGTAGAAAGCATATTAATTATTGGCTAACCTGTATTATACCGTCTTCTTTTACATTAGTAATTGGTGCTAGAAAAGTTTTCGGCTGTTTGAAAATTACTTTTGAATAGGATGCAAAAATGAAAAAAAAAAAAAAGGTCAAGCGAAAGAAGATAACTGAAGTTGCTCTTTTCAATGAAGTCCTGAGGATTGATATATTCCCCTTTACGTTTGGAGTAGTCACCTTTGAATTCTATTGATTATAATAAGAGTTGGTCAATGTTTGGCAACCATCTAAAATATCCATTTTAGTCCCCAATCCATCTTTTTGGGGTTTCGTTCATGTGAAGAATTGATCGGAAACCACTTACTTTGATAAGTGGATGCCACATACACACTTATTTCCAACATGGAGGCCACATCAGCAATTTTGATTAAAATTGGTGCCTTGTCAGCTATAACTGCACACCTAGGAATTAGGATGCACATTAAGAAACTAACCAGTGGCCAAACTGATTACCGATCAAATCTCATATGAGTGAATGAAAAAAAAGTTCAGGGACAATAACACAAATTTGTCTAAAGATTGACTAAATGGGCATCTTATATATTTGGTTGCCAAAAAATGACAATAACAATAGCAACGGCAAATCTGTCCGTATTCAGGTAGATACTTATGCTTATATTTCAATTCCACCTGCATTCTTAACATGAAATACTCTTTACTAGTATGTCTAGACTCTAGCAGAGCACTGCATTTGCTTTCCAATTTCTTACTGGACGATTCTCTGTTGTAAAACTGTGCATGCAGTTTAGTCCGTTTGGACATTATTTTGCAAGCGCTTCTCATGACAGAACAGCGAGGATTTGGTCAATGGATAGAGTACAGCCTCTAAGAATCCTGGCTGGACACCTATCTGATGTTGATGTGAGTAATTTCTCTATGTGCTGGGTTGTAAGTTATGGTTTTCCTTAAAAATGGTTTATAAAGTTGATCCTTTTTGGCAGTGTTTACAATGGCATATGAACTGCAATTACCTTGCAACTGGATCCAGTGACAAGACTGTTCGTTTATGGGATGTGCAAACTGGTGAATGCATACGCATTTTCATTGGTCATAGGAGTATGATCTTATCTTTGGCAATGTCACCCGATGGTCGATACATGGCGTCCGGTGATGAAGATGGAACTATAATGATGTGGGATATTTCTAATGGTCGGTGTGTTACTCCTCTCGTGGGTCATACTTCCTGTGTTTGGTCGCTTGCTTTCAGGTACGGCTTCTCTTGTTCCCTTGCAATAATGCTATCTGTACGATTCAAAACAAGGGATGGTTTTTCTGAAAATTCTAATGTTTCAGTTGTGAGGGTTCACTTCTTGCATCTGGTTCGGCTGATTCAACTGTCAAATTATGGGATGTAAACAATAGTACAAAAATGCCAAAATCTGATGAAATGTAAGCTTTACCACCACACACACACACACACACACACACACTCTCTCTCTCTCTCTCTCTCTCTCTCTCTCTCTGTGTGTGTGTTATGTTCCCTTTCGTTTGTGCATATTGACATATTGTAGCAGTTGTAGACACCTCACATATCCGTTCACTTTTGATTACTTAGTAAAAGCGGAAATACAAACAGGCTCAGATCATTGAAGACACTTCCGACCAAATCCACCCCTGTTTATGCTTTGAGGGTAAACACATTATCCTTGATCAACTTTGTGATTTTACATAAAAGTTCCCTTCCTCTTGAAAATTTATAGCAGACTATAGCCTTTTGACATGCATTTCTAAGAGCTATTTGGTCCATTAAATTTTTTTTTTTTTTTTTTTAAAATTTCCCCACAGATGCATACTTACGAATTTAAAACAGTTTTCTGAGTCTTTATAAACAAAATATCAAATAAATGGACAATGTTGTAGTTTTTACTTTTTATGGGACTGAAGAGTAATGGCTTTGAAGGTGTTGTGATACTTTTCTTGTTATTCACAGTTTTCGCGAAGGAATCTGCTTTTTGGTGCGGGAGCACTATCAACAAATGTGTAAAATGGCATCATAAAAGGTGGGTGTGAGTGTGTTTGGTTCCTTACCTTATAGTCTAGTCAACACAACTAACTGTTAAAAATAGTGATTTGTTGAAGTCGCAAGTGATTAGAATCTTGCAAAAAACTTTGTAGTTTCTAATTAATAGATTTTTTCTTTGTTTCTTTGTGTTCAGGCACAACCATGTGATAATAACTGATAACCATGTGTACAAGTACCAAATTTTTTTTTTCCAAAAGTAACCGCAAATATAAAAAATAACCCATTTTAACACTGTAAAATAAACTTGTAACAAATGAAAAATGAACAATTGATAAAGCATGAAAACATACAAGTTTTGGCTGTCAATTTACGTGGCAAAACCACCTATAAATACCAACCAACAAAATAAAAACAAAACAACCATAAAAAATATATCCACATTTTGATATGATTATAAACTCTTTCTCACTTCAAAGTTTAAACCCAATATTTTTATGAAACCGACATACACTCTCAAAATGAAGCTTTTTTTCAAAAAAAAAAAAAAAAGACTTGCAACCTAAAGAACTGGTTGCAATCTGCTGACCAATCATTAGTCTCTAATGGACCTTTTTTTTAGCGAACTTTTCTGTTTGTGTTTTATGATTCAATTTTCTTGTTAATTTCTCTGTTCAAATCTATGTTTTTTTTGTTAGAATTTATCTTTTTAGTGAAATTTTAGTGGTCAACCGGTAATATCCCAAAATCGTGAGATTTTTGCCGGTTGGAGGTTTTTTGTGCAATGAAAAATGATTGGGGGTTTTAATCACAAAACTGATCCAACTTGAAGGTTTTTTTTTGCATAATTTTCCAATTATATATTTAGCAACAAATTTTAAACGGATAATTACTAAAATAGCTAAATCTCACACCTTTATTCATTTTTTAGCCACTTTATATACATTTTTCCAAGTCGATTCGTGCCTTTGACGTGTCTTTAGACTTATCATTCATCAAAAGAGTACCCAACAAACTATCACACACATTCTTCTCAATATGCATGACATCTAAGTTGTGCTTCAACTGAAGAGAAGACCAATACTCGAGTTCAAAGAATATACTTCGTTTAGTCCAGTTCAATTCAAAAACCTCACGTTTTCTCTTAACACCTCCAAAGTCGGGATGTTTTCCCGGTGTACGAGTCGGAAGACGATCTAATTGAGCTGCTATTTCATCATTATTAAACTGCCTCGGAGCGGCTCTTGACTCGTGTTGCCCGTTGAACTCCAAACTCGTTCTCCATGGGTGATTAGGTTCTAAGAATCGGCGATGACCAACATATGCTGTTTTATTTGTTACACGACATGAAGGAGTGTCTTCATTGCAAGTCGGACATGCTTTGTACCCTTGTCCGCTCCAACCCGATAGACTACTACGAGCTGGAAAATCGTTTATTGTCCATAACAACACTGCTTTCATGTTAAAGGATGTGTTTGTCATTACATCTTTAGTACGTACGCCTGTGTACCACAACTGTTTAAGCTCTTCCACCAACGGCCTGAGAAAAACATTCATGTCTTTTCCGGGTGATTTAGGACCGGGAATCAACAAAGACAACATAAATGATGACTCTTTCATACATAGCCATGGTGGCAGATTGTATGTGGTGAGTACAACCGGCCACGTGCTGTAAGCCGAACTCATGTTACCAAATGGATTAAAACCATCAGCTGCGAGTCCTAGACGTACATTTCGAGGTTCTCTCGCAAAGTCAGGGTACTTTATGTCAAATTCTTTCCATGAAGATCCATCAACGGGATGACGCATCATACCTTCTTCTAATCGTCCGGTACTGTGCCAAATCATATTTTTTGCCGTGTATCTTGAACAGTACAAACGTTGTAGTCTGGGGGTCAAAGGAAAGTATCGTAACACTTTGTGAGGTACCAGCTTACCCTTTGTGTCTTTATCAACCCAACGACTCTCATTACAAACAGGACAATACTGTAACGACTTATCTTCTTTCCAGAAAAGAAAACAATCGTTTTTGCACACGTGTATCGACTCATAACCCAAACCAATCTTTTGTAATTTCTTTTTAGCTACATAATGTGTTGTGGGAACCCTATTTTCTTTCGGAAATGCAGATTGCAACAATGCAAGGAGCTGATCAAACGAACTATTAGTCCATTTGTTGTTCACCTTGACATGCATCAGTTTTGCTAAAAAGTCGAGAGAAGAAAACCAAGTACAGCCAGGATATAATTCGGCATTGACTTCTTCTAACAACTTAAGAAAGCCTTCATCGACACTCATGTCCTCTGTATCTGAGTTCCGTTCTTCGTGGTTAGTATCGTTCCCCCTGAACTCGCCCATAATGTCGTCGATAACACTAGCCATCTCGTTAGTTGGAGGTACGTCATCTACAACCGGAGGCGGAATTCTACTTTCACCATGATAGACCCATGTAATATAAGATCGAAAGAAACCATTTATATGTATATGAGCTCTCATTAATGAAATTCTTGTGAACTTATTGTTCCCACATTTTCTACACGGGCATCTAATTTGACCTCTATCGTCGACGTGTGCTTTGGATCTCTCAACAAAAGATTCGAGTCCTTGTTGGAACTCAGGAGAATTACGGTTTTCAATAGTAGTCCATGTTTTATCGATAGACATTATGCAACTGAAACATAAGTTAGAGTTTAAGGTTTACTCTACGAGAATTAAAATTTCATGATTCGAAAAGCAAACTCGAAATGAGTTTAAAAATCAAACATGGATAAAGTATTTACACGGGTAGGCTTCTAAACCCACTTTTCGAATACCTTACCTCATATGTGAATGCACATTACTCGATTGCTTGTTTAAAAAAAATTCGGCAGCATTTCCCCTTAGCTCTCAAGTATATATAAAAATATATATACCCGAGAAACAAAGAGAAAATGGCAACTGAATCTTTCTTAAACAAACAATCATGTAATACACATTCACATCCTAAATGAGATAAGGTATTCAAAAAGCAGTCCCAAAACGGGGACAGCCCGAAATTAATTACTAAATCAATTTCGGACGGGCATGTATTATAAGCTCAAACACACACCTAACACATTTCACTATTTTAAGAGTATATATTCTCATTTCTTATAGAAATAAACAATTCATATCACTAATAAAATAGTTACACATTAATACATACAAATACACACAAATATAAACATCAACTCATATTATATGTTATTATAAACTTTTATACAAATAATTACACAATAAATCTACAAACATATAATTGCATCTTAAAATAAATAACGATAATATAATTATACAAAAAAAACAACAAATATACTAAATTAACAAAATTTTAAATTATTTAAATAAACATACACCTAGTTTAACAAATCCATCGTATTTTTTACCTAAAACAATCACACACACATTAATAAACTAATAGACACTAAAATTATACAAAATAGACACCAAATATACACAATACAAGTACATTGTTTTCTTTTTACCTAAAAAAATACATATATAAACTTTTATCATATAATTTTAGTAAATGTACATTATTTTACCATAAACATATACAAAATACACATAAATACACACACTAATATATAAAACACATATAAATACAAACTAATACACAAAATACATATAAATACACACACAATAATATACTAAATACATATAAAACGTTTATAAATACTTAAAAAAACACAATAATTCCAAAAATATTTTAACAAATTCTAAAAAAACCTAATTTTGATAAATCTAAAACTTTTATCCAAGAAAATAATTTAAACAAACCTACAAATAATTTTTACAATTCAATAAAAATAAAAACCTAATTTTGATCAATCTAAAACTTTTATCCAAAAACAAATACACACACCAACACACAAATACATACAATAATATACTAAATACACAAAATACAAACAACTACACATACTAACACTAAAAATACATAAAAATAAAAACACTAATACACAAAATACATACAAATACACACACTAATACACAAAATACATACAAATACACACACTAACACTAAATACATACTAAATACATACCTTGCAATGAGAGATCGACGGCGGCGAGAGGGAGATCGACGGCGGCGAGAGGGAGATCGACGGCGCAGAGAGAGAGACGACACCTAACACACCAATACACACACACATTACATACATTTACCTAAAAAATACTCAAAATACAAACATTGTATGAAAAAATCGTAACCTGGAAGGGAGAAGAAGCCAAAATCGCATATGGAAGAAGAAGAAGCCGAAAGGTGAAAAAGTGAAAGAGAGAGAGGTGGAAAAGGGAGAAAAGGGGGCGGCAAGTCAGGCGCCATTTTTTTGGGTATTAGCGGCGACAGTATGTCGCTGCTAAAGGCTTTAGCGGCGACATGTGTCCGCGTATTTTGGGTGTCGCTGCTAAAGAGTTTGTCGCTGCTAAAGGTGTCGCCGCTATTGACCCTTTTTCTTGTAGTGTGATTTGTCAACATACTTTCAAATTAATGTATATCATGTGTGTCAGTGTGTACACACACACACAAACTTTATATAACGTCCTGATTTAATATTGTTATAAATTTATTATTAATTATGTGCAGAATTGTTCCAACCAACATTCACTAGCTACTCGATCTGGTAACATCAATGAGTATTAATTATTAATTGTTAAGTTCTCTATTTTTCTTGATTTGAATATTAACCATTAATTTGTAATCAAATATTGGCCGGGAAAAAAAGTAATACATATATCGTCAGTTTTTGATCACACACTACAAGGAATTGGCCTTTTTGCGACGACAAACCCTATCCGCGACGACATTTAACTTCTGCGACGACATGTCGTCGCGAAATGGGCGGGAAAAAAAAACTCGTGTGCTTTTCCTCCCTCAGACTAAATTACTTTTATCCTACAAAATATATCCCATTTGTTTTTTACCCTAACCTCTCGTCGCACAGCAAATCATTAATTTGTAATCAAATATTGGCCGGGAAAAAAAAGCAATACATATATCGTCAGTTTTTTATCACACTCTACAAGAAATTGGCCTTTTTGCGACGACAAACCCTATCTGCGACGACATTACATCTTTCGCGACGACATTTAACTTCTGCGACGACATGTCGTCACGAAATGGGCGAAAAATAACTCGCGTGCTTTTCCCCCCCTCAGACTAAATTACTTTTATCCTACAAAACTAGTTTATAAACCCATGTATAACACGGGTATACATTTAAAAATTTAATTTCATTAATCTTGTAGGATAATTTTAAATATATTTTATCAAATTTATAATATCTATTTATATAATATATAAACATAAATATATAAAAAGAAAAGTTATCATTCAAATTTGAGTTTTGTATTAGATAACATTTAGATTTGATTAAATATTATTTAAATTATTTATTATAGATAGATTGGAAAAAACAAATTTTAGAAGCAAATTAATAGGAATATAATTGTTAGGTACACGTGGCAATCACATGTTAAGCCAATTGGCGCTCTATCTAGATGCCATGTGCCATCTAGTTACTCATTTAATAGAACAGATGGATATATCTCATTTGTTTTTTACCCTAACCTCTCGTCGCACAGCAAATCCGCCGCCCCCCCTTCTCCTTGCGTATGTTGGCCATTTGTAATAGATAGCAATACATATATTCTCACCACTAATATATTATTGTGTGTACAGTATATCCTGATTTAATAACTTTATAATACCCTGATTTAAAATTGTTATAAATAAATTAATTATTAATAATGTGCAGATCATTAATATTGTTGCAAGTACGTAACGTACGTACAGTACGTACGTAGTATGCTCGATCTGGAAAAACAAAATAACGCAGTCAGGTTACATTCTTTATTTACATTAAGTTCTCTATTTTTCTTGATCTGAATATCATCTATAGTATACGTTTGTAATCAAGATGCATCGCCGTCATTAAAAAGGGTCAACGATCGTCCAGCGACTTCATTTTGCTTATATGGTTACTATAATCTCTGGCCAGCAACAGTACGTACTCGTTTTCAAGGAAAACCCATATCAAAAGACCCACATAATCACCTAGCTATCATAGTCTTGATCGAACACACGTACGTACGTATATATATCTGAAACCCAGATCAAAGAATTAATGAATAACAAATATCACAGCGCGCGATGGATCTGTGGCTTCAGAAAACCACAAAAAAAAAATCACAATCACTTTGGAGACCCAAAATGCACATGCCTATATATTGTTTTTAAAATCACAACTGCAGGGGTAAAGGTTTTACAAATGACAAACCTAAATAAAAAACCCTAATTCTTAATAACAATTAATGAACATTTAATTAACCTATACCTAGCTCGATCGAACCTATTTGATAGTTTTGGAACTCGATCAATTTGCGGTATATACAGCCGGGCCATGGCCAGCATCGATCGATCAACTTAATTAATTATCAAGACATATATGCCTTAATTTTACCATGTACAATGAACTCGTATATATCATA
Organism: Centrapalus pauciflorus; assembly: GCA_020465985.1. Lineage (NCBI taxonomy): Eukaryota > Viridiplantae > Streptophyta > Magnoliopsida > Asterales > Asteraceae > Centrapalus > Centrapalus pauciflorus. The sequence continues at coordinate 1,625,154 of JAANYP010002523.1, forward strand.
TCATTGGCCGGAAAGAATTTTAATTCCACTCGAATAGGTACATCCAGCTACTATTAAATTGTATGTGTGTGTATATAGGATTAGCTATATACATAAATGTATATAGGATTACCTATATGTGGCATAGAATAACAAATAACACAAATTCTTATAAATCTGACCATTTCGATCTTTCTATTGAATTAATGTTGGTAGCAGTTTTATTAATTCAAGCAAATCTGTTCTCAATGTTGTTGCCTACCTCATAAATAGAGGTGTGCAAAATAACCGAACCCGAATAACCCACCCGAACCGAACCTTAATCGGGTTAAATGGGTCGGGTTATTCGGTTTTCGGGTTCCTTATTCGGGTTAAATGGTACCCTAATAAGTAATTCGGTTCGGGTTACGGATAGGATTTATGCTTATTCGGGTACGTACCCAAATAACCCGTTTAATATATTTTTTTCAATTTTTTATTTGTTTATAATTTTAATTAGTATTGTTTATATATAGAATGTAAATATGTAAATACCCATTTTTTGAATACTCAAACCATTTAACCCATTTTACCCAAATTACTCAACTCATTTAACCCGTTTAAACTACTTTGTTGATGATTTCATTTTTTATACCAAAACCGAATAACTCATTTAACCCAAACTGAATAACCCGATACTCATTTAACCTGAAACCGATTAACTCGTTCCCTTATTTGGTTCGGGTTCGGTTAGCTAACTCACACACTCAAACCCGATACCCAATTAACCCACCCGAATAACACCCCTACTCATAAATCATATATGCTCAGTACGTACTGAAAAGCATATATAGTCTCATTAGCCCCCAAATATTCAGATGTTTAATTTGAGGCCAAATGAATAATATAGTGGACGAGAGATTGGAAATGAAGATATATACAAAAAAGAAAACTAAAGTTGCGCTGATCACCTGTTGAGGAGAAGTTATGGCGATGCTGATTGAATGGTATATATGGTTGTCTTAAGTCGATCCCAACGTACACTATTAATTAACACACCTTTTAGAAGAGGTCACTAAGAGATCAATGGTATGTGTTCAATCAGAAGAGGCATAATTAACTGGAAGAAGTGAAGAATGAAAAACATCAAAAGAGTGTAGTGTAATTCCTAGGTAAAAGTGTGTACGAGCAAGGTCCAACCTTTATGCTCTTGATTTGAGATAGAAAGGGATTTTACCATGGGCAATGATCGATCGACTTGGTAAAAATTCAGAGTCAATGGCCAAATTAAGAACTTCTTGTGCGTGTACGTCCCAAAATGGTTGTTCTAAATTTCACCAACACGAGTATAACCTGTACATATTATTCAAAAACACTAACTATTCGCTTGCTTATTATATACATATAACTTCCATGAAAACTTAAAGTTGCTTTGAATCTTTAGGCTAAAAGTACAAATTCCATCCATCTCTGATTTCCAGAATTCCATATCTATTGATTTCGGTAAAGTTCGATCACTTTCACCTCATTAAAGGGGTATCTTATGTATTTGGCTATTAGTTTAAAAAAGAACTTCCATGAGAACATTTATCAAGTCAGCCATTGCATATTTCAGGTTGGAGAGAGTTCTCTTTTTGGAGAAGATAAATGACACAAACTGTACGTGTGCGTGGAGTGGGCTTTAATACTTTCATATATGCATATCCAAACACTTAAAAAGCAAGAAATCCCTACAACTACATATATATAATACTAATCTTACAACTTACAAGCATATATAGTTGTGAAAGGTTCAGGGCGCAATGAGGCGCAAATGGGTCCTCGATCAGGGTCTAGGCAAGAGGAATGTAAGAGACATCAAAAAATGTAAACAATATGTACTATGTATGAGGATGTCCAGTTACTTACACAACTTAAACATTATATATTAATATCAATCAACATTGCAATTAGTTTTCAGTCACTTGTCAATCACGCAAAAGAACACCTAATTCTTAAAAATGAACTTCATATCATTTAAAATGAAATTCGTTGGTATATATCCAAATTATTAGAGGTCTCAGTTAGTTTACTTTAGCAGAACGAGGCGAATGCTTAATTTGGACCATTCGTGAACTTTAATTATGACACAATATGACTCTCCACATACTTGACCCTTTTACTTACAACAATCGTTGCAAATATCATGACAACAATATGACTTGATTAATTAGTCAGACCAATTTCTCTCAACAAGCATTCAAAAAGGCCCTGATATATATACTAAAATCAACGAATCATATACTGCAGCACCCTTTAAACTTAAAAAAAATGGTATTTTTAGTCTTTTACCTATACATGTGATCGGTCGATTTCCTCTCCAGTAGATAGACCGGCATCTTGGTTTTGCTAACGACCAAGACATGGTAAGTGAATTGAAATACGGCAAAATATAAAAGATTTTTTAATTTGGATAACCGTGGAATTTAAAAACCCACCCTAGCAAAATATTCAAGTTGAGTTGAAGTTTGTAAAAGCATGTAACTAAATACTACATTGACAGTTTTTATTGGTTTACTGTTTTAGGTATTTAGTTTATATGATGTGTTGTACGTAATTACAAACTACTATATATGAAGCATTGATCATTAAATCACGTTCTGAGAGACTGCTCTTCAACAGCCTTCAAAAGACATACAGCAGGCCCCATTGGGTCCCCCATATATGCCAAACAGGCACCTTCCTAGAGCTAGCAGGAAGCAATTACTTGATTCAAGAAAAATAAAAAATAGACATCTAAGATTTGAAATCAGCTTGATATATAGGGTTGAGATCTATGAAGTATCATATTAGACTAGGTACGAAATACAATGTTAAATTTCATGCAAAAATGTAATATAATTAATATGTTCAAATTAAATTACATTATTATTGACTTATACCACATCATTTTCATATTCATTATGATAAAATGTTTAATTTATAGTGTAAGTACAATATATATGCACATGTTCATGTATATTACACTTTTGAGCATGTGAATATTGTTATTTTGCATGAAAAAGAACATTTATCATAATTAACATTTAAATGATCAATAATGATACACATTTGAACATGTGTATATTGCAATTTTGCATGAAATTTAACATTTTATCGTTATGAACATGTTTATCTAATATGTTACTCTGGCATCCCAGTTTAATATATATGACACCTGATCATTGATCTTTAATATGTATGCATAATCTTCAAGACCAATGAATTAATTATATCACACTATTGGTATATATCCCATGTATATATGGAGTATTATTACATTTACTTGGTTCCAACATTCAGAAAATAGGACAGAATTTTTACATAAAGAAACAGTTGACCTTACTGAGTAGTAACTCAATATTCAAAGAGAGAAAGATGAATCAAAATCACCTTGTTCATAATTTACCATGCTCCAAATAAAACTATGATGTATGTACCAGCACGTACATTCAGTGAAATATATAAAAGGAATCAAGGAAACATCAAACATCAATGAATGTCAATCATATACTATACACTTATATATGCACCATATGTGATATTTACTTCTTGAAAATCTCACTACAATGTATGCAAAAGTAATAATAATGAACTAGTTAACAAGAAGCTATCTAGCACACGAATTTGACGTAATTCAATTGCAAATGAAATGATATACTAAATCACAGAATGGATCGAAAGATCCATGCGCAGTTGTTGAAGAAGCGAAAGCATCCAAACTTGACCAACTAATTACATATACAAAGAAGAAACATTGTTTATGTATATGCTGCAAAATTAGATTCAGATTGATTATTCAAAACTTTGGGTATCCAAATTTGACTTATTTTGGACTCTATAATTTATTCAAGTGAAACATTATATAACTTGCCAAGTATAAGGTAAAAACCCTAGAGGCAAGTCAACTGAACGTACCAAAAATTAGATATATACTTTGAACTTTTAGGGGAGTACTTGCTGTTGTGCCTTGAAAAAAAAAAAAGTAGTCTTATTGATTCACAGTACAAATGCCACAGAAAGAATAAAACACCACAAAAAATGATAGTATCACAAACATAGGAGAAGACAAAATTAGAAACATAAAGTACAAGACACGCTATACTATGACACTGCAATACTGCATTACATGACCAGAAGAAACGCAGTCAAACTGATGTGATGTAAAGATAAATGTCATGTCAATACGGTAAAAAAATAAAAACTTGGTCAACAAATTTACTTGAGAATGCTAAATTAAATCGTAGAACAAACCTTGCTTTTAGTAACTTCTTGACCTAAGCTACATCAACATTGTTCTAATATGTTAACGTGGTTTAGAACTTCACAGTCTGCGGAAAACAGCAAATCAAAGAAGTAAAAGGGCTAATCTAGGAACAATGCAACGAATCAAATCAGGTTCTTTGCAAAAGGAAAAGACTTGAACATAATTTTTGCCAAGTAGATGGATACCTTATGTGTTGGAATAGATCCAAATCAAAAAAAGGAAAAGAAAATCCAGTCAAAACCCAAAATTTCTGAGTGCAGATATCGCATGCGCGAAGAAAATATAAAAAAGAAAAAAAGAAAAGAGAGAGAGAGGGGAGGACCATCTTAAATAACGTGGGGTTAAGGCAATCGTCAAAATAATAATGTCAGTTTTCCGTTGATTTAGCACAGTAAACCATGAAAAGTCACGCTTACAAGTTACATCAAACTAAACCCTACTGCTAATTAACTAGACTATGAATATAATAATATACAAATTGAATAATTTATTATTTTATTCATTGAAATCCAAACAAACACAGTAACAAGAGACTATTTCCAGTGTGTTAATTCACCGAAAGAATCCAAGCAAAAACAAGCACACAAAGAGTGTTTAATTGATCAAGTTTTAATAAACAAACAGATCACACAAACAAGAGATACAAAAAGTAAGATCTTTGCTTGTTTCACGATTCGAGTCAATCATACCCGTTTTAAGCAGATTACAAAAGGAAGTACTGTGTAATTTTGTGAGTTTGGAGAAAGAGTGAGAGAAAGAGGAAAGGAAGGAAGGTGACAGATAGAGCAGTGAGCACCCAAAACAATCATACAAGTCGTTGGTACAATTTGCCTTTGTGTGCTCACTCTCTTCTGTCAACTCTTAGCAACTTCAATTCTTTCCCAAACGAATAAATGCATGAAATAAAAAGCAAAACAAGATTTCAAAGTCAGATCTGCAAACACAAAGCATAAATACCCATTTATGGAAAATAAAAAAGGTACCCTGAAAGAACATCTAGGGTTTGATCAACTTAAAAAATGAAAAAGATTTTTAAAAAAAAGCAATCAAAACTATATCTGATTAAGTTAAGGGAATAGAGTACTTGGTGTACTTGGTTTGATGATGGGGTGTGTGGGGAAAGATGCAGCAGGTTCTTATGAAACAGTGGCGACGGCGACTACAAAATATAGACAGAGAATGGGTGGTCAGGGTCGAGGGGTCGACGAATTCAAGTGATGAGAACAGATGAACAGTTTCGGGGTTCTTATCGTTATCTTGGTTTAAATTAATAAAACCAATTAATAACCTTTTTGACGTCAATATTATCAGTTATTATATCAATTTTCTTGTACGAAATGCCTGGCCTTCCTCTTAGCCAATCATTTACCTTATTTTATGGTCAAACGTTTTTTTTGTATTATTAAATGGATCATAAGAATAAAAAACCTTTCTTTTATATAATCTATTCATACATTCCCCTTACTTAACACTCATCTTGATTGATATTTTCACATTGCTTTAATAATAATATTTAAAACGTCTATGATATGATAGATTAGGATGTCTATTTAATTAGTAAAATGAGATGTTAATAGCAACTCCCTTACAAAAAATGGGTTAATATTGAAAAAACCCTACGAACTTTCATAAATTTATCGATTAAGTTACTGTACTTTTTTTTCGAGTGTTTAAATCCCTAGACAATTTTTGTCTTATTCAAAACTATATATTTGACATGTTTAGCAGGTCACTAATTACTGGTAAACGGTACAGTGACCTAAACAAGAAAAAAGAAAGTCCAGTGACTTAATCGTGAAAATTGGAAAAGAGAGTTGGTTTTTTTAACAATAAACTATTCGAGGAACTGATTGGTTTACCTGATAAGCAGGTAGCAAGTCAAAAATATATAGTTTTGAATAAGACAAACATTGTTTAGGGACTTAAATACTCTGAAAAAGAAGTCCAGTGACTTGATTGATAATTACATGAAAGTCCGTGGGGTTTTTTCAATATTAACACTACAAAAAAATACTATAAAAAAACGATTTTTGTCGATAAACTTTAATAGCTTTTGTAATTTACTTAGTGTTATGATATAATTATACAATGTTTTTCTAAGGGTTTTAATGAAAAAAAAAAAACTCTCAATACCTATTTTATAATCTGAATAACCAATAATGAAGTTGGGTCTTAATTATATGAACACCATGACCTTGTGTTAGTAGAAGGTAGTGCTAGCACACACAACATAATCTCTCTTCAATAACCTTGCTTCTTAATGCATGTCTATATATCTAATTGAAAAAATTAGATTTTGAGTCTATAAATTCATTAAAATACATAAAAAAAACTAATAAACATTATAAAGGAAATAGTAATGTAACGCACCGCCTTCCCAAATACGATATTCTCAGCTTTGGGGTTCTGGTCATGTCTCCTTCCCCCTCACAGTTTTGTTTCTGGTGACTGAGAAGAGACCTAGGTATTGTTTGTCTTTTCTTAGAAGATCTTCGAACCTCTTATGTCGGCGAATTCGAAGACGCGGGAAGATATTTTACATGAAAGTGCATTTGTTTTTTTCATATGCTCGCGTCTGCGGACGTTTAGGTCATCTCTTCTGACTGCAGATTTCTACGCTAAGTTCGCAGACCGTAAATATCAAACTCTTAAAAAACAAACAACACCTTACCATGGAGGTCAGACATCCCTGTAACACTCTCATCCAAGCACACGTAAGAGCAAATATCTTCATGGGATCTATTTTGCTTTGACCTCAAAACACGTTGTGTCATATAATGCTAGTAATTACTCATATACTTAACATCTTTCATGTGGTACAACGATGTGGGATTTGCCTAGGGTGTTACAATCATCTCGGGCCGCCATTTGACTCGTCGTCCTTGATGAGGTTTGCCCACCATCTTTTTGCACGTTAACCGCTCTGATACCATTTGCAACACCCCGCCTTCTTAGACACAATATTGTCCTCTTTGGGGGTTCTAGCCATACCTCCTTCCTCTTTACAGCTTGTTTCTGACGATCGGACAAAAACTTTCCAAGGAGGTCACTCATCTCTATAGAACTCCTGATCAAACACGCTTTACGTCAAAAGTTTTCACGGTTATGTTGGGCTTTGACATTAAAACACATGTGTCACATATGGCCAAGGCTTACCCACATACCCAACATCTTTTCTATTGTCTGGCGAATTAGCGATGTGGTATTTCTCTATGATGTTACCATTAAATATTTAAAAAGTAAAAGTAATAAGTAAAAACATGTTGTATTATCATCAATCTAATCTAAACTAAATTTAAATCTAAATATTATTTTATCAATACATATTTACATACATTAAATTTGTTAAGGTATACTAAAGATATGTACATATTATAAAATTTTTTAAATTATGGTTCGTATTAATAAACACACGAATTAGAAATTAAACTGCATGACAAATATGATTTTTATTTATTATATATAATAATAGATAATCAATATATAAAGTGATAATAAATAAAATTGATCATTATTTATTATTATTCTAAATATAATAGAAGTATTTAAAATTAACTTTTGAATCAATCCATGTTATACTTGGTGAATGAACTAGTAATTTTGTAGTACCATCTTTATATTATAATAAAATAGAACCAGATTTGTCACCAGACACACTTTTCATCTTTTGACACATTGCATTTATAATGTTTTCTCATTTTATTAATAATTCAATATAAGTCAAACTTAAATTCAAATCTAAATATTATATTATTTATACTTATCTATATATCTAATTAAAAACCATCTTATGTTTTTATATGTTAATGACTTCACTCGCAATCTTCTTTATAGGTTTTTAAAATAATATTTATGTAACACCCTCGAAACACATCATGGGGCCACGTCATATGTATAAATACTAATAAAAGATTAACTATATTTTTCTGTTGTGAAGCCACGTGCCATCACCATAAATCGACACGTGACATTTATAGGTTTTTAAAATAATAAAGAAATTTAATTTAATTCTATATATCAAAATTTAATATAATCTACTTTTAAATTCAAATCAAAGAAAAATCTAATACTCTACCAACTTATTAATTATAATATAATATAATATAAATTTAAAAATAATATAAGAAAATAATTACTATTCATGTATATTTATATAGCTTTAAGTTTAAAAAATAATATTAATATATTTACCTTTTAATTTAGAGTTTATTATGAATCAAAAACCAACATGTTTTCACGTTTTTGCGTTTTCGTCCCTCCATGTTATTTTTTTCCATAAAAACCTCAAGTTATTCTTTTTTTATTAGTTTAGTGAAATTTGGACATTAGAACCCGGTTTTTCAAGTTTTTTAAAATCCGGTTCACAAATTATAACCGGGGTCTAATGTCCAAAATTTCACTAAACCAATAAGAAAAGAATAACTTGGGGTTTTTTATGGAAAAAAATAACATGGATGGACGAAAACGCAAAAAACGTGAAAATATGTTGGTTTTTTTCATAATAAAACCCTTTAATTTATTATATTTTATATATTAAAATTATCAGCGTTATACGCGGGTAAAAAACTAGCAATATTATAAGTGGTATCAAGTATCAACTTAAAATCTGGTATTCTTAAGAAGCAATTAAGTTCAAACAAACACATTGTAATTATAGTGTCTAATACAATAATAACATTTAAACTTTCATATTTCCAAAGCCTTTCATTATGCATGCACGATGCTTTACAAAACTTGTAATTCGATACACATTCATTATAAAGCTAGTTTAGTAACACGCGTATTTATTACATGGGCTGATTCAATTAAAATTTAATTTTTAGTTTTATGCTATACTTATAATAATAAATAAATTATTATTATTATTATTATTATTTCTTTGTTACTTTAGTGTATTATACTTATTAAAGTAGATAATAATAACAAACGTAAAATAAATTAAATTTCAAATTTAAATTTTCATACGTACAAATTTAAAATTGGTTATAACAGGAAGGTTTAAGTTTGAATGTAATCGTTTTTAAAGTGTAAATGTGACTTGAATATTGGTGACCTGAGCGTTGTAAACCCTACTCGATGAGGTGAAATGCCCAAAAGTGATTTTGACGTTTCAAGTGAAAACGGGAATGAACACATGCAGTGGATTGATCAGAAGTGTGCACCTTATCCATCTTCCAAATTAAAAGTGATCCATCTGCCCGTGCGCAAAGTGTTTCATCATATTGATCAGGTCATCAACCAAACCAATCCGTCCAAGTTGTGATCAATTCGTCCGGATGAATTTGAACCACTTGAAGTAGGGTTTTGACATATGTCTATATATTGTAACATATAGTTAGCGCCTATGTAACACTTATTGATTAAATTCTAATAAAAAAAATACTCATTCTTGGTTGTTGACCTAGGTCACATTGACAAAATCACGTATTGGTCATGTGTTATTGTTCTTGATTACCCAATGATATTTTCATAACAAGTGGTCTTAGAGCTCGGTCAAGCCGCTTGATTAATACTCTGTGATAAGGTGTTGTTTCACAAGTAAGATATTGTGAAGTTCATTGGTTCGAATGATTTCACATTGTAGAAGGTGAAGACCGATCATCATATATTTTTCTCAAAAAAACTTTACGTGTTACACACACACACACACACACACACACACACACACACATATATATATATATATATATATATATATAAAAGTTAAATTATGTAATATGATATCAAAGTATTGAATGTCGAAGTAACACTTTAAATATCACCAATGCATATTATATGTGATTACTATAGTATTATACACACACACACACACACACACACACACATATATATATATATATATATATATATATATATATATATATATATATATATATATATATATATATATATATATATATATATATATGGGGTTTAATGGAAAACCACAATGCACCTGAAAACTTGTGAAAACCGCACTGCACCACCATAAATGCATCAAATTTCCTTCGTGATGCAACAAAATCCCGCGTGATGCATCACCTTATTTACGATCATGCCACCGCGTTTTTCATGAAATGCACCAAATCAGACGGTATGCGTAGGTTTCCATAGTTTTCAGGTGCATAGTGGTTTTTCATTGAATCCACCCATATATATATATAGACACACACACACACAGAGAGAGAGAGGGGGGTTCAATGGAAAACCACCATGCACCGGAAAACTTGTGAAAACCGCATTGCACCACCACAAATGCATCAAATTCCCCGCGTGATGTATCAAATTTCCCGCGTGATGCATCAAAATCTCGCGTGATGCATCATCTTATTTATGATCATCCCACCGCGTTTTTCATGAAATGCACCAAATTGGACGGTATGCGTAGGTTTCCATAGTTTTCAGGTGCATAGTGGTTTTCCATTGAATCCACCCCTATATATATATTACATATTTAACATGCACTGCATTAAATATTTAAAGAATACGGTTTGTATTTCATCATACGAGAAGTGTTATAATTAAGTATGCAATGTTTATATAATATATACACCAACAACAATTCGTTTACATAGTCAAGATTAAAAAGATTGTTAAATTTTAATTTAATCAATAACACAAAAAGCATTGACCACATATGTTTTTCAAAATAAAAAGAAACAAAATCGTAAAAAAAAAAAAAAAAAAAAAAAAAAGAAGCTTACATGCCCACTTACAATTTATTATTTAATCGAATGAATTATGTGAATTCATTAATTTCATACATGGGGTGCGTGAGTTTTTTGTTACTGTAATACCCATTCGACTCTTAATATTACATTATTATCATACAGTCTATAGATTAGCGCTAGTTCTACGTCCTACATTAATTTAATATTTTGTAATGGTTCCAACCATCTATACATTGGTTTTAATTAATGCTCACGTGTTAAATTTTTATTAGTGTTTATGGTGCTTATTATTAAATGGTACTAAATGTTTCTCATATTATATATATACATACAATTATTAACTCAAATTAACCAATGACATATTGCCATGCTTTTGTTTTAGTCTTTCTACTTTTTTAATTTTAAATTTAAAATTTTCATAACACACACTTATCTTAATGTAATCTTTTATTTAACGCTTTTATTTTAATAATTTTTTGTTTAGTACTGTTTTAACATTTATTATTACAATATTTTTCTTACACATTAAAATTATGATTTTAATTATAATTATGTTTAAAGTTGTCTTTTGAAACTATTATGTTATGTTTAATTGTATGAAAAGGACTTTAATATTCAAATGCACAATATAAAATTTTTTAATGAAATTCTTTTATAATTAAAATGTAACACTTAATATTTAGATTTTTATATTAAATATGATCATGTATAACATTGAACATTACTGTTATAACGTTGACATACTCTTATCGATGTATTAGAGACATTGTCGTTATAAAATTTATTTGATTTGATCGTAAAACCAACAAATTAAATTGACGATTAGACCCAATCAATGTCAAAATTTCAAATTATGGTTTTGAAACTTAATTAATTAATCATGGTTCCGACCCGATATAATAAGACATTGTTTGTAATTTTGGCATTGCAAAATCTAGAAAATCAATAATAAGAACCAACTAACAATATTATTCTTTTGCTTCTTGAATCTATATCAGCTTTCCAATTTCACTCTTCAATCATGCTTTAGTTGTGTTTCGTTATTTCGATTGTTTGAAAAGTATTTTTATTAATTTGCGTTTATATTTATTTTTGTAAGTAATATTCTCCGCAGCAACGCGCGGGTGTTCAATAATATAAAATCAAAATAAGTAATGTTATAATGTTAATTGTTTACCATTTGTACACCATACATATATAGATGAAAGTTGTGATTGTTTAAGGGAACAAAGCGGCCACCCACCAGCTTAATTGCATTCTTAATTTCAATTCTGAAGTGGACGGCTGATGGAACCAGATCGAGCATGCATACAATACAAGCCATATATGGCCTTGCTCAAATCCCCATTTCTTAATTAATTAATTATTTAATTAATTAATACGTAATAATAAAAGTTTATCTACTTTATCCTCTGGCCGGCATTATCACGTACTAATTAAATCAATTTAAGGGAATCTTAATTGTTTTTAAATTAATAATCAAGTGTAAAAAGGAATAAAGCTTTTTCAAACAAATCAAAATTAAGTACACCCACAAAATTAAAGAATCTAATCAATACATATATATAATGGTGCATGTCACCTGCGCGCTGGATCATTCATGGATGCATGTGTCTGTCCAGTCACATGAACCTTAAACATTTTTACTTATTTAAAAGGTTTAATATAAAAAAACCAACATGTTTTTCACGTTTTTGCGTTTTAGTTCATCCGTGTTATTTCTTACCGATAAAATCATTAACTAATATATTTGTGTGATTTTAGAATTTTTATTTATTTTTTCAAAAAAGTTTTCAAATTTGTGGACTTCTCGGAGAATACTAGTGAAAACATGTTGGTTTTTTTTGTGGAAAAAGACAAGGTTGATTATGAAAAAATACAAAACTTTTCCGAAAATCTGATTGAAAACAATAACTTGAGGATTTTCTTAGTAAAAAAATAACACGGATGGACTAAATCGCAAAAAACACGAAAACATGTTGGTTTTTTTCATGCTAAACCTTTATTTATTAAACTACTAATTTTTTTATTCCAAGCATATATATTTCGATGTTCATTGCATCCAAATTAACACCATGATTAACTATTAAGATTAGTTAATTACTGGTATATATGCATGTTCTCCTAAAGAATTTTAGATCTAGAATTATTTTTTTACTACAAAAGTTGATCGATCATTGTCGACACAATCTCATTTAAAAAATTACCATCATTATTATTTATTTAAGTTTCAAACAGTGAGTCAATGATTTGACCTTTTTTACTAAATTTTAGTAAGAATCAACATACAAGGTCCGGTGTGATAGTACTATTTATATTGCCGATTCAATATTTATTAAATAATTTAATTTGTTGCTTTTATATTCAACTTTAAGTTTACAAATATGATATTTTCTTCTTAATCTTATGATTATATATTTGATAATAATGGTACATTATGATAAAGACAGAGACACATCTTTATATATATTATATTATGTATGAATGTATGACCTTACATCGATCCGGATATAAACAATATGCATCCAAGCATTATTCACATAAATGATTGTTTGAGATTCATTGAACTTTAAAATAAATTATCTGATTATTAAGTTTGCAAAACATAAATAATTATGTGTTTGACAAAAACAATGGTATATCTAGTAACCTCAATAACATGATGCAACATATATACCCCCTAGTTCAAAAACCGGGGTCTATTTGAATGGTTGTTTTGTAATAGTGCAAATAACACAAAAGAAATTTTGTGGGTTTATCCACATTTTCCACGTGGACGGTGTATGTGGATTGAGACATTTTTTTTCCTTTTTAAGTAAATTTAGGGGGTGCTTGAATATGCATTTGAAAAAATGTTATAAAATGTTTAGAAAACTAATAATCAGATATTAATTGCAATAAAACAAATTACCAGAAATATAATTGTTTAGTTTAGTTCTGATGTTTGCTATCACTTATTAAATAGTCATTTTTTAAAGTGTTTGTATTTGCGTTTTAACTTGTAAAATGACCAAATACTTACTTATTAAACAAATAAGCTATATTTTTTAACTTATAAAAAAATGTGGTAGGACTAATTTCAAATGAATTACTTATTAATGAATACAATTCAAAAACTTTAAAACAATTATTTACATACTTGTAACATAATAATTTAATAATTTCAAAACTAAACATCCTTTTAATTTACATTAATTAATTTGTATGCGATTTGCCCTTTAAAAAATTTAAACATCCTCATGAGTCATCCGCACAAATTTTTATGCCCTCATATATTAATTGTTGGTTATTGTAAGAAGAATGCATTAATTGTAGATACATTTATGCAGCCTTTTTCATTGCAATTTAAAAAGAAGATATTTGTAAGAATAGATAATTATTATTTTTACTAATTTTATTGATTTTATATTATATTATATTTAGGTATTTTTATTATCAATAAAACAAATTTTTAAATGAATTTGTAATCTCGAACCCCATATTTTCAATTTTTTATATTTGTAGATTGTTGGTGAGACTTTGGATGAGTGGCACTGTTAGGTGTGCTGCCTAGCCTAGCGGTGTGGACGCTGGCCAGTGCAGTGATGAATGTCTAAGTTCATTTATCGTCAATCAAACATGTTACAAATATGAATCATCAATATTTTATTTTTTAGGTGGAGTTTAGTTCACGGAATGTAACTCGAATGAATTAAAATTTGAATTTTAGTTATTAATATGGTTAATAGTGATGGTAGAAGTTAGTTTTTAGTATGAATTTTAGTTCACGGAATGTAACTCGATAGAATTAAAGTTAGTTTTGAATTTTAGTTATTAATAAGGTTTTGCGTTGTAAATTACAGTTGTTTCTACTATTTTATTACTATTATTTTCATACCAAGTTTTGTTGCAACTTTTCTTTTAATTCAACTAGAGATGGTAGCGGGCTAAACAGGGAATTTGTCCTCTCATCCTCATTTAATCATTAATAGTATAGACTAGTGACAATCAAAAGCTATAGATTCAAATAGAGATCATCGTCATTATTTGATGATAATCGCAAAGCTTCAGTAATAACAGTTTGATATAAAGTTGATCAATCTATGCTATAAAATTATACCATTTACATTAAGCAATGATCAAATCCTCATGGTGAATATTAATAATTTGCATTAAACATTGAATCTCCGCATTTTTCCTTAATTATCTGACATTAATCATCGTTAAGTCTTTGTAACTTTTTAACCGGAGACGAGTTAACAAAATATCTAATAAGGGTACATAAAAAATTGTAACAAACCAACAACTACAAGAATTTTAAGTTTTATGGACAACATACCGTTGCCGTACATATATTTAAATTTTATACGTAGCTGTGTGTCTCTCTCTCTCTCTCACACACACATATATGCTTTTAAATGACATACAACATATAAATAAATGTCCGGATAAATAAGTATGTTAAATATTATGTATTTAGGTAACAAATTCAAACGTCATTACATAGATCTTGTTAAATCTAATTTCGTTGCATAAATTGGTAAAAACAAAATGTCATTGTCTTTTTGGATAACAAATTTAAACGTTATTACATAAATCAAGTAATTCCTTGCATAAATTCATAAAAAGTAATAATATTGTTAAAGCAAACCTTTCGCTAGGAAGGGACCAATTTTGCAGGGTCGTTCCTATCGTTTTTGGGGCCCGGGACAAAAATTTATAAAGGGTCCTCTAAACATGTATGTATATATAACATTTAAAGATTAAAGGAAACAACCATGTAAATATGTACGTAAATATCACAATCAAACAACTAGCAAAACAAGTGAACTACTCGTCTTAGTTTAGGTAATAGAGAAAAAAAAAAGTTTGGACCCCCTAGGCTATTAGGCCCTGGGAAATAGTTCATGTTGCACACCCCAATGGACCGACATGCAGTTATGAGTACAAAATCACATACAAGTTGGATAGTCCGTGAAATTACTTCCCTCCAAAATGGCCCAATCTGCAGTCTCGGCCATTGTGGACAAAAGAAAAACACATCTGCCTAATAAAGTAACAATACCAATCAATCAAATTTCGCTACAACACCTAGTTAGATCATAAACTCATCTTCCCTCCCCTTCACAAGAAGAAAGGTCATTCACTTGTCTCATCATGCTAAAATTCATTGGACACAAAATGAGAAGTTCAGAGCATTTCATAATCTTTACTTTGTAACGTAATTACAAATATGGTGGTTAAGGTCACTTCCTTTAGAGAAGAGAAAAATAAAAAAGGAATAATAACACAGGGAAGCATACGAATAAGAGCAAGATTCTTGAAAATCCAAAACCCAATCACCATGACAAGGTTCTAAAAGAAACAGTAGAAACAAAAGTCACCAGTAAATCTACCACATAAATCTAACTCTTTATAACAAAGCCTAACCTAACAATCAGAATCATAATCATAATTATATTAATCATAACAGATAGTAAGTAATCTACCAAACAATAACTTGAGAATCACTAACTTAACCCTAAACACTACTGTGAACTGCTTGCTTATGTGACATTTCAACTCCAAACACCACAATAGAGTCATATGCATTGCTTACTGACTGTCTAGCTCCTCTTCTTTCGTTTCTTTCCGCTCTTTGACCCACCCTTCGTGCTCTCTCCCACCTTTCCCTTTGTGCTTTCAGGTGTTTTCACTGCATCCGCACCTTTCCCTTTTGCATCCTCAGATTCTTTCGCAGGTTTTGCCTTGCTGGGACCATTCGTATTGGATTTGCTGTCACTCTGAGGGGTTTTGCCCTTAGATTTGTTGCCTGTCTTCGAAGTCTCTTGCTTGCTCTTGGTACTGGCTTTTGGCGTCTCCTCGTCTTCCTTCGACTTTCCAGCTTCTTTGGAGGCAGCAGCATCTGACTTGCCAATAGTTTTCTGAGACGTGGATTTAGCGGCAGTCGAACCTTTTGACTTGCCAGACGAAGTGGCCCCACCAACTCTGCTTAACATTGTTAATTTACACAAGTCAAAACTGATGCTAGAATTATAAGAGCAGATAATATAGCCAAAGACAAGCAAGCAAACACACCTCTTGGCTGAATCCTTGACCTTTTCTTGTGAAGCAGACGGTGTAGGATCAGTTTTTGATTTCTTCTTCTTGGGTCTGGAGAGAAACACCAATTATAAGAGCAGAATAATCATAAACTCGTCAAGCAAAGTAAACAATGTCATTCATTGTAAATTGATAATAGTGCTTGGACAAAAACATTAGTAAAAGAAAATGCCAAAAAAACAACACATACGTTTCAGCCGAAACTTCTTCACTTTGGCCTTCGGCAGTTTGATCCTGTCAACTGCATTCATCAGAATAACAAAACACATGAAAGGGAGAAAATTCTGCAACAATCAGCATGTTCTAACCTCATCTCGCACCGAAAATTCTTGCAAAATTTCCCATTTTTGCGTTTTCAGATTCAATATTTCCTCATCTCCATCCACATATGAAACCTGTTCAACACTATACATGTTAGATAAATTGGTTGTAAATAATATTAAACTGTTATAGTAAGTAAAAAAAGATTACAGGAAATATAACAAAAACTATAATGACCTTATGCTTCTTTTTAGCAGAATCAAACGACTCAATAACACCTTCGTAATACCTACAAGCAACAGTGTAAACATCAGCTATCTGTAAATTCAGAAATATATTCGTCAACACATATAAATATAACGAATACGGCTCGAAATGAATCCTATTAAGAGATGCTAGATTGTACGTTTTAGCAGGGTATTCAAAATATGGGGTTCAGCCAAATATGCAAACCTAAACAAAGCCTATTTTAGCAGTTATCCTCATTTTAATTAACCTCATATGCGGTTAACTTTCAACTGGGCTAGAAGAGTAAATAAAGTTGATTCGGAATCAAAGCAAGTCTCAACTAAAACTGTGATGGTCTGAAGTTTCTTCTTTAGTTCATTAGAAATTTTGATTTATGAGATAAGACTTCAAATATAATAATTAATGTTTGATGTAAAATACTATTTATTTACTACATTTTCAAATACATGCACACACACAAACACATACAAGTCAATCGTTAGGTTAACCCCTCCAAAAATATACTGAATTATATAACATGCAATGCCAAGCTTCCTGCACTGAAACCAAACCACAATGCTTTGTTAACCGCTTTATCGACTCAGTCGTGTCCTGTTGGGTTTTCGTTAGATTTTTCCGAACAGCCCCAAGTTTTAGGCAATGAAGAATCCAGTTTTTGTGCAAAATGAGTGCTAGTAAAATAACACTTCAATGTTGAATGTTACACTTCATAAACATAATGCAGAGAGCCAAACGAAAACAAGTTAGCATGCAGCCATGCAGAGTAAAATTAGTTGAGCCATTCAATTTAGAAGTAATCAGAATATTTACAAACAACCTTGGAATACTTTTTAAGAACGTGAGGAATTTATTTAGCCAAACTTATGCAAGATCATGAAGAGTAAGTAATCCAGTTAGAAGACTACAAAAATATTAAGAATACAAATTAGGCACTTACATTTTATCTTCAGGCCAGAACACTTTAACCTTCAAACCAACAAGGCTTCTATCATATTTGATGGTGTCAGATACC
This sequence comes from Centrapalus pauciflorus, assembly GCA_020465985.1. Taxonomy (NCBI): domain Eukaryota; kingdom Viridiplantae; phylum Streptophyta; class Magnoliopsida; order Asterales; family Asteraceae; genus Centrapalus; species Centrapalus pauciflorus. Next base: position 1,643,650 of record JAANYP010002523.1, read on the forward strand.
TGTGAAAATTCCGTATTCCAACATTAGAAGCTGATCCAAATTTCCAAATAGACGACATCAATAATTACGAGGGACAAGACTTTCATCACCAAAGTCAAGTTTCTGAGTTTGACTACCAGTTTATAAACACTACAAAAGGTCAAAAACTCCGGAGAGATACATCGCCCTAATCTTTGCCTTTGATGACATTTTGAAGTGGTACAAATTACCCTAGGAAGGAAGAATAGTAGTTACTTTATCTTTGCCTGTAGTACGTTTACGTTTTGAACTATTAGCTGGGGTTTCTTTTGAGTTGCCTTCCCCTTTAGCTGATTTTGTTGCAGACTTTGGAGAAGTCTCCTTCAAAATTGCAATGAAATGTTTTTCAGATGAGTTTTGAAAAGACTGTCATAATTACTCAAAAAGAGAAGGAAAAAACACTAGAAAATAAGAAACTACTGACATCATCACCGGACAAGGATTTTGCCTGGTCCTTCTCTGCAACATTTTTACCAATTCCCCGTTTTCTTCCATCATCCTTCTTCTTTGACCCAGAATTGCCAACATTACGTTTTTTAGCAGGCGGCTTAAGTGGTTTGGTATCTGAATCACTATCGTCCTCTTCCTCAACAGTAAGTTTGCTGGGCTTCGTTTCTAGCCCGCTCTTCTCCCCCTTCTTAACAGAAAGTTTCAGTGGTTTGGTGTCTGAATCGCTGCTGTCTTCCCCTTTCTTAACAGATTGTTTCGAAGTCTTACCTTCTGCATCCATTGCCTCTACTTTCTTAACAGTCTGTTTTGACTTCTTCGCATCTGATTCTAACTCGGTTTTCTTACTGGATTGCTTTGGCTTCTTTGCCTCTGAATCTCCTGCACCCACTTTCTTACCTGACTGTTTTGACGACTTTGACCCTGTAGTAACTGCATCTGCTTTCTTACTTGACTTCCTCACAGGTTTTTCATCTGAATCACTTGTAGCTTCACCGTCTTCCGATTCGTCTATAGTAGGTGGGAGTTTAACCTCCTTCGCAACAACTGCTTTCTTTCCTACTCGCCTTTGTGGCTTTACATCCAAGTCACTTGTTACTTCAGTTGCCTTTGTTGAACCAACATCCACCGAAGTTGCATCCTCTTGAGTAGACCCCTTGTTTTTGGACCGTCCTCCCTTCTTCAATCGACTCTCGTCAGGAGGGCTCCCACTTTTTGACGGGGAAGCAGCATCTGCAGATTCAATATCATCTTGTTGAGCTACCTGTTTCTTTTTCACCCGGACACCCTTCTTTACACAACTCTCCTCCGGAAGACTCCCACTTCGAGACGGGGAAGAAGCATCCTGAGACTTACTTGCTATCACCTTTGGCGAAGAAACTTGAACATCACCATCTTTTTCAACTTCTGAAGGAATAACTGCGTCATTTGAAGACTCTTTAATAGGGGAACTATGAACATCCTTGCTGCCACTTCTTTCACTATCAGGCAGTTTTTCCGCTTCCTTCTCACCTTCAACATGAGAAGAATCAGAGGGCTCCGCCGAATTTAAAGGTGTGTCAGATTTCTTTCCTCTCCTTTTGGAAGTCTGTTCTTGCTTTGATTCCACCATAGCCAACTTGTCAGCGTCTGAATCATCATCAGTGGTTTCCTTACTAGTCAAATTAGGATGTTGCTCACTTGCATCTTCCTCTGGCTTCTTTGACAACTCCTGATCAACTGAAGCTTCTTCGTTGCCCGTCACGTTTACACCGTTACTCATAACCGACTTTGGAGATTTGTCCACAGTAGGATCAACCTCTTCAAGAGGAGGACCTTCTTTAACCACCTAAATCAAAATTTTAAATAATAAATTTGTTAATATATCACCAGTCAATATAATATACATCTTTAATATACCAAATAACATACCTGGTCAGTATGATCTGATGATGCCGTTGTAAGCTTCTCATCAGCCTGTAGCATGTCATACAAAGAAATTATAGGAAATGGAATGAAAAAAAAACAGTTATAATAACGAAGACAAAAAGAATACCGTTAGATGAGTGCATGCCTGCTGTGCTTCGTCTGGAGATCCCTTTGCCGATTTGCTCTCATTGGCCTGAATACATTGGCGTAGTAGCAACGAACACAAAACGATCAACAAACACACAATCGAAAATAGTAGATGAGCCTCACACATTCAATTCAACAACTTCAATATTGTGGGTCAATGTAGAAATCATACCAGTTGTACAACTGAAACGTTCTCATCGTTCTGCTCAAATGTAGCAGTAGTCCCTTCACATACTGAAGCCACAACTTGACTGTAGTTATCTAGCGTATCACCCAAAGATATCAGAGCTGGCATCAGGTACGGCTTTAGCTTAGCTGCAGATTTCAGAATTACGCCTTCGCCCAATTTTCGAGCTATTGGCAGAACTCCCTAAACAGAGAACATAATTGGTCGGAAATATTCATGGAAAACAAAAATGAAATTTTGATGTTATAAATTAAAGCTGAAAATAAAAGTACCTCGTTATTTTTTTTAACGCTTGCCAGTAGTGGTTTGAGCATCTCAGCTGAAATTTCTTCACTTTCTTCCAAAACCAAGACCATTATATTTTCCATTGATGAATATATGGAGTCAACATGATAGTCCCTAAAACAAACATAATAGCATACGTTTACAACAACAATGGAAGATATCAAAATGGTTGTTATTAACAATGATTTTTGTATGTCAACTGTAACATCTTACCACTCTTTTACAATATCAAATCAACGACCACATTGACATATTGCAAACTGTAAGCTAGTAAATATAAAAAGCATGCTACTCCAAAAAAGTATAACACACCTTACTGATTTTAGAAAATGCTCAAACATCTCTACAATCAGCCCATCACATTCAAGATCAAGCATGATCACACATGACCTGACTTTGGAAACAGTTTCAAGAATTGAGGCCCTCTTGCCATAAGACCGGCTGGACTGGTCAGCTAAATCCTCAAAGGAAGAAACGATCAGTTGAAAGACATCCTGTGCATATCATACAGGATTACAATGACAAAGACAACAAATATAAGATATGGGAGTCTAACGAGTGACATGTTTATTGTACCCTCATGTGGTCATCATTGTAGGGAGCGTCAGGCGCTGTAATTCTCGTAATTTCACTGATGCAGGAAGCAACTGCAACTTTCACGTCAACATCTGAATGTCTTGAAAGACTATCCTGAATCAACGCCTTCATTGATGGTTTGAGTGCATCTAACATTGATTTTTTTGGGGACTGGTCAACCTTTGATAAAAGTTTCTCAACTTCCTGTGGAGAAGAGACAAAAAAAAAACAATTAGATACGAAAAGTTTTATCAATTAGAATTCTGTCTCAGTCACAATCATGTTAGCACATTAATCTATAAGCATAATTGAGCAAGTCATTAATGTATTTTATGTGGTTTTGTGTGTGGGGTTCACAGATCCAAAAATCACTAGCAGCCACATGAACAGCAGTTATAGAAACCACATAAGGATGGCTGGACAGTGACGAACACTTGGGATTCTCCAAAGGAGGTCCTATGTTCAAGTCATGCACTCATGCCAGCTTCAACTCCTTGGGGCCACCTGCATCGGCCTTTAAATCCAAAATTGTTGATGGCTGATGGTTTACCCGGCTCCACATGTTTGCAGAGTACTTGTGGAGAACCAAGTTTACCTGCCAAGTCAACAATGTTCGCTCTGGTGGGAGTTCCCTTGTTACTCAAACCTTGTGGGGCTAAAGTGTAACACCCACATTATGTTTGAAATCATGAACCATCAAATCTGAAGGAACAACAATGTTACTAATCTGTGTTCGTCACTAAGAGGTTTGTTTATCTTGTATGCTAACAAGCAAGGAGGTGAAATTCAACAAAATAATAAAAGAATAATTTTATATCATCTGCAAAATCTACTACCACACCTACTTGGCTAATTGAACCACGAAGCTTAAAGAACCTTGTTACTAAAATTCACTATTATTTCTTTGCAAACAAAATAAAGTAAAAAATCATATAGATACCTATTAAAAAAATAGCAGGGCAACAGGCACAGTCTGTGGATGGCAATCAGCAAGAAAAGCATATGCAGCTGCATCCCAGATTAAAAAATGCATGATATTGTTTCGGATTTAGACTAATTCTCACTTCAAAATCCAAAGAAAGATTCATCGTAAACCTAAATGGTAGTTCCAATTACGCAAATCGATACTTTAAATCACACTCAAATAGGGCATTTCCAAGTTTAATGAGGATTCTTGGGCTTTAACAATCTTGTTCTTGCAAAACACAGATGTGGTGGTATGGAAGAGGATATAACAAAGTCATTCCTAGAACTAGCTACCCCTTATTATTCTTGAAATTTAAGAAAGTAACAGATCTCAAATTGCTATCCATAATCCCATGTTATTCAAAAGCATCAGAGCAACAAATTGTAAGGTAAGCAACATACAAAGAGATACAAGTTTGAACAGACCAACCATATCACACAGCTCTTCACACACACACACACACAAGAAGAAAAACGAACGAAAGAAAGAAAGAAACGCGCCTCGCTCCTTGGTAATTCCTACTTTTCAAGAGTCAAATGTGCATATAGCATGTAAATTCGGAAACAAACAGGCGTTGTTTTGCTTACAGATTTAAAGTTGATATCAATTCCAGATTTAGAAATGCAAAAGTTTGAATTCCAAATATCAAAACGGACCATTTGTTATGGCAGTAACTAACGAAAACAAATGATACATGTCAAAACTCAAAATTAAGGGCTTACATCAAGAACAGGGAGGAGTTCATCGACGGAATCCGGGGGATGGGAGAGTTGTTTCCCCGCCTCCTTAAGCTGTTGCTCTAGCTCAACGTCTGTAGACGACATCTTCAAATTCCCTCACTCTTTTTTGGATCTTTTTGAACCACAAAATCAGTCAATTCGACCTCAGTCTCCTCGCAACATTCGAAACCCTAACAAAAATCACGGTGAAACAACACCAAACAAAACAAAATCCCACAACGAATATACAGAGCACATAAAAAAACCCCTTTAAATTATCAATAAATCTAACACTATATTACAAAGAACGAAGAATATAGTGTTCATTTGTCCAGAGAGAGAGAGAGAGAGAAAGTAAAAAAAGCATTCGAAGAGAGAGAAAAAGAAGATACCAATTGGTTAAATGGCTTGTATATGTGCGATATATTGATGGATAATAGAGATATACAGATACAGAACGGTATAGAAAGAAAGGGGAATTAGGGCTTGTTTTTGTGAAATTTGAAGAGAGAGGGGTTGGAAGAGATTGAGAAAATTGAGGAAATCTAAAGGGAACAAGTATGCAGATTTGATATTTTTAGGTATTTAAATCAATTAAAAGAAAATCAGGTACTTGTCTGCAATTTTAAAAAGTTGGATGCTCCCTTTTCTATACTAGATTCTTTATGGTTTCTCTCTTTTCATGCTCACTTTCACAAAAATACCATTCTTATGTCCTTTCTTGCAATTTCTCAAGAATATGTACATAAATCTTATTATTTTAAAATGACTATAGGGTAAAATCATATCTGTTTTTTTTTTTAATAGAATACATCTGTTTAAATAACAAGTTTATACCAAATTTTAGTGAAATCAGTCACATTTTGACATTTAATTGTACGATTTCAATAACAAAAAAAATAAAGGACTAAATTTAATATGCTATTTAAACAATATTTCCCATATAAACCCTTTTAAATATTTAACCGAAAGGAAAAGGAGTTACTTGGAAAAAAATAATAACAACGTTTTTGTATTGTGTAATATATTTTCAGTTTTATAATTTTCTATATAATATGTTACTAGCATGATATTAATGATGCATTAGATGATGAAAAATGACAAAATATTATATTGAAAATAATAAATTTGATATACATGATATAATAAATGAGTATAGTTCTGGTCTGAATATCTATTAATAACTTATTTCCTCAAATATTTGTCTTTTTTAGCTGCAACTGATTTCTTTGAATGCAATTGTCTTTTGGTACCGTACTGACTACTGGCTCATCAATTACGACTAATACTTTTATATTAACATGTATAATGCAATAGTTACTGTTCCGACAATTTTTATTTGGTAGTCCATGAAGAATTTTTGTGCGTGTATATATTATTTTAATATATTTCTTTATTGTGTTCGTGTATAGAAGACTCGTAGCATTCAACACATATCCAATGATGTTTCATAGCTTTTTTGCTTAACTTCCAAGTCTAAAAAAAATAAAAATTAAAAGGAGTATACTTGTATGGCTGCACACAAGCCATAATTAAAATAAAACCTAACTTAAGGCTTAAAAGCTATGAAACATCATATAAATGTTGTTTGTTTCTAAAACATTAAAAATATCTGAAGTTTGAAAATCAATCCTCAAATTAATAGTGAGTCTTGAGTTAAAATTTTAAACCAAATCATTTTGAACATGAGATGTATGAATTATGTTTATATAATTATTCATTACATTTAATTAATCTATACAAACAAAAAATAAATTAAATATTAACATATTAAAATAATTTAATAAGTTTATTGAATTAGTTAAAGGGTTTATTATGAAATAAACCAACATGTTTTTACGTTTTTTGCGTTTTCGTCCCTCCATGTTATTTTTTTTCATAAAAGTCCTCAAGTTAATTTATTTTTGGTTTAGTTAAAAATGAATATTAGAACCCGGTTTTCCAGTCTATAAAAACTTGTTTTAATAATTACAATCAGGGTCTAATAGTCAAAATTCACAAAACAAAAAAAAGATAACATTGATGGACGAATCGTGAAAACATGTTGGTTTTTTTCGTAATAAACCCATAATTAAAATATTAATATTGAAAAAACCCTATCAATTTTTTTTCGTTTTCATAATTAAGTCTAAACTTTTTTTGAATTACTTAAGTTCTTAAACTTTTGTTTTCTCTTATTTAAAATTATATATTTGATCCGTTTGACCGGTTGTCAAACAAATAACATTGGTTTTTTCACATGATAAAAATGGATGATCATGATGATGTTAAAACGAATATAAACTTCCAAGATATGGTTATGGTCCTTATGGATGAATTTTCAGCTTCTTCGTCTTTCTCGTATCTCTGTGATCACAAACACACAGATACATCTTGGATTGAAAAATGGTTCAAGCAAGCACCACAACAATATATACATTTCTGTGTGGTTTTAGGGGTTTTAGTTATAACACCGGCCACCGGGTATTAACATCCAATATCCACTTATTTAACAATTTTCCTCAATCAACTCCAAATTAACAACTCAACTTATCAACTAATATAATTTCATTGAACTAGTCTCAAAATCATCTAGAGTCAATCCGAATAGTGTCTCAATAATTTGTAATTCAACAATAATAGCAACATACTTTGTTTGATTGGACTTATTAGGTCCATTTGCCCTAGCCAACTCATGCAATTACCATTATAGATAAGGAAATTCCATGTATCAACTGCTATTTTCAAGTTGTTACACTTAATGATTATAGAACTAAACAAATATATGAAACCTTTTATCATTTAGTCTAAAGTATATCACACTCAAAGGGCATTGGACCAAAATGTCATAAGTTCGAGTCTACGACGGTGTTTGTTTACTTCTTAATGGAATCATTAAGAAGTCATTCAAAGGTAAAATGACATCTAAATGATTCCATTAAGAGGTAAACAAACATGCTCGACCTTGTTTTCTAATTAAAGTCATTATTATTAAAAACACAGATTTCATAACACTGTAACTTCTTAAAACCACTTGACTTCCAAAATATAAGCAACACCAGGAAAACTATAACAACGATGCACACAAGCTATATACAGACGACGTTCTCCAACCCATTCAATTCCAAGTTTTACTAGCCGAATGTATATGAAGGGGCATGGTACACTTGATTTCTGTTTGCTGGTTACTCCTTGCGAGCCGATTCCACTGTCTTTCAAATCCTGTTGCAAAACAAATATGTATCCTAAAAATCAGAGTACAAAAACGACACAAGGTCAAACTAGTCATTGTTAAACTGAAAGTATGTTACCTGATATGTCTACTCAAAGCAGTTTTTGACCCAAAAAATGAGAGATAGACCGGTGGATAGTAGATGATAGTAAGATGAGCATGGAGCAATAATGGGCCGAATAAATAAATCTAATAGCATATAGGTCAAGATAATTGAAAAAAATTATGACAAGTTTAAGTAAAATGATAAACGACCAAAGCAAAAATGCCCAGAACCATTGCAAGTAACACAACTGACAACAGCTTTCGGAAAAGTAACCAGTAAAAGCAGTATACCAGAATAAAATTACGACCACTATAGTTTCAGATCTTTTAGCACAACAGTTTCCACTGTTATCGATACTAAAACTAAGTAAATGACTTCAAGCAATTGATAGTGAAAATTTGCTTGATCACATAACCTAAGACACTTCCTTTGCCCAGAAATGTAATTTGTTTTGCACAAGTTTATCAACGACAACGAACATCACATTCCATCAGGACGAAGGGACTTCAGTTCGTCAAGTGGAGCTTCAGCATGTGCCACTACCTTCTGGATAAACGGCCATTCCATCTCATTAAAGTCAGCATAACATTGTAGAAACGTCTCTTTTGCATTTCCTTCAACTTTCAACATCTCCTTGTTCAAAGAAACATTAACAACTGCCTCCTTCCGCAAGTGTTTTTTCAAGTTTTATCCTGGACAGTTCCGCTACCAGGGCCTTGTGCTTCTCTTCTAAAGTTTTGATTTTTTCAGAAGCTTTCTCCTCAACTTCGGCGACTTTTTCTTCAGCCTTCTTCTCAGCATCCATACACTTCCGCATCAACCATTTGATCTCTTCTTCTTTCAATTTTACTACTTTATCAAAATAATCCCTTTCCCTCGTACGTTGTTCAGTCACTGCCTTGCAACTCGCCAACTCTTTTTCCAACTCATAAACTTTTTTGGAACTATCATTCTCCTTCTTCTGCAATCGCTCCAGGTTTTGTTGAGCTCGATTTATGCTATCTGATACTTCAAGCAATTCTTTTGTTTTCTCCTTCAGCTCACAAGAAAGGAAATCCCACCTCTCGTGGGCTTCCATCATATAACCAAACATTTGCATGATTGTATGGTCCAATCCTTGAGACAACTCACTGTTCTTCGATTTTTTCAACTTTTCTCTCTCGTTGGCAGGCAGGGTATGCACAGCATCCTTGAACATCTTCCAACATGCTGTATAAATCTCATCAGTCTTGTTTTCTTCCTCAATTGGTATCCTTTTGGAACCTAATTTCAAAGAGAAGAAAAACTAACAGGATTCTCAGAGAGAAGTTTGGGTTGAACATGCATGAAATCTGCCTGCTAGCTAGATGTAATGATAGCAAAAAGGAAATTTTCAAAAAGAAACCAGCAAAGATGCGTTGGCTCGTGGAAAAAAATTCAAATAATTGGATTTCAAATTCAATCATCACTGTGTTTCGTGCAGTGGATAAAAATATTCATAAAAGAAAACGCCAAAAAACAACACATACTTTTCAGCAGAAACTTATCACTTTGGCCTATGGTAGTTTGATCCTGCAACTGAATCACATCAGAATAAAACAAACACATCAAAGGGAGAAAACTCTGCAACAATCAGCATGTTCTAACCTCATCTCGTACAGAAAATTCTTGCACAATTTCCCATTTTTCCATTTTCAGATTCATTATTTCCATCTCTCCATCCACATATGCAACCTGTTTAATGATAAACATGTTCGAACAAACTGCTTGTAAACAAATGATAAAACTGCCGTGATAAGTAAAAAGGGACGACAGGAAATATAACAAACGCTATAATGACCTTATGCAGCTTTGTAGCAGAATCAAACGAGTCAATAACACCTTCGTAATACCTACAAGCAACATTGTAAACATCAGCTATCCGTAAATTCAAAATTACATTCGTCTACACAAATATAAATATAATTTATACGGCTAGACATGAATACTGTCAGAGAAGCTAGATTGTCAGTTTTAGCAGGTTTGGTTATTCATTCGGTTAACCTAAACTTCTGAAAAACCTCAAAGTCAAACCAAACCTCAAATTCCGTTCAGCCAAATATTTAAACCTAAACTTAACCTATTTTAGCAGTTAACCTCATTTTGGTCAAACTCAATATGCAGTTGACCTTCTACTCGGTTAGTAGTTAACCTCTATATGAAAGATAAAAAGGACTCTGCATCTGCATTGATTCTCTGATACTTTCACTTGTCCAAAAAGTAATGATATTATGTTTGAACAGACAAAAAGAAAAGAGTAACTAAAGTTCTGGTGGAATCAAAACAAGGAGTGAAGGACTCATCTCAAACTGTGAAGTTCAGACTTCTCTTATTTAGTTCATTAGGAATTTTGGTTAATGAGATTAGACTTCTAATTATTATATTAATTTTCATATAGAATTAGTATTTAGTACACTTTCAAATATGCAAGACACACATTTAAGCCATTTGTTAGGTTAACCCCTTCTAAAAATACTGAACCATATAACATGCAATGCCCAGTTTCCTGAACCAGAACCGAACCACAATCCGTTGTTAACTACTTTATTGACTCAGTTGAATCCACTTGGGTTTTCGTGATTTTCTGAACAGCCCCAAATTTTAAGCAATGAAGAATCTGTTTTTTTGTGCAAAATGAGGGCTAGCATAATAACAATCTAGTGTTGCACTTCGTAAATCATAATGCAGAAAGCTAAAACAAAAACAAGATAGCATGTAGACTTCAGAGTGAAATGGGTCGAGCCATTCGTCTTAAAACTAATCAGAATGCTCAAAGCAAAACCTTGAATACTTTTTTAACACGAAGAATTTATTTAGCCAAACTTATGCAAGATCAAGAAAAGTAAGCAATTAGTTAGAAGAACGCAAAAATATTAAGAATACAATTTAGGCACTTACCTATTATCTAGAGGCCAGAAAACCTTAATCTTCAAACCAACAAGACTTTTATCATATTTGACGGTGTCTGATACCTGTGAAAATTTCATATTCCAACATTAGAAGCTGATCCAAATAGACAACATCATTAATTATGAGGGAAGAGACTTTCATCACCAAATTGGAGTTTCTGAGTTTTGACTACCAGATTTATAAACACTACAAAAAGTCAAAAACTCCGGAGAGATACATCGCCTTAATGTTTGCCTTTGATATCTTTAAAGTGGTACAAATTACCCTAGGAAGGAAGAATAGTAGTTACTTTATCTTTGCCTGTGGTACGTTTACGTTTTGAACTATTAGCTGGGGTTTCTTTTGAGCTGCCTTCCCCTTTAGCTGATTTTGTTGCAGACTTTGGAGAAGTATCCATCTCCTTCAAAATTGCAAAGAAATGTTATTCAGATGAGTTTTGAAAAGACTGTCTTAATTACTCAAAAAGAAAAGGAAAAAACAATAGAAAATAAGAACTACTGACATCATCACCGTACAAGGATTTTGCCTGATCCTTCTCTGCAACATTTTTACCAATTCCATGTTTTCTTCCATCATCCTTCTTCTTTGACCCAGAATTGCCAGCATTACGTTCTTTAGTTTCTAGCATGCTTTTCTCCCTCTTCTTAACAGAAAATTTCAGTGGTTCGGTGTCCGAATCGGAATATCTGTCTTCCCCTATCTTGACAGATTGTTTCCAAGTCTTAACTTGTGCATCCATTGCATCTACTTTCTTAACAGTCTGTTTTGACTTGTTCGCATCTGATTCTGCCTTACCGGACAGCTTTGGCTTCTTTGCCTCTGAATCTCCTGCACCCACTTTCTTACCTTCAGCTGATTTGCTGGGCTTAGCTACGAGCCCGGTTTTCTTTACCATCTTAACAGAAGGTTTCATTGGTTTGGCGTCTGAATCGCTGTCTTCCCCTTTCTTGAAAGATTGTTTCCATGTCTTACCTTCTGCATCCATTGCATCTACGTCCTTACAAGTCTGTTTATTTGATTCTGACTCCATTTTCTTACCTGATTGTGAAGTAACAGCATCTGAAACTGCTTTCTTACTTGACTTCCTCACTCCGAATCACTAGTAGCTTCACCATCTTCCGATATGTCTATAGATTAACGAAAAGAAAAAAAAAGCGCAAACAAAACTCAAAATTAAGGGCTGACATCAAGAACGGGGAGGTGTTCATCGACGGAATCCAGGGGACCTGTTGCTCTAGCTCAACATACACGCCATCTTCAATTTCACTCACTCTTTTGAACCACAAAATCAGTCAATTTTCGAAACCCTAACAAAAATCACCATGAAAAAACAAATTCCCACGACGAGAGCAGCCGTTCGTTTGGATCATAGAATTTCATGAACTGGTTTGAAAATCCTTGAGTTGTTATGTAAAATTGTAAACAAGGGACTTCCCTTGATACCTCTGAATCTCTGATTATATCGTATTCACTTGCGCCTTGTTTTTTTTTTTTTTTTTTTGGGTTAAAAGTCTAAATTCAAATTTTTGAAGAATTAAGATTGTTTATTTAGTTTCACATTTAAGAGGTTGCAATCTTTGAATTTGCCTATTAAAATTAAGAGGAAGAGAGTTGTCTGAACTAAAATTAAGAGCCTCTTAATTTCAGATCTTAAGACTTCCTCTTAATTTCAGACGTGGTTTTCAGACTTCAGACATTTAACATCTTATAAAAAATAACACATTAGTAATCACCGGTAAACTTACCAAAGTTTTGTGTTGTTATTAGATTATCATGATATCATAAGTTTACGACGTAAATAATTTTTTCATAAGTTAAAAAATATAGTTTATTTGCTTAATAAGTTATTACTTAGTCATTTTACAAGTTTAAACGCAAATCCAAACACTTTAAAAACTGATTATTTGATAATTGTGATGACAAATAACAGAAGCTAAACCAAGCACTAAATTCCCGGCAGCATTTTTTGTTCCAGTTTTTATCTGATTATTAGTTTCCAAAACATTGCAATACATTTCCAAATGCAAATATAAACACCTCTTTTCAAGTTATGTGTGACAATAACATCTTTTTACTTGTCTTTCTCTAATCTCTACTAGTAAATTAATATATTGCCACAAATGACAAAACAACTAAAAGAAAATCTATACAACTCAAAAAATAGATTAAGAAAAGTAACTCATATTTGGATACAAGTGTAAACGAGCCGAACATGGTTGATTTACGATGAATATAAATTGATTTGTTTCAACAATTTATAAAAATGAATTCTAGCTGAACATATATGGGTTTCAATATAGAATTTGCGGATTAGAAATAGGTTGTAAATCATAATGAATAGAACTCAAAGATCATAACTTAATAAATCCACAAATACCTACTTTAATGATCAAGATTTATAAATCAATTAATCTTTCATATTAGAAACCTTTTAACATTTGGCCCAAACTCAAACATTAAAATAACATCTTTTAGGTCATAACACAAAGTGTAACACCCTCCCTTAACCCGGAAATGCCACGTCAATTCAATACACAGGTGGCTTATCGCAATAGCTCTATTATGCACACGTCACAGGATAAACTAGAATCACTGATAATTTAAAACTTTTACATAAACACAATCAACATATAATCCACTAATCACATAAGCTGAACTGTACAGATTGCTACACGAAACTAGCACAAAGCCTTCCAGATAATCCCTGCTCCCAGATCTACAAGCACAGCTACTGAACCCTTCACTGAAACCCTGAACACGGAAGACTCGAATACGTAAGCTCGAAAGCTCGTGAGTACTCGAGGGTTAGACTCTGCACAGTAAACACATAACAAGCGTACACATAGCACATACACACAGCATAAACCCTAACTCTGTCTCTGGCAATCAACATCACGATGCAGGTATGAACACATACATGAGATCCCGAGCCCTGCACACAGAATCACTAAGGGGAACCCCTCCCCAGCTAACGACCGTGCGCACCGGTGGTTAGCTCACACCCTGTAGCACGGGCGCGAACCGGCTACAGGCCCTGCCGTGTATACACGCCCCAAGGACTGTTAGGGACAGTCAACCCGCGCGATAACCCATCGCGAATCACCGTCCGTATGGAGCTCTCCACGGACCCCCGGACTGGATCTCATCTCATGCACATATATCACATATGTAAGAATAGAATCATACCTGAAGCCCACGTCCCTGTCTCATACACAGCATAGCACAATATACACAAATAGCACGACACAACTCAGAAAACGGAGCGCTCGTTTGGAAAAGACTCGGGTACTCACCTGGTCGATCCACTAATCCCGAAATCTCTGACTCGGCTCGGCTCGCTGACCTGTTCCTGTAACACACGGATCTCGAAACATTAATCTCAATTCCAACCGATAATACAAACCCACAGACGCATCTCACAACTCATAATAAACGCAACCCGACTCGAACTCAAAAGCAACCCCCAACCGAATCCCAAAACCCTAACTCGAAAACAACCCCGATGAAGCCCCGAGAACTCGATCAAAACCCGACTCAAAATAATTCCAATGACTCAAAAGCATTCCCATAAAACCCCAACTCAGAAACAACCCCAACGTGACCCCGAATTCAACCCGAACGCCCCAAAGCATGCCAAAACCGACCCTCCCCCCCTGACTACCGAACGCGCCCGCGCCCAGGCCGCTGCGCCCGCGCTCTTGCCACCTTCATCGCGACCACGACCGCGGATCGCGGCCGCGATCGCTGGCGGTTTGCTCCCCCTGGTTCGTCTTCCTCATCTGCCCAGAAGTTAAAAACTCCCATAGGTTTGATTCCAGTCACGAAAATCCTCTCAAAATCCATGTAAAACTTCACCACATAATTTAAACAACCAAACCCACAAACCCTTGACATATATCACAAAAATTAAAGGTTCCATGCATGAATCCTTACCTTGGCAACCTCTAAACTCAAGAATGGAAGATTAATGATGGACTTCAATGGCTAACTCCAGATTTGGGAAGCCTCTTTTGCTGGAAAGTCACGAACACACACACACTTCACACTTTCTGCTTTTGGAAAATAAAGGAAGGCTAAGGATACGTACACATATATTATTTTCCATTTTAAGCAAGTCCCGAACCCATTAAATTCGAACCCAACACCCTATTTTCACAATTAAAATCCACTTAACCCATTTAAATCTGCGAACTCAAATATATAATTATTCCACTAAATTAATTACCCGGAGACACGTAACTCGCAAACCCGACACGTATAATCCACTAATCGGGTTCTCATTGGACCCACGCAATAATAATATATTAATTATCCACTAAAATAAATCCACGCAATAATTCTAAAAACGGGATGTTACACAAAGATTCCCTCCGAACTCTCACTTCACAATCTGAGAGTTCAAAGTCTATAAAAATCTTGATAAACCAATTTGTTGATGCTCGATTTTGAAGTATAAACACTTTTTAAACAACAAATGTGAATTTAAGACTCCTAGTTTGCATTAAATCTAAAAAATATCCGTACAAAAACATACAAACAAATTTTTCAAAGAGATCAAATCGTGAAATCGATCTAACAAAGCATTGAATGTCAAATCAAATCACAAATCTTTAAAAAATTTCAATTACTTGTGCAATTTAATAGATGATGAACCAACCTGTTGTTCTCATGGAATCACATTAATCATTAAAACTTATTCATGTTAATCAATTGTATGACACAATCATGCCCCAAAAGTAGTAAGTAGCAAATAAAAATCAATATATATGGAATAACATGGCCAGTAAGATGCATATATCAAATATTCTTGTATAATAAGCCTTTATTAAATGGATGTAGGCTTTGGCGGCGTTTGGTTTGCAGAATATTTATCTCTGGAATGGAATTTGTCAAGAAATGAATTCTGAAAGGAATGAAATCTGTCGTAATAAAAATGGAGGCGGGTGAGGATGAAGTCTAAAGTTTGGTTTTAGAACTGTTAAAATCTTCGCAATGGAATTTTAACTTTCATGACACTGACCCAACTAAAACAGATTCCTTCAAAAGTGGTGTTTTTTTAAAAAGGGTTATTCCTTTTATTCCTTTTTACTGTCAAACAGTACATCGGAATGAAATTTTCATTCCAATCCATCAAATTCCATAAGATTCTATGAACCAAACGCCCCCTAGCATAATCAAAAAATGATATAGAATGCAAGATTCCCTCACAAAGTTCCTATATTTTTTTATGGTTTAAAATTCAAGAAAGGCTACAAACCAAACAACTTTCCTTGCAAAGAAATATGCATCACGTTTAACCGTCTTGTGAATGATATATTCAACATGTAGAATCAATATTGACCATGGTTTTCTTCAATGCCAATGGGTACACCGTACTCAAGAAGTTTTCCAAAGGGTTAGGTGAATAATATCGGAATTTCTACTACAATTGATCTTCAATACTCTTTGAAAGTTACTGGAATTTAGTAGGGTTACATGAAGACATGTTTGCCGTGTTAGGATGCCAGAAGCATACTTAGATAGTTAGATTGCGTCAAGAATACAATGTTGCCAAGTGAAGGATCGAAACCCCTAAGAAATAGCTCAATTTTCCAAGATCCTTCGTAGCAAATTCAGAGCTTAATTAACCTTGCAAAGATTGTCATGAGGTCAAAAAAATGTCATCCACGAGTATAGCAATTTTCAGTTTGTATAAAATTCACTATGTTTTGGAAGTTATACGAGTCATGTAAGCTTTTATGCATATGTCTAGCTACAAATAGCTTGGTTTTCAATCATTCCTAGACGTGTATAGATCAAAACATTACATTCCCTCAAGCAACCTAGAAAAAACTCTCCGCCCACACGATATCGATCCATAATACAAAGAATCATGCATTTTTGACGTGTGTGTGTGTATATATACTATAATTACCGGCTTCTAACAAATTTCTTTGTGCTTTTAGGGTATACCTTTTCTTAGATGCTTTTATAAACAAAGAAAACACCTTTTTAGTACCATATTGCTTCAACAAATATTTAAACTATAAAAAAAAAAAAAAAAAAACTAGTTCCACTTTTTAAACCCCAAAAAATGGAAGGGTAGTTTTCAAGTTTCAACCTTCTTTCTTGTTTTCTAATTGAGTTCATTATTAAAATACTGATGTCACATGAGGGCTACTTAATGGAGGTCGAGGGATCAATCCTGACACATATTTCTTAGTTATGATTTATACGATTTACCTCATTCATATTATTGACCATGCAATTGGTAACCATAGGAAAGGGCCCCTAAGGATGGGTTACCACTTCTTTTATGTATATAAAGGGCTGGACAAGTTGATCACGGTGCACTTGATTTCCGTTTGTTGGTTACTCCTTATGAGCCAATTCCACTGTCTTTCATACCCTATTGCACAACAATTTGTATCCTTCGAAATCAAAGAGTATAAAAGTGACTCAAGCACATGACGAAAGGTGGTTGGGTACCCGAGCTGGTGCCAAGTACATTTGTAACTGCATCGATTATCAACATTGTTGTCTTTCCTGAAAATGTAAGCGTTTTGAAAGACAAAAAAGAGAACTACCAACTATTCAATGAATGGACTATATTACCATTCAGAAATGGACAAATCTATATATTCAAAACAGTTTTTGGCCCAGGAAGTGAGACTAAATGATGGTAATATGCTCTACAAAGGACCAAATAGATTAAGGAACACAATAATTTCAATCTTTTTAGCACAAAAGTTACCACTGTTTGCTGATACTATAACTCAAGCAATTGATGGTGAAAATATGCTTGATCGCATAGCCTATTATACTCCCTTCTTCCAGAAACGTTGTTTGTTTTGCAAAAGTCTATCAAAGAAAATGATCACACTCCATCAGGACGAAGGGACTTCAGTTCGTCAAGTGGAGCTTCGGCATGTGCCACTATCTTTTGGATAAACGGCCATTCCATCTCATTAAAGTCGGCATAACATTGTAGAAACGTTTCTTTCACATTTCCTTCAACTTTCATCATCTCCTCGTTCAAAGAACCATTTACAAATGCCTCCTTCCAAAGCTTACTAGCTTCAGCTTGACCCATTGCCATAGCTCCCTTCTGCACCATCGCCATTCCCTTCAGGTACTCAGGGCAGTCATGCAGTAGTTTAACATAAAACGGCAATCCATATTTTAGACTCCATACACGTTCCCTCCAATTCTTTTCTTTTTCCTCTACCGCAAGTATTTTTTCAAGTTTTATTCTGGACAGTTCCTCTAACAGAGCTCG
This sequence comes from Centrapalus pauciflorus, assembly GCA_020465985.1. Taxonomy (NCBI): domain Eukaryota; kingdom Viridiplantae; phylum Streptophyta; class Magnoliopsida; order Asterales; family Asteraceae; genus Centrapalus; species Centrapalus pauciflorus. Next base: position 1,661,846 of record JAANYP010002523.1, read on the forward strand.
GTGCTTCTCTTCTAAAGTTTCGATCTTTTCAGAAGCTTTCTTCTCAACTTCAGAGACTTTTTCTTCAATCTTCTTCTCAGCATGCACACACTTCTGCGACAACAGTTTGATCTCTTCTTCTTTCAATTTTACTATTTCTTCAAAATAATTTCTTTCCCTCGTAGTTTTTTCAAAAGCTTTCTTCTCAACTTCAGCGACTTCTTCTTCAAACTTCTTCTCAGCATCCACACACTTCTGCAATAACCGTTTGATCTCTTCTTCTTTCAATTTTACTATTTCTTCAAAATAATTTATTTCCCGCGTAGTTTTTTCAAAAGCTTTCTTCTCAACTTCAGCGACTTTTTCTTCAATCTTCTTCTCCGCATCCACACACTTCTGCGACAACCGTTTGATGTCTTCATCTTTTAATTTTACTATACCTTCAAAATAATCTCTTTCCCTCGTACGGTTTTCAAAAGCTTTCTTCTCAACTTCAGCGACTTTTTCTTCAAACTTCTTCTCAGCATCCACACACTTCTGCAATAACCGTTTGATCTCTTCTTCTTTCAATTTTACTGTTTCTTCAAAATAATCTCTTTCCCTCGTACGTTGCTCCGTCACCGCCTTGCAACTCGCCAACTTTAATTCGTTTAAACTAGAACTGCTGATAATATCCAACAGTGATAAAGCTGTATGACAAAATGAACGATTTAGAGAAATTCTCGCATGATTTACAAAAAAAAAAAAAGTCTATAAAACAGTCTGAATAATATCTTGCCAGTGTTGTTTCTCGTCGTAACTGGTTCCTTATCGACATGTTTTGAATCTTGATTGAAACTGGTCATAATCAGAGATTAATTCAGGATAATTGAAGACATAAATAGGAAGTAGGAACACCCTTTAATATATCTACAACTCCTTCCTGATAGCTATCTTTGTTGAAAAAAAGGATCTGACACATCCTTGTTTCTTTTCCATACAATATTGTCAGGAACAATGTTCTTACAATCCAGAAAAAAGGTCTTTCCAATCTTTATTAGATGATTTTAGGTCAGATACAATTTTGGGAACACCAGGTCTCTTTTATATGGTATACCAATCCCCACTTGAGAGCAATTTATATAAAACAACAAATAGTGGAACTGTGCGTCTAATATTATAAGAATAATGGAACCGTAGTATAACAGTACCTCTTTAAAGAGAATGCAAGGGGGGAGTCGAATATCAACAATCTGGAAAAAGACTAGATAAAATTCTATCATTTTATTATTGGCATCTTGTACAGTCTGAGACTCTGAGTTAATGAGTTATGCCAGGAAGACGTAAACTCAGACTGGCGTCAATTCTTTAACATTGGCATAAACTATTCTATTGTTCTTGATTAAGATAGTAATCTATCTTAATCTTAAAATCAAAGAGAAGAAAAACTAACAGGATTCTCCTAGAGAAGTTTGGGTTGAATAATATAGCCAAAGAAAAGCAAGCACACCTCTTGACTGAATCTATAATGTTTTCTTGTGAAGCAGATGGTGCAGGATCTATTTTTGATTTCTTCTTGGGTCTGGAGAGAAACAGTAATTATGAGAGCAGAATAATCATAAACCCATCAAGGCAACAAGTAAACAACGTCACCGTATAGTGATAAATATTGCTTGAACAAATACTAATAAAAGAAAACGCCAAAAAGCAACCCATACATTTCAGCAGAAACTTCTTCACTTTGGCCTTTGGTGGTTTGATCCTGCCAACTGAACCTCGTCAGTATAAACAAAACACATCAAAAGGAGAAAATTCTGCAACAATCAGCATGTTCAAACCTCATCCCGAACAGAAATTTCATATTCCAACATTAAAAGCTGATCCAAATAGACAACAATAATTATGAAAGAAGAGAATATATATGTCATCACCAAACTCGAGTTTTTGACTACCATATTTATAAACATTACAAAAGGTCAAAAATCTGGACAGATACATTGCCTTGATCTTTGGCTTTGATGACATTCTAAAGAAGTACAAATTAACCAATGAAGGAGGGATAGTAGTTACTTTATCTTTGCCTGTAGTACGTTTTCGTTTTGAACTAGTAGCCCGGGTTGCTTTTGAGTTGCCTTCCCCTTTAGCTGATTTTGTTGCAGACTTTGGAGAAGTATCCGTCCCGTTCATAATTCCAAAGGCAGCGTCTACCAAGGTAGTTAAAGGTGATAGGCACACCTGCGGCAACACACCCTAGTTAGTGACTAAGGCAGTAAAGCAAAAGGCGCAAAAAGGTGCAGGCCAGAGCAAAGTAGGCTAGTTAAAACTAAATTTCAAGTACACCCGAAGGTACCACCCTTAAAAAACTTTTTTCGAAATTTCTTTTCATAATCATGTTTAAATTTAACGTTACACACTTCACATACATTCAGACTTTCTACGTTCTAAAATTATGTGAATGTTCGTGCATATCTATGTGAATGATCATCCACGACATTCACGTGATTCTTTTTTTATCATTCACAAGATTTATTTTTCAAATTTGTGTATGGACCTTTTGATGAAAAGTCTTATAATGTTGGTTTATACATGTCTATGCAATATATATATATATATATATATATATATATATATATATATATATATATATATATATATATATATATGTATATATATATATATGTATATATATATCTGTGTGTGTGTGTGTGTGAATGATCATTCATAAGAGGTACGCTAGGTACACTGGGTATTGAGGGGTAGGCTGATGAACCTGATGCTATATATATACATACACATAGGGTAGGTTTAATATGAAGACCATCCTTAGAATGAAGACGATGAACCAATGAGATCATGACATCCCATCAATATTAATTTGAATTAAAAATAGAAAACATAAAAGTAGTCAATCATTTCATGATTTTCTCACTTACCAAACTACACTCTCTCTCTCTAGATATTCATGACACTGCTATGATTTTTTATCCAAAAATAAACAGCATAAAATTCTCGTTTTTATGGTATGCTTTTTTAATCTAAAAAGTAATCATATTAATGTTATTTTAATATTAAGAAACAAGATTTTTTTTGCTAATGTCAATCTTTTTGCTATTGTCAATCTTTTTCAACTTTACTCACGAATAAATAAATAAATTACTAATACCAATATCTTTTTCACTTATTCCACACTTGATGCATTTAATTAAGACCATTAAATTAATCTAATATATAGACGAGATTGGTTCTACAGCAAATTTAGGTTCTGGCGTTCTGCAACGATCCCATCTATACACACACACACACAAAATATATGCATTGTGTGGCGAGGACTGTAAACCACGAATTGTGATGCATCGTAAGGAAAGCATTGTGCGTCACGTGGGAATGATCGTGCATCACGATCACTTGACGCATCACGTGGTTAGTCCGAGTCGAGTCAGTCCGGACTCAGTAAGGCAACCCATGAAAAAATGCCTCGTGCGCCTTTGATGACACTGACGTTTACTAGATGAGTTTTGAAAAAACATCTTATTTACTTGAAATGAAAATAACAGAAAAGCGAAAGGAGAAACTACTAACATCATCGCCGGACAAGGATTTCGCTTGATCCTTCTCTGTAACATTTTTACCAATTGCACGTTTTCTTCCACCATCCGTCTTCTTTGAAGATGATTTAGCACCACCACAATTGCTTGCATTACGTTTTTTAGCAAGTTTGCTTGTCTTAGTTTCTACCCCGACTTTCTCCCCTTTGTTACCAGACACTTTCAGTCGTTTAGCATCTGAATTGCTCTCTTTCCCTTTCTCGACAGGGTGACTATGAACATCCTCCACGGAATTTAAAAGCAAATCAGATTTCTTCCCTCTCTTTTTGGAAGTTTGTTCTGGCTTTGATTTTGCCTTTGCCAACTTGTCAGCATCTTTATCATCAGTGGTTTCTTTACCAGTAAAATTAGGATGCTGTTGACTTACGTATTTCTCTGCCTTCTTTGACAACCCCTGATCAAATGATGCTTCTTTGTTGCATATCACATTTATACCGTTACTCATAACTGACTTTGGAGATCTGTCCACAGTAGGATCTACCTCTTCAACAGAAGGACCTTCTTTAAGCACCTAAAATCAACTTTGAACATTAAACTTGTTGATATATTTATCACCAGTCACACTAAAATATACAAAATATATAGATGGCAATTAATAGCATACCTGGTGGGTGTGATCTGATGAAGCCGTTGTAAGATTGCTCTCATCAGCCTGTAGCATGTCATACATAACTTTATAGTAAACAGGATGTCAAGAAAATATTAAAACAAAGACAACAAGAACAATGTTAGACAAGTGCATGCCTGTTGTGCTTTATCTGGAGATCCCTTTGCCGATTTGCTCTACATAGCCATAGAGTGATGTTAAAGTAATGAACTTATGAACACGCAAAATCTCAAAAATCGGATGTGCCTCACACACTCGATAAAAATTAGGGAGAATTTCATATATATCCCTCTTTCACTTTATAATATATGTATCAAATAGGTTTAATATTGAAAAAACCTATTAACTTTCATGAATTTATCAATTAAGTCACTAAACTTCTTTTTCGACTGTTTAAATCCTAAAACAATTTTTGTCTTATCTAAAAGTACATGTTTTCAACCATTTACCGGCTTAACCAGTAAAAAATTATGACGTGTCTGTGCTTCTCCCTTCCCTTTGTTCTCTTCACCTATCCCATCCCCTTTGTTTTATTCACCGTCCAACCACCCATACTTCTCTTCCTCCGATGATAACCCTCCCCCTGACAAAATCTCCGAGCGAAGGCCTCCCACGAGTCTACTCACTGCCTCCACCGAAATACATGCCTGGATGGAGAAGCCAAGAAAGAATATGATTGCAGCGGTCGTCGCTGCTCCGTTGCCTCCATCCTTTGCCGCTCCTCCCCCACTTACAGATATCGCTACTGTCCATTCACAATGAGATTTAACGTGTTGTGTGTCTATGTGCTCGATTTGGGGTTTTGAATCTTTTGTGATTTTTGATTTTGGCAATCAAATGGTGTTATGTGTGTTTGATGATTCTTGATTTGGGTTTATGTAATTTCTTATGTAGTTCTCTTGATCTGGGTTTGATTTAAAAAAAAAAAAAAAAAAAAAACAATGTCTATGATAGCATCTTGAGATTAGGGTTGTTTATGGAGGAATTGTACCTGCCATTTTGTCCAAAAAAAAACAATATGTTCAACAGAAAAATCTTCCCAAAAGTTCCATAAAAGTTGTAAGATATCAAGATCCCAAAAATATTATTCGGTTACCATTTACCCGATTAACAAAACCGAAAAACCGGATAACCCGACCCAAACAACCCGTTTAAGATTCGGTTCGGGTGGTTTATTCGGGTTCGGTTATTTTGCACACCCCTACTTAAATGAATCGATTAACTTCCAGTGAAAAATGGTTATCCGGTATGAAATGGAGTTTTCCAGCAAGAAATGGATTTTTCCGGTGATGTAACTTGTTGGAAACCGGATATACAAGTCAAATATATAGTTTTGAACAAGACAAATTGTTAAAGGATTTAAACAATCAAAAAATAATTTAGTGACTTAAGCAATAAATTCATGGAAGTTTGTTGGTTTTTATAATATTAACTCTATCATATATACCCAACTAAATTTTTTTCATATACATCCCTCTTGAACTTAATAATATCATATATACCCAAGGGTTAATATTGGAAAAAAACAAGTTTCTTTTTCCACTTTTACTATTAAGATCATGGACCTTTTTCCGATTGTTTAAGTCTCGACATTTTTTGTCTTACTCAAAAGTATATATGTGACTTGTTTAGCCGTCATTAACCGCTAATGATACAAGGACTTAAACAGTAAGAAAAGAAAGTCCAGTTATTTAATTGCTAAAATGAGGAAAGAAAATTGCTTTTTTCGAACAATATGATTTATTCGATGAAGTAATTGTTCTACGGGCTTAACATGTAGCAGATCAAAATTATATAGTTTTGAATATGACAAAAATATGTCTAGGGACTTAAACAGACAAGAAAAAAATCCATGGACTTAATCGCAAATATTGTTTGAATAAGACAACATTAGATATTCTGTTTCTTTTTGTCCCAGGTTCTTTCAACCCTATTAATTTAAAGTTCACTCAATTATGTTGTGCCTCCCCAAATATTGTTTGCCTGTTTTATGTATTGAAATTGAAGTTTAGTATTTTAAAATTCAATCAATTTAATGCTATCGTACTGATTGAGTAGAATATGTACATTTATGTTATTTATTTGTATTATTATGGATTTCAGCGAATGGAATCGCAACTAGGAGACTGCTTGTGTTAGTTTGGCGGAATATTTGTTGGTATTTTAGATTTTCAGTTGTTAAATATAGTTTTCATGTGTTTGTTTGTATGAAATATGATATTAAAATAATTTAGAAAGGTTTTACTTAGTAAAGCGCCTCACGTTCGTGATGCACGCCTCGTCTTGTGCCTCACGCCTCAAGACACTATTCGCATCAGTGCGCCTCACACCTTTTAAAACCAAGACCCTTTCAAAATATTAAATATATCAAATATATCCAAACTTTTAAGTTAATCAATTTAATTAAGAATTTAATAAAAATTGTAAAAAGATCTATGGCTTCAGTTGCGGCTAAGCGAACTACCTATTCTATTTATTCTATAGAAGAGAATATCTTGAAATTTTATTATTTGTTACTTGACATTTAAACCCTTCTTTATTTACCAAAAAAAAAAAACTCATGAACTTCCCCTCCAAATTAATAATAAGTTTCGCTCCAAATTATTGCCTCTTATACAAGAAGAATGAAGATGAAAAACACATCATCTTTAGAACTCCACAGGACAAAAGTGATTGTAAGCTCTCTGTATCTCCACCGCAAGTTATATGGTGTTTGTATCTCATTTTCTTGAGACACATGAAGATATTTATTTACGCTTTTATAATGCATATGTGGATTGCTTTTTTGGTGCAAGAGGTTCTCGTGAGAATATAATTGATGATAGATGAATGTGGAGAGAACATAAATAAAGATCAACTAAAGAACTATGTCAACCTTGAGCAGTGAGAAGGGTAAAATAGGCTATGTGATAGAGTTTTGTAGAAGGTTATGTAGAAATTTAGTTTTCAATGATAATTGATACGTATGCATCTAGTTAGGTACTTTTTTTGTTACCCATGCCTTTTCTTAGTTCTTGTGGTTTGTTAATAAGAAACTTATTTAGCTTATCAAAACAATTTACATTTACTATAAAATTTAGTGACAATCGTATCTCCACCATTCAATTTTACTTTTGTATTTGAAATCATCTTTTGATAATATATATTTAATCTATAATTGTTGGTTTTATTAGAATTTAACATGTCTTTAACCCATAGTCACCTGGAACGAACCCTAGTTCCGGAACGTGGAACGAAAACGGGATCGTTAGTCTTTAAATTTCAGTACGAAGGGGGTTGTCTCTTCCGGAACGTTATTTCAGTATGCAGAACGTTGTTACATGTAACGTGGTACAATGTACCATATAATTGTGTTAAAATATTTAATAATATATACAATAACAATAAATACCAAAAGATCAATACTTCATTCATATATATATTATTGGACTATGGATTGGGCATATTCTAATCTAAAAATCTTTTATCAAATGCCATCTCTAACATGTTTTTATGATTAAGTTGTATAAGGTAAGTGTTTCAGTTTTGGTTTGCTGGTCGCATATCTAGAACCATAGATATATTATTACTGGTCATGCTCAATTGGACATGAGAGAAAGTAGAAATCAGAGACCAAAGTCTAATACGATTCCCAATTTTGCCTTTTTGTTCTGTCACTTCATTATAATGATTGCAGGGATCCATCGTTCCCAATGAAATTGCAATTCGTCGTTCCATATACAGTTGTAGTGAACAATCCATGAATCAATTGGGTTGTCGATCAATATCAGAAACAACTGGGCTTCCAAAATTGGGTTGTCAATCAAGGTCAAAAGCAATAAGGCTTCCAAAATTGGGCTGTCGATCAATCCAAAAATGGTGGGACGACGATCGGTGGCCATTCCAAGCGCATACCTTCTTCAATTGATTCGAAATCAAGGAACGTTAAGAGCAGCTAACAGATCATGAACTAGGAGAAAAGGGAACAAAAACTACGAAAGATCAGGAACACATATGGGGGGAAGAAAAGTGATCCTGGGAACTATGCTTTAACCTTTAATTCAATCATTTAGATATATTTGAGATCATGAAATAACATAATGATTTGGCATATTCGTTCTTTGTTCAACGTTTCTCGCATTTGTCACAAATATTTAATTTCTCATTTGATTCAATTTCAATATATATGTATATAAAGTTTAGTTGAAAGGAGAAATAAACAAGGGTACGTTTGTCATTAATTGACTTCAACAGGATATATGAAGTTCTTTTTTGAAGTTGGGTACATTTGGGTATATTTGATATATTTAAAAGTCTGAAAGGGTATATACGATATTATAGATTTAGGTTGGGTATATATGATATTACTAACTTCAACAGGATATATGAAATTCTTTTATGAAGTTGGGGTTATGTAATGTTATGGAGCTTTAGAGGGACATATATGAAATTCTCCATAAAAAAAAAATCAAAAGTAAATTACCTAAATCGTCCCTATGTATGGTATGGCGCAATTTATGGTTTTCATCCCTATATGAATTTAATTACACAGATAATCCAAAAGAAACTTCGCAATGTTTTTTGTCCCTTAGGGAGTGTTTGGGATTGCTTTTTAAAAATAACTTATAAGTTCTCTAAATTAATAAGTAACTCAATTACATATAAGTAGTTTTTTTGTGTTTGGATTTGCATAATTAATGGAAAAAATAACCTAAATGGACACTTTTGTATGTTACCGAATAAACTTAGGACAATCATGGATATATTGATGGAAGAGAGAGAGAGAGAGAGAGAGAGAGAGAGAGAGAGAGAACACTTATTTGAAAAAGCATGTAGGGAGATGCTTTTTCAAAACCATGGTTTGGAACTTTGGATAGTGAAAAAAGCAAATAAGTGCTTATCACTCAAGTTTATCCAAACACCTATTTCAAGTTCAAAATAGAACGTAACTTAAGAAATTTTGGAGGTTAACAAAAAAAACCGATGGAGTATTAGATGTTTAACTTCTTTAAGGTTTAAAACTCAAATAAGTAAATAAGCAAATTCAAAACTCAATCCCAAACACCATTTTAAATTCACATCTGTCAACTTGATGAGTTAACCCCTTTTAACTTCTAGGGCATTTTTGTCCATTTACCCTCGGGGACCATTTTCGGTAAACTTTTAAACTTATTATTGTATTTTCTTTTTTGTTTGTGCTATAATTTTTCTTCAAACTATATTTATTTTTCGGATTTATTTTTATATTTCCCATTTAATTATCCAAATGGCAAACTTTATTTTTTTTTTTGTTTTAATTACTGGAATTTTTATTACTATTTATATAATATAGTTTAATTATTTATATTGTTATTATTAGTGATTTTTTTATATTTCATCAAAAGTGTTTCTTTTCGATTATTATATGATAAGAATGTTAAAAATCGGAATGGTTCTTCGTTTTTCCGTTTGAAATTTTTGAAATCAAAACCGTTCATAGTTTTTCCTTTCGGAAAATTCAAATTCGGAATGGCTTGTTGCTTTTTTCCGATCAGTTAATTTAAAAATCAAAATGGTTCGTCATCTTTCCGTTTGAAAAAATTGAAACAAGATTGGTTAAATTGAAAGTCTTAATGATTCATCATTTTTTTTCAGATCGATTAATTTGAAAATCAGAATGGCTGGAAGTTTTTCCCATTCGAAAAAATTGAAAAATCAGTCATTTTTTCCATTTGGTTAAATCAAAATCGGAATGGTTTGTTTTTGTCCTTTATGTAATTGGTTAGTTGAAATTCAGAATGCTTCGTCGTTTTTCCTGTTTATAAAAAATTGAAAATCAAAACGGGTTAGTCGTTTTTAACGATTGGTTAAACTGAAAATCAGAATGGTTCATCGTCTTTTTCTGATTGATTAAATTGAAAATCAGAATGGTTCATAGTTTCCTTCCGTTGGGAAAAATTGAAAATCGTAATGGCCCATCATTTTTTTCCCACCAGTTAAATTAAGAATCATAATGGTTTGTTGTTTTTTTTTCTGGTCGGTTAAAATGAAAATCGAAATGTTTCGTTGTTTTCTCCGTTCGAACCAATCTGGTTTCAATTTAACCAATCAAAAAACGACAAAGCATTCCGATTTTCAATTTGGCCAATCGGGAAAAAAACTTGTTCCGATTTTCAATTTTTCTGAAAGAAAAACGCCAAACATTTTCAATTTAACCAATCGGAAAAAACAACGAATCACCCCGATATTCAATTTAACCAATCAGGAAAAAACAACGAATCACTCCAATTTTCAATTTACCCATCCGGAAGAAACAGCGAACTGTTTCGACTACAATTTTTCCATACGACTCCGCTTTTCAATTTATCGGAACGGAAAAAATCTACGAACCTATCTAATTTCAATTTAACCGATCTAAAAAACGATGAACGGTTCTGAATTTCAATTTAACCACTCGAAAAAAAATGAACCGTTTTGATTTTGAATTTTTCCAAACGAGAAAAAATACTAACCATTAAAACAAAAACACGACATACTGTTTTGAGTGTCTATTTTTCCCAAACTTAAAAAACTACGAACTGTTCGGATTACAATTTAACCGATCAGAGAAAAATAACAACCAACCATCCCAATTTTCAATTTAATTGATCGTCAAAAACAACGAACTATTCCTCACGTATAATAATCGTAAATAAATAATTTTGATGAAATATAAAAAAATAATCAATAATAATATTATAACAATATAATATATAAACAATAATAATATTTGGTAACTAGAACAAAAAAGATAAATTTTTACATTTGGATAATTAAATGATTACAAAAAGAAAATATAGTTTAAAAATGATCAACACAAACAAAAAATAAAAAACTAAATGTTATTGCAAAATTACTCAAATGGTCCCTTAGGTGCAGAAGGACAAAAAAAACCTTAAAATTAAAGGGGCTAACACCTCAAATTGACAGAAGTTAGTTTGAGGGACCAAAAGCGTTACAAAATTCTTTTTTAGAGATTACCTATGTAATTAATTCATTTAGAGACCAAAACCGTTAGTTGCCCCATACCACGAGGACAATTTATGCAATTTACATAAAAATTATTAATCGTTGGTCGATATAGAAATCATACCAGTTGTATCATTAAAGCATTCTTGTCGTTATGCTCAAATGTAGCAGTTATCCCTTCATATGCTGAAGCCACAGCTTGACTGTACTTATCTAACGTATCACCCAAAGATATCAGAGTAGGCATCAGGTATGGCTTTAGCTTAGCAGCAGCTTTTAGAAGTACGCCTTCGCCCAACTCTCTAGTTATTGGCAGAACTCCCTAAATAGAGGAAATAGCAGTTCGGAAATATGCAATGAACACAAGAATGAAACCTTGATGTGATTAATTAAGGTTAATAAAACAGTGTACCTTGTTATCTTTTTTAACACTGGCCAGCAATGGTTTGAGAATCTCAGCTGAAATTTCTTCACTTTCTTCCAAAAGCAAGACCATTATATTTTCCATTGATGTATATGTGGAGTCAGCGTGATCGCCCCTAAAATAAACATAATAGCATTCATTTATAAAAACCATGAAAGATACCAAAATGGTTGTTTTTAACAAAGATTGTTGTATGTCAATTGTAACATCTTACCTTTCTTAAAAGATATCAATTCAAACTGTAAACTAGTAAATATAAAAAGCATACTACTCTTAAAAACTATAACAAACCTTACTGATTTTAGAAAATGCTCGAACATCTCTACAATCAGCCCATCACATTCAAGATCAAGCATGAGCACACATGACCTGACTCTGGAAACAGTTTCAAGGATTGACGCCCTCTTGCTATAAGACCGGCTGGACTGGTCAGCTAAATCCTCAAAGGAAGAAACCATCAATCGAAAGAAATCCTGTGCATATCATACAGGATTACAATGACGAAGACAATATATACATATGATATGGAAGTCTAACACGTGACATGTTTATTGTACCCTCATGTGGTCATCATTGTAGGGTGCGTCCGGCGCTGTAATTCTCGTAATTTCATTGATGCAGGAAACAACTGCAACCCTCACATCAACATCTGAATGTTTTGAAAATCTATCTTGAATCAACGCCTTCTTTGATGGTTTGAGTGCATCTAGCATTGATTTTTTAGGGGACTGGTCAACCTTTGATAAAAGTGTCTCAACACCCTGAGCAAACAAAGACCATAACAATTGGATACGCATAACTTCTATTAATTAGAATTCTGTCTCAGTCGCAATCGTGTTAGCACGTGATTCTATAAGCATAATTGACCAAGTCAAACATGTGAACGCATTTTAGGTTGTTTTGTGTGTGGGGTTCACAGATCCAAAAATCACTAGCATCCACATGAACAGCAGCGATAGAAACCCCATAGCCCATAGGGGTGGTTAAACGTTGATGAACACTTGGGATTCTCCAAAGGAGGTCCCAGATTCAAGTCTAGCCAGTTTCAAGTCCTTGGGGCTTCAGCTATTAAATTAAGAATTGTGGACTGCTGATGGTTTACCCAGTTTCACAGGTTTGCAGGGTATTTATGGAGCCCCAAGTCTACATGCCAAGTCAACAAGGTTTGCTCGGGTGGGGTTCCCCAGTTACTCAAACCTGCAAAGCTGAAGTGATAACACCCACTGACCCACATTATGTTTAAGGTCTTGAAGACATGAATCATCAAATCTTAAGGAATGAAAATGTCACAGAAGTCAAATCACTAATTCACTATACTAAATTGTGTTTGTCAGGTTTGTCTATCTTGTAAGCTAACAAGCAAGGAGGTGAAAATTCCATAAATAATAAAAGAACGATGTTATGTCATCTTGATATCTACTACTAGCCCACCGAATTGAACCAGAAAACTTATCACCGCCTTGTTAATAAGACTCGTTATTATTTCCTTACAAATAAAGAAAAGAATCATATAGTAAGAAAAGCACACACACAGTTTCTGGATGACAATCAACCAAGCAATAAAGTTATACACCAGCAAGAAAAGCATGCGCCTGCTGTGCCCTCCATCCCAGATACAAAAAGTCATGATATTATTTCAGATTTAGGATAATGTTTGTTTGAAAAGACAAAGGAAAATTTGTCGTAAACCTAACTGGTACTTCCAATTACATGAATCAATACTTCAAATCACACTTGAATAGGGCATTCCCAAATTCCCATGTTTGATGAGGATTGTTGGGTGCTTTAACAATAAACAATCCTGTTCTTGTAAACACATAAAGAGAAATGACAAATGTTGGCGCCATGGAAGATGATATAACAAAGTTATTCCTAGAACTAGCTACCCCTACTGTTCTTGAAGCTTAAGATTGTAATATAGATCTTAAAATTACATCCATAACCCCATGTAAATCAAAACCATCAGAGCAAAAAATATTAAAGTAAGCAACATATAAAGAGATACATGTTTGAACACACCAACCATATCACAATGCTCTCCACACAAAAAACATACGAACAAAAGAAACGCTCCCTTGCTCCTTGGTAATTCCAACTTTCAAGAGTCAAATGTGCATATAGCATGTAATTTCCAAAAAAAATTGCATAAGATTTAGAGTTGGTATCAATTCTAGATTCAAAAACGCAGATTTACTGAAGCTGCTGATCAGCATGTACTGAAACTGATGTTTATTTGCTGGCTTGTAACTGTAATTTAACTTCACAGTTATGGATGCTTATTGCTAATCCATTTTAACAATGTCTATGACTTCTTTATTATTTAATGCTCCATAAACCAAAATGGTTAATGTCGAAAATCTATTACAAAAACTGAACCAAAAATGATTCTATAAGTGTGCTTTGGATCATGCAGATGGCAGAGAAGCCCCTGTTTCCCCAAGAACAACGGACCATTTGGGTTGGAGGTAGTGATTAACGAAAAGAACAAACGCAAAATTAAGGGGCTTACATCAAGAAGATGGAGGAGTTTATCAACGGAATCCGGGGGATCAGAGAGTTGTCTCCCCGCCTCCTTAATCTGTTGCTCTAGCTCAACAGACGCCATCTTTCAATCTTTTGGATCTTTTTGAACCACAAAATCAGTCAATTCGACCTCAGTTTCCTCGCAACATTCGAAACCCTAACAAAAATCACCGCCAAACAACACCGGACAAAACAAAATCCCACAACGAATACACATAGCACTTGACGGGAGAAATCCGTACTCAACCAAAATTTATGACACGCAACAATTCTATGAAAAAAATTATTTTATTCTTGGTACCAGGGTGTAAATGATAAAATTGTTAGCAATGGTAAAATAATCAATTTGTATAAAATTATATTATGTATATCAAAACTTTGTTATGTACAAATTATTTTTCTTTATGAAGTTTTGTTTAATAGAATTTCACAAATCATTTTCCTTTATAGATTTGTTACGTACAAAGTTTTTGTTGTGCTCTCAAAAATAAACAAAAGAATAAATTGAGAAGTTGCAAGATACAAAAGCCAAGGAAATGAAAAACCATGATTCTAAAATTTGATTTTCGGAAAGCTTTCAATAGCACAAGGTGATTTTCTTCTCAACTCAACAAAGCAAATGTGTTTCAAGTTAAAATGGTGTAGCTGGATAAAGAAATGCTTGGAGTGTGTGTCGGTATTGGTATTAGTCAATTGATACTACCAATTACCATGCTAACATGTACTTTTCAAATTTAGGGTTTTATTCATTTTGACTAAAATATCTTGTTAAATTAATACAGTTTGATTTAAATTTAGTGTTTTTTTTTATTTAGACATTCCGTTACATTAATATGTTTCAATTTAAACATGTTTTATTATTAGTTTTGTTCAAATTACTTTGTTACATTAACATGTCTCAGCGACTATGCGAGGGACGAATAAATTTATTACTTTAATAGGTTCTAGTTATTTTACTTTCAATTTCGTGAACTCTTTGGAGATTGTTGTAGGGAGATGACGATTGTCCATGAAGTCACCAAAGATGAGCGATGAATATTTGAACTCAACGGACATGTGAGTGGCGAATATTTGAATATTTGAACTAACCTATAATATAAATTTGGTAAAAAAATATAATAAATTATTAGTTTTTTAAAATATGTTAGCAATTAACATTCAATCCTCACAAATTATGACAAACCAAACGTCCTTTCAACCCGAAAAGATATATGAAATGAATCAAATGGAATAAATCAAAAACTTATGGGATTTAGGATATGTGTTATTTTTTTTGTTATTCCCATAAGTTTTTTTTTTGTTTGTAAAGTAGCCCGGGAATAACAAAATGCAACACAGGTTTTTCATGATGTTTTCTTTCTCCCAAGGTCCCAAATTTCTAAACTTATAAGAAAAGTACTAAAAACGTCGTTTAAGATTATTGAACCAAAGACATTTTACAATTTACACATACTAGGATTGAGTTTTTTTTTTTTTTGCTAAAATAAAAGATTGCTTTTGTCCCATATTGATAGAAATGTGAAAGGTGATTAGGTGAAGTGGTCTTCGTGTCTATAAAAAGAATCCAAGACTTTGGTTTCAGAGTGCCCGTGACAAATGCACTTTAAGTAATTGATTCTTCCTTTATTCCTATATTGTAGAGAGATGTGAGTCAAGCATTTGGAGAGTGCACGTGTAATCGGAGGTGGCTTGAGAGGTTAGTCTATGTAATTGTAAAAATTTGTTATATAGTGAATTTTTCCCTTTAGAATCTCGTATATTATTGTCTTCAAATTTCTTTAATCTTTTTTTCATTGGACATGTTGTTGGGAATCAGTTAGACCATTTCCCAATAAGTGGTATTATATAGCACTAGGTTTGGTGGGGGTCTTGGTTTTAGAATTTTGTCATATGCTTTGTGCTTGCAGCTTTGTTTGATTTTCCAAATCAAAAAACGAAAGTCTATTGGTCGTATTGGAGGGTGTCTCGATTCTAGGAGTTCGTCGTATGCTATGTGGTTGTAGTTTTGCATGATCTTTCAAACCATGAAGAAAAAAAAAATTTGAGATAGGAGTTACAATGTCAAAGTTTAGCCCAATGAGGTTCAATGTAAAGGAATTTGATGGAAGAAGCGCGAACAAGTTGGACATCTCAAGATTATTTTGTCAAGGAGGAGCAGATTCGACAAAAGGCTCCAACTGGGTTAACAATGTCTTCTTGTCACGGAGAATGATGATTTTCTTTGATATTGGATACTATGGTGTTTTGGCGTTATCACAAAAAATGATGTTTTGGCGTTATCACAAAAAATGATATTTTTGTTAGCGGAACCACAATTTTATACGTATGCATTGGTTTTGGCATAGATGCAAAATGTGTGGTGGAATTTGATATCAATGGTTGATTAGCTTCCGGAAAAGTTGCACCATAAATTTCAGCAAGTTTTTTTTTACATGTGCCGATGTGAAAATATTGAAATAGATTATTCCTATTTGTGAAACTGTTTTATGGTAGAGTATGATAGTTCTTTATGAAATATGATTGACGGGTTATGTTAATGTTTTAAATATGATAAATTATCTTTTATTGTATCCAATGTGGAGTCTCGAGTTTTGTTTTTTTTTTGTCTAAAACAAAATATTGTCGTTGTCCACATTGATAGAAACGCAAAATGTGAAGTGGTCTCTGTATCTATAAAAAGAGTCAGTTGACTTTTGTTTCAAGTGTTTCAATCAAATGCACTTGAAGTATTTGATTTTTCTTTTCTTTCTATAATGTAGAGAGATGCCAGTCAAGTCTTTGGAGTTCGGAGAATAAAGTGACATGAGAGATTAATCTATGTGTTCATAAAAACTTGTCACATATTGAATTTGTCTTTTTAGATACCCATGAAGTTTTCCAAGTATATTCTTGTCTTTAATGTTTTTTCCATTAGGCGGTGTTTTGAAAATCTTCGCGACTATTTTCCCAACAACGAGTATGACATACTATGAATTTTTCATCATGCCATCTAATATAAAACACAACATACTAAGTGGATACAAGTCGTATGTGGTCCAAAATACATCACCCTCAAAGGACCTTGGTTAAAGTCGTCTTAGGTTCAAGTCTTTCTTTTCGTATTCCACTCGTGGCCATTATAACAACACCAATGCCACACCGTAATATCCCTTTTAAACAAACAAAACTACGAAAACTATTACAAGGATGAGCAATGTACGTGTACGTGTGACATTCAGTTCCAAGTTTTACTAGCCCATTGTGTACGAAGGGGTGGGCAAGTTGATCACGGTACTTTTGATTTTGGTCATCATGTTGATACTGTTGGTTACTCCTTGCGAGCCAATTCCACTGTCTTTCAAACCCTGTTGTGAAACAAAATCTGCTTCATTAGAAATCGAATAGAATACTATGAAAAATCGACACAATGCCATATGATAAGAAAAAAAGAATATGAACCTGGAAAGGGAAATGGTCGGGTCCCCGAGCTGGTGCTGAATTTATTTGCACAGTACCAGTCTCCATCGCATCGCTTATCAATATTGCTTTGTTGATGTCTTTTGTAAAAATGCAACCCTATAAAAAAAAGTTTATGAATTTCCATTACTAATGATTTAACTCTATTCTTTTAAGCTCATCGAGGATCAAATCCGTCTATTAACGACAGTTTTTTGGCCCAGGAAGTGAGACCAGCCAACAAAAGATGATCGTAACATAAGTAATAATGGTCAAATGAATTGAATCTAATAGCATAGTACTATAGTGTGGCTAAAGATTGTTCATCCAATCTAAATTTGTTGAGAAGGAAAAATGTTTTTGAGGTCAAACTTATTGCTTCAAAAACTCAATTTTCGTTGTGTATTTGGTTGTAAATTGAACACCAATATTTTCCAAACCAATGTAGATTATAAACTGTAGCCAGACACATTGATTTGTTATTGAAATTTAAAAGAGTTATTTTGACCATCCAACTTTCAGATTTGTCTCATTTAGCCACTAAACTATTTTTTATCCTGATTTAACCACTAAACTTTGTTTAATGTTTAGTTTTTGAAAAAATGAATAAAACTAATGGCTAAATCAGTAAATCGATACAAAATATGATAGTTTAGTGGCTAAATCGGGACAAATTCCAGTGGCTAAATTAGTAAAATGAAAGTTTAGTGGCTAAATATGTATAAAAAAATAGTTTAGTGGCTAAAATTAGACAAACAATAGTTTAATGGCTAAATAAAAAAAATCTAAAAGTTGGATGGTCAAAATAACACTTAACCCTATTCAAAATGAGAGTTGCAATTGATCATACATTCATACTCATACCTGAAGCCCGAAATTGCTTGCGTTACAATGGTGAATGCCTTCTTCAGCGCTACGAATCCTAATAACGGGCAACACGGGTCCAAACGGCTCTTCCCATGCAATTCTCATGTCCTGTTTTACGTCATCGAGCAAAAGAGGCCATATGAGGTTTCCTTCTCTCTTGTATTCTTGACAAAATGTTGCTCCTTTTTTCTTCGCATCCATAACTAAACCTTCTATAAAGTTAGCAGAAGATTCCGTCACTACAGGAGTAATGTCACAGTCGTTTTCCGGTGGGCCCACACTTAATTTCTCAACCTTTTCATTGACTTTTTTCACGAGCGTGTCGGCTACGGATTCCATTACCAACACAACTTTAACTGCTGTGCATCGTTGCCCACTGATGATACAGATAAAGCAAACTCAAGAAATCAAGACTAGTTGTCGGAAAATTATAGACTACCAAAAAGAAGCAGAACATAGTTTCACCTGTAAGAGAAGCCTCCTTTGACGATATTAGACGCGGCCAAGTCCAAATCTGCATCCTCAAGGATAATGCAAGCATCTTTTCCGCCCAACTCCATTTGTAAAGGAATCATGCTCGCTTTTTTCGATATCGCAATACCAGTGTCCCCGCCCGTGAAGCTGAAAAAGGAATTTTAAGTTCCTTTTTCATTATGATAGCCCGAAGGGTTTAACTTTCATGGCCTTTTCTTTTTGTTGTTAAAGCTAACAGTTTTAGATGATAATCACCTTATGCAATTAACTCCAGGGTGCATTGTGAGAAAGTCACCAATCTCAGAACCTTTTCCAGTAACACAACTGATGACGCCTTTCGGAAAACCAGCCAAGTGAAAGCAATGTACCATATGGAGTGCAGACACAGCACCCTGAACGAATAAAATATTTAACAAATACTATAAGTTTTCAAGCTAAATTATGTGTTTGCGCATTAAAAAAGCGTATCACATCTTTTACATACCTGTGTAGGAGGCTTCAGTACAATGGAATTGCCGGCAATGAGTGCTGGAGCGATCTTGGAAACGGCCAAATTGACCGGGTAATTGAACGGTGGGATTGCTAACACAACACCTAACGGGACCTGCAATAATCAAGCACACAACATATTTTATGTATCTTCCGTTTGTATATACTTGGCAACAAACACATGAATACGAGATCAATAACATAATTTGTAGCATATTTACCTTGGACGTAAGACAATATTTGGTCCGCTCGTTTCCCGGGAAACTATCAGAAACCAAAAACTTGCCTTCTCCAAGGACTCTCACACCTTCCTCAGCACAATATGACACCAAATCTCCTGATCTTACAACCTTCAAAATCATATGTGGCCCATCAATAAAAAAATCAATTTTTAGAAGATGCAAACAAAAATTCCAGGTTCAAGCTTTAAAAGATTTCCCTTGGAGCTTCCATCTTTACTTGATTTTATAGAAGATAGCATAAGAATAAAAAATATCCACCTATTTGCACTCTTTCCTATCAAATTTCTTAACCTTTGAGTAACATACACTTAAAAAATATAAAATATTTGCTTTTAGCATGTATCTCCACTGTTTGTCGATACTAAAACTTATTTTAGACGGCGGATCAGTAGTTAACCAAGGGATATAGATATTGATAATTTGCTTAAACACATAACCAATTATAAAACTCCCTCCTGCCTGGAAAATAATTGTTTTGAACATTAGCCACAGAACTATAACTTTTGAGTAAAATATTTTGTTCAAGGCCTATTTTCCAGCCAAAAACTCAATTATTTGACTCATTTAGCTTAACAAGCATTCATGATGATAAGTTACGAAAGGACGAACTCGTCCAGTAAATCTATTTGTCTAGCCGATATAAGTAGTACTCTTCTGCAAAAGATGGTTAAAACACAAGGTATTGCGGCCACATAAATAATATGGCTAATTGCTAAAAATAGAAACAATTTTGTGCATTTTTAACATTTTTAGCAACATTATTTATTTTTTTATCATTAATAGCATCAACTTTTACATTTTTTATCATTTATAGCAAAACTTAAAAAGATTGTTGCTATAAATGATAAAAAGAATACAAAAGTTATTGCTATTAAAGATACAAAATACAAAAGTTGATATTATTCATATGAAAACATACAAAAGTTGATACTATTAGCGACAAAAAATAAATAATGTTGTTATAAATCATAAAAAATTAAAAAGTTGTTACAATTTATAGTAATTGACCCTAAATAGTATTTAGAATACATAGGCAAAAATAGGGCGGAAAAATCAGCTTCCACACACACACCCTTCTCTCACTGTCTCACAATACAAAATAATCACCAAATTAATGCCATCACTTAAGTTATTGAGTTTGAGTCATTATTGTTCACATAGCTTTCAACAATGTGATTGTGCGACTGTTTATAGAACGAGAAACAATTGAAGTGTACAACTAATCAAATGCATCATTCCCGAGCTTATTAAAATCGTTAAATTGATCAAATTAAGCAACGAAAACCCATAGAAAACAGATGGAAAAAGAAATTGTTACTTACTTCAGTCGCAGCGTCTTTGGCAGGTTTGGCAATCTCTTTAACAAGACATTCAGCTATGGGTTTCTTGTGATCTTTAAGAATGGCTGCAGCTTTGTGCAGCAATTCAGCCCTTTTCCATAGAGGCGTTTTAGCCCATGATTTTTGCGCCATTTTTGCTGATTCCATAACATTGTTCACTTCTTCTTGTGTGCATGCTGCAGCATCACAGTAACCCAAAGGTCAATTATCCTCACCAGGTAGATCAAAATTACTAGATACACTTTATGTACAATTTGTTTTACTTGTTATTTCCTTAAATTATTAGAATTTATTCAGACCAACCTGTCATTGTTAAATAACGGGGATTTGTTAACTATCTGACTAATACTAATTTTCTGATTCTGATCATTTAATATGATTATTACAACTGATTGACATCAGGCCGGTGATGAGGGAGGGCAAAATGGGCTTCTGCCCCAAAATCCAGAGGGCCACAAATTTTTTCTAAGGGTATGTTTATTTGTAATGTTTGTGAAGCCAAAGCCCAGTAAGTCACAGCACAAATCCAAAGCCCAATAAGTCACCGTCAAGTTGTATCTTTTCATTCTTTCAACATTTTCCTAATCGTTTTATAAACTTTTATGTCTTCTTGGATGAGAAAACACGAGTCTGGTATGAAAAACGTAAAAAAGAAAAAACGAATTAAAGAACTTGTTAAGTCTCAAAGTGGGGCTCAAACAATTTTTTTTTTCTTAAATAAGAGTAACGTTGATGATGTTAATATTAATTTTAAGTTTAGAGTGACTCTTCTATGGTTTTTGACAGGGCCCGAAAATCTAAGAGACTGCGATTGTTATACAGTTCGCTATTTATTTCAGATTATTCAATAACATAAATGATCAGAGTACATGAAAACACCCCAAAATCCTTAAAAGGATCGTTGGAGCTTCTTGATTTTTATCAACACCCAGATGAGAAAATGAATGAAACACATAACTCATGCAATTCTTCATGTTACTGTATCACAATAAACAAAACCATGGCTGAAGAATTGGGTAAAACGAATTAAGAAAAAATAAGTAACAACATAAATAAATACCTTGTACTTTGAATTGGGTTATTCTGGTAGTAGGATTGATGATTGGCACAAATTTTCCAGAAGAAGAAACTTTCCATTCGCCATCTGAGTAATATTTGAAGGTATCCCCTGCTATTATCGGTGCAAAAACTCCATTTTCTCCCATATTTATCTTAAGATTAGCTGTTTGATTGCTTTGTGTGAAAATTCTTTTGGTTCGTAGAAAATAGAAATTGAGAGGTTCCGTAGAATTTAAAGGGGAGGCATGATCATGATCGAAATGGAAATTGGAATAAGGTAGAATTGGGGGAGTGGATTTCTGTGGGTTGTTTACTGTAATCAGATGGAGATGGGACGTCAGTTTGCACAGGTGGTGGCAAATCCAACAAGCATACGTTTTTTCTCTATTTTCTATGGATTTTAGTCTTCTTAGACACTGCCTACAATATTCAAGGACAGCTAGGTACATAACATGAAAACAAAATTTGGAAGGAAAAAAAAAAGACAAAAGAAAATTAATTATTATTATCAATAATTAGGAAGAAAATTTTATTTTAGAAAGTTCATAAAATCTAAAAAAAAAGTTATTTTTTAGTTTTTTAATTAATTATAATAGTTATTCATTTGTCTTTTTGATAATTTATTATTGAATTTTATGTTTTTTATATTAAATTAATTTTACTAGAATGTTATTCTTTTGAATTAAATTATTATTTAATAATAATAATAATTATTATTATATTAAACAAGTAAGTGTAAAATGATTATTTTAAATTACCAAGCAAAACTTCAATCACGAGTACTATCAATATTATTTTAAATTTAAGTTTAAGGACTCAATACATAGATTCTAGTAAACCACACGAATGAAATTTGTAATTATCCTTTCTTTAAAGTGTTATTGTTTAAAATTTATTTTAGAAATTAATTTCAAAATAAAAAATAGATTATATAAAAATTATTTTTAAATATAATAGAATGGAATTTGCATGGTCTAAAATTTTAAAAAGAATTTTTGCAACATTGTTGGTTAATATTTATGTTATAAAAATAAAATACTAGAATAATTAAAGTATTTCATTTTACTAATTTTATTTAATAATGTTTACTTCTTTTTAATTTGTTCATAGAAATAAAATTAATATTAGGAAATATTAACATTACTTTTGTAATACATGAAATGAAAGTTAACTTTGGTAACATGAGAAGGAAAATAAAATAATGATAGCTCTCAAAAATTTTAAAGTGACATTAAATATTTTGTTTTATTAATATATAGAGATAAATGTTTTTATCTCATTTTATATTTTTATCTCCAAATACTTTATCATATATATTTATTAACAAAAATTTCTGCTACAAGTCATCAACTCTAACTTTTTTAGTCAAACAGATGTACGTATGTGTGTTTGTATGTATGTATACGTGTGTGTGTAAATTTATATTGTTTTAAAAGTTTGGTTAATTTTGTTTGGTGTACCCTTATTGAACCAATTTAAATTTGTTTTCATCTAAAACCAATGTGAAAACCTAACTTTATATTTGGTTCGGTCTAAGTCGGATTCGATTTGATTTGAATTTTGATCATGTTAATGTTTATGTGCCAAAATGACACCACCAAACATACTAGCTGACATCATAAGTCATCGGAGTGTCCCACCGATGAGCGTCAACAAACAAATGTGCGTATTAAACGAGTATGAATGATATAAGATGTCATTAATAAGATTCAATTAAGTCATTAGATTATTAATTAAATGAACCGAATAAATAGGGACTTAATTGTAATTTCTGATATTACAGAGGGTTAAATTGTCAAACTGTGATAATTAAAGTGTTCTATTAATTATTATTAGATAATAATTAATAATATAATTATTTCATTATTATTTAGATAATAATATGCATCTTTTATTATATAAGATCAAATAAAAGAGATAGACATAAACCATAACACTTAAGAATAAGTTTAAAGGGTTTAAAAGAGTTAAACCCTAATCAAACTCTCCTCCCCATTCCCCTTTATATAGGTATCGGCCATAAGGCTCCAGAGATGAGAGAAATTTCGACCTCCACAACCCAGGTTCATTAGGGTGCTCGTTGTTCTCATCCGATCGATAACCGAGAGCCGTACAAGTCGATTTATGGCGTGAAGTTCACCGACAACATCACTGGTAGATCCAAAGGCTTCCTTTTTTAGCATTGTTGATCATATTACAGTAAGATATGTCTACTAACTTGTTTATCATGTTTAATGATTGTTAGACGGATCTAACAACGGTTTATAGCGGTTTTAAGCTTCCGTTGTGTGGAGTCGTTTTGCAAAGTATGCTATAGACCCAACACATCACAAGATAAAAAAAAAAGGCTTGTAAGCACAACATGATTTCATTATCTTTGTTCTATTATATCAAACGCCCTCTAAAATGATGAAAATTAGAATTAAATAAAGAAGTTTGGTATTTGAATGTAACAAGCCACATATATGTAGGATTTTTTATTTAGAAAATATAAGCATACATATTCATTTTAATTTAAAACATATGGGTGAATTGTAATAAAAAATTTAAAATTAGTAGTCTTAGCTTCTTCTTGTTTCACTGTTATGCATATTTATGTACCTTATTCAAATTGCTAGTGATTATGAGACATGAAAGTAATTAAACTAGAGGTGATAATTTTTAGCTGTTTGGGTATTTATATCATATCTTTCATATTTGTTTACCTTTTAATGGAATCATTAAGAGGTTATTTAACTTTTGAATGACTTCTTAATGATTTCATTAATAAGTAAACATACATCCCTAAAACAAGTTGTAAGAGACTAAGACGGCGTTTGGTTCGCAGAATGTTTATTCCTAGAGTGGAATCTGTCAAGGAATGGAATTCTAGAAGGAATGGAATCTGTCGGAATATAAATGGAGGCCGGTGAAGATGAAGACTAGGGTTTTGTTTTAAAACTGTTAAAATCCTTGGAATGGAATTTAAATTCCATGGCACTAACCCAAGGAAAATAGATTCCTTCAAAAGTGGTGTTTTTTCCTAAAAAAGGAATCTTCATTCCATTCATTTTTATTGCCAAACAGCACATTGGAATGAAATTTTCATTCCAATTCTATCAAATTCCATCAGATTCTGTGAACCAAACGCCCCCTATGAGTTGAGTGAGTAGTTGAAAGTCCTTCAAAATGTCAAAATCAATAGAACTTCCCAAATTACTTTTCAAGAAAATCAAATTAATATATTAATATTATGATTTTGCACTCGCATCTTAATTATTTCGATAATATAAAGATTAAATAAAGAAATGATCAAAAAAGTGTTATCTTAAATAAAATCAAGGCGAAGAAGTTTACATGGGCTGAAGACCTGCTATAACCTAAATGGGCTTAGTAATTGGGCTCAATACATATGTTGTCAGGGAGCTTATTTAAAGCCGACATATCACAATTCAAAACTCACAAGAACATTTTGATAAATTGGGTTAACAAAAAAACAAAACTCAACTAAATGAGAACAAATTGGATTTAAAATGGGTGACTGACTATCCGTTCGGTTTTTAGATCACTTGGTTAAATTGCTTCCAACCTCCATAATCAATCTATCGAATTGCAAAATTGCAATCTAAAAATAATCATAAATTCATAATCTAAATATATACTTAAAAGTTAACTTTAATTCGTTAAGTGTAATTACACTCAATCAATAACACAACAAAGCTCTAATCAATATAGCGTTGGTCGCACAAAAAGAGCATATATGTCTCGACTTAACCATTGGATGGTCGTATCCAAATATATACGTGTGTATTTATGTGAATATAAAATTGCTTCCACAGCTCTATTTTAGTATAAGCAAAATCCGACGTGTATCGTACATTTATAACATAAATAAATCATCAAAATATGAAATACATTAGGGTTGGTTTGATTATTTAGTCCAAGTGAAACATCTTATTAAATTAATGATTTTATATACATACGCACAAACTTGATCTTGCTCGGATTGATTTCGTTCCCTTGTCTAGAGCACAATAATCAATCATTGACATTTCGGTTTATGTTGAATCGAAAACCTTGGATAAACAAACCATAGCTAAAAGCAAAGACTTTAAAGTGCAATGAAGTTATTTTGTTTCTTTGACAAAAAGAAAAAAAAGGTTAATTGCGTCAAAAGGTAACCTATTATTACATTTTTTTTTTCAATTTGGGTAACTACTAATTTTTTATTTTTATTTAAGATAACATACTTTACAAATTAAGTCAATCAAGGTAACAATATCAGATTAAAAGGTAAAAAATTACTGATGTGTCAGTTTCTTTGTCCAGTCAATTTTTTTTTTATTACAGAAATGACAGTTTAATTGTCACATGATTTGCACTACTTTGTGCAAATTAAAAAGGCTTTTTGATAACACTTTACTATTTTGAGCAAATTTGAAAATGATTAAACAATAATAGAAAATAAAAAAACCGATGACTGGATAAAGAAACTTTCATTTCAATAATTTTTACTATTCAATTCAATAAGATTACCTTAATTGACTTGATTTAAAAAGTATGTTACCTTAAATAGAAAAAAAATTAGTATGTTACCCAAATTGAAAAAACAATAACAATATATTACCTTTTAACGTAATTAACCCAAAAAAAACATAGCTATTGATGATTGGGTTGCCACATATATGTCAAACCATGAGTAGTTGCTAATTTAAGACCCTATGAATGACACTTTTATTGAATTTATTCCTGCCATTTTTGCTTGTTTTAAAAGAGGAAAACGACCCTTCTATGAGAATGTTAGACATAACTTCATGCATAGTTGTGATGAGTCGTGGCATGGATAACACCATATACAAAATAAATTCAGCTTCTTTAATTCGTCAATAAATTGAGAACTAGGAACAATTCAAAATGATAAACAACAATTGAAAACGACTTTAACCATCACTTGACAGATATGTTTATTTCTTTGTTAAATACCAGTTGACATTTCGTTGTCCGGACGGATATCTATGGGATAAGTGTTCGGAGTAGATTTTCATTGAGCTTGGCCCCAATCTTGATTACGGTTTCCATGCTTTGTTTAATAGTTAGGGCCGCGATTAAGAACCACATTAAAAAAGTGTTAGATATATATCAGTTGACATTTTGACGTGTTATATATAGTCGAAAATTCTCCGACCCCAATGATTTTTTAAGTTCGACCCATATATCCTTGTTAGTTTTTTTTTTATTATAAGTTTTAGATATATAATAAAAATGTTACAAAATCTAAAAAAAATAAATACAAAAATGTAAAAAAAGTTACTACACGTTTAACAAATAATTTAAAAATATCTGAATTGGGCCTTTAATTGTTGGGTTATTTTATTTTTGAACTTGGATTAGGCTTGGAAAATTGGACTAGGGCAGCAGGCATTTGCTTCACTCTTTCAGCACACGCCTCCCCTTATCAGTCCATCGCACCATTCACTGCCACATCTGAATATTGAGCAAATAGACAAATAGCAATGGTCGATGACTCGATTGAGCAAATAGCAATGTCAATTGAATATTTGAAGTGGAACTGTCAAACAGTCGAAGGCTTGGAATCTGTCGCTCTGCCTCGCTGTGGCACAGTCGAAGGTCGAAGTGGAACTGTTGCTCTGCCTTCGCCGGAGTTGCTGCAACGCTGCCTTTTTCAATCTCTTTCTCACTTGACCAGGCGACCCCTCTCCAGTACCATCTTTGCTCTCTTTTACTTTTATATTATGAATTCCAATTTATAAATTTTAAATTCTAGGTTTTATTTGATTTATTTACTTGATGTATAATTCATAGATTAAATAATTAATTGATTATATAATTTATATACTCATATTGTTAATTTGTTACTTGTTGCTCACTAGTTTTTTTTATTTTTTATAATTGTTACTATTTTGATGTTTATAAGTTTGTTCTTTGTTGGTTTAGATATTTAGATTATTATTATTTTAAGAGTCAAGATTCAAGTGAATAACATTAAGTTACATTTGTTTAATTGTTTTATCTCATTAGACAATATGGATCGATTTTTGAAAAGAAAGTTATCGAGATCCGAACCTGCCTATAATATTATACAATTTAAATGAACTCCAAAATTTCGAGATTTGAAAAAACAAAAAGAAGAGTTACAAGCATTTACACTCTCGTAGCATATTAAATTCCGTCTCATATTATTTTTTTATCCACCGCTCATTGTGTGTATTTGATTGTTCATTTCATAACACTCTGATTTATTATCTTACTTCAACGTAGTTTGTATAGAATATCTATTATTCAATTCTAAAGTTTCGTATCACCTCTAACGTTTGTTCATCTCTTAAGGTTTGATTCAAGATTTTTTGTGAACATCATAATGCACCTTCTGAAATCAACCTATTCAAGTCATTAATCACTTAATGTGAAAAACGTGAAAATCGTCTAATATAAAAATATTCACAAAGATAATAATAGGATAAGATTTATATTCTTTAAAATGTATTTTTACCCTAAATAATTGGGAATTTAATACCTTATGGACATTATTACATTTATATACCAAATTGGTGGAGCCGAAGAACATGTCTTCCCACTACAACCGGGGCACCACAAAACAAATGACCCACCTCAAATAATTTCTGACAAAGCAAGGTACTATATACTATATAGGCAATGTGACAGTGACATCTTCATAAACTTTTAACCCCTCCATAATAAAGTAGTATTAGTTTCGATACATAATGATGTATTGATGTAACATAAATATATTTTATCATGTAACTATATTATTTATGTATAATATGATGGATCAGATGGCACGACTATACAACAGTGAGATTGTAATGAGTCATGGGTTTCCGAAATCGATTACTTCTAACAGATATAGTCATTTTGTGTCCAGGTTCTGGCAGAGTTTCCAGCGAGAATTGGGCACTCGAATACAACTTAATACAGTTTATCATCCTCAGAGTGGTGGGCAAACAGAGCGAACGTATCAAACTCAAGAAAACATGATTCGACATATGTAATGGACTTCGGTGGTAGTTGGGACATATATCTCCCACTCATTGAGTTTGCCTATAATAACAGCTACTATTTCTTTATCTACATGCCTCCAGGTGCGGCGAATAAGGACATCCCAGAGCCAACAGAAATGTTACGCTAATATATTTATGTCAGAGTTAGAATTCAATGCAGGTGATCCTGTGATGCTAAAAGTGTCTCCTTAAAATGGAGTAATTCGACTTAAATGTCGCGGCAAGCTCAGTCTGCGATATATTTTGTATTTTTGAAGTCGTTGCCAGATTGAAGGATCAGGTATATAGGCATATCACCTCCGACTACCTCTTGAGCTATCGAGCGTCCACGATACATTCCATGTCAGTCATCTTTGTAAGTGTTTGACGAAAGATGAGCAGGAGGTGTCTTTGGCTGAAATTGAGGTTGATGATAAGTTTCGGTATGCGGAGCCACCAAGACAATATAGAAAGATGAAGAGACTGCGCAACAAAGATATATCATCGTTACTAGTTTAATGGAACACTATGAGGGTACTAGTGCTACGTGGGAGCCCGATTTGGAGATGCACAACCGTTATCTTCACTTGTTCGTGCAGAGCAAGGAGAGGAAATTTATAACATCTAACTTTTGGGTCAGGTAGCTAATTTAAATATTGATATCAAGTTGAACAAAAAAAATGTTATTTTTTCACAAAAAATATAAATATTTATTCTTTTCATTTGTCCATTTTATTTTATGAATGAAATTTAATTATAATTTCGTATTAAAGTTTTAAAATAAATAAAAATCTATGATCAACAACCACATTAATCCATACCATGCACATAAAAGCCGGTCTATTGAGATGTGTTTTCCTTTCAATGAATTAATTCACATACCAACTTTGATCCTATCAGCATTCACGTCTAAAATCAATTTGTACAAAGTACAAACGAATTCAAGTTAACCAACAAACTCCGGTTACACATGCACTACTTTTTAAAAGTTTTAGGAACTTTAGGTTAGCATTTGGTTATAAAAAGATACACATTCTATAAAATTAAAAGAATAATTTGTTTCATAAAACGATTTAAGTTTTTATTTTGAGAAAAAAAAGTAGTTTTAAAGCTAAAAGCTTCAGATAGTTTTCAACATAAGTTTAAAATTTTGGTTGAACTACCGTATAATATTTATTTATAATGTAGAACTCGTAATTAATTAACATCTTTTTATTTCATTTTGATCTTGTAAGCTACATTTACGAATACAATACGTATTAGACTATTGTAGATCATCAAGTCCAATCCCGTCCAATTCAATCTTGTGATTTCATTCACATCAAATTCCAATCTTTACTGTTTACACAATCCTAATATAATGAAATAATAAGGTATTGTTTCAAACAGACATTTAACTTCCAACGTAACAATGATGTTACAAAAGAGAATAACATACGTGCACATAGACATTTTCACATGTGTAGGGGTTCAATAAATAATGAATATATATAGGACCACATTTTTATGTAATTGTAGTAGGGTATATCAATTATCATTCCAATAGATACACTCGATCTTCTCATAAATACATTTACTGAAATATACATCATTTACAGGTATTATAAGACGGTTGTTCCATTGTATTAAAGACATGTAAACAATGTTTATGTCCTGATAAATCATCATACATATCCATTTCAAAATAATAAAAAAATACTAAGGTCCTGTTTGATATCTGAAATGAAATTGAGAAGCATTAAAATTTAATTTATAGAAAAATAGTGTGTTAATTAGTTGTGCTATGTAATGGTGTTTAAGTTTAATTAAGGACATTGTCCGTATGGATTGTGAAAATGTTAGTAGTCTATATTCTATTACAAATTGCTAATAATAATAAGTTCTTTTCAACAATATATTTTGATAGAATTTAAGTGATGACGTATGTATATATGGGGACTGTGATGTGGCAATCTGAGTCACATAGGTAAGAAGATATAGCCAATAATTAGAGAGATATTATAGATCCTTCGCGTGAGCCCGCCAGATTACCAAGATCTCAAGTGGATCACACGCATCTGCGCGTGATGGGTAGGTTTGTTACAACGATTAACATGTGTCTTTTCCTTATTGATTACTCCAATGACAAAATAACTGAATAGAAGAGTATAAACAGAGGATCTCATCTCCCACACAATGTATGCACTAACAATACTCTTTACCAATACTCTTTCTCTATCAAATTCTCCGGATAAATCAATCAACTGACTTAAACATCAGAGTGGTGTCGCAGAGACTCTCTGCTCAATTGCTCCACCGTTAACGAAGCTTTGTCTTGTTTTATAGGTGTGACTGGATCAAAGCTAGTTCACGTGATCGTATGTCGAGTTCAGGAATGAACATTAAGCAAACTTTTATATATTACTTTTATGTGACTTCCATATCTAAATTTGCAATCACACACAATTCACAAATCACAAAGGACAGGCGAAGTGTCCCACAATGCTTGTAAATATGATAAATTGACGATAAAAAGGTACCTCTAATAAAGTTCCTTTTCAATGTGGAAATTTTTTTTATCATGAGTGAATTCAATCACCTTTAATCTTTATTGTCCTTTTTAACTTTTATCTCCCATTCTCCCAATATAGCCATAAAAATTTGTCTTTTAATTTGGGTTAATTGTATTAAAAGAAGTTATTTTAAACTGATTTTTTTTATTTTACACGATTAATCTTATCTTGTTCTACATGATACTTGAATAAATTTAGAAAAAAAAAGGTGGTTTTTACCCTTGCTACTAACTTTTTTTAAATAAATATGATCAGATTTATTATTTTTATATAGAAAAATTAGCAAAATAACATTAACTTTGCTAAAATAACATTAAATAAATATGATCAGATAATTTGTGACAAATTAAAGGTAAAATATGTAGATTGTGTAATAACTAAATTTATCATTGTAGTCACAAAAAGTGTGACAAATTAGAGGTAAAATGTAGATTGTGTAATAGCATAAAACAAATTCCAACGAAATAATAAGTGAAGTTTTATGCTAGTAAAACGGGTTGGGATGATCACCGGTCAACACTTACTTTTTTTTATTCTAATATCATAAACAATAAATTTATTAAATACATATTTAATTTAAAATCTAATGTGACCAACATGTTAAAATATATGTTAAATCGTATAAGATTATAATTTAAACAAGATTAACTTCTTTTAATAAAAGAAACTAGTTTATAACCCACGTATTACATGGATATTTTTAATTAAATTTATTTATATAAAATGTATATGAGTAAAAATAAAAACATACAAAAATAATAATTGTGTTTATTTTTTATTATTTACAGATTAAAAAATAGAGTATATTTATCTTTTTTAAAAATATTAAATTGTATTAATCTTTTATTTTTTATAAGTTGTAATTATCTTTTTGGTGAACGTAGAGGTGACACATGACATTTGATATTTTCCTTTATTATACATAATAACAATAACTTCCACAACTAATTCAAATTTTTACATTTGGATCTAATTATGATTATTATGGATAATAATGATAGATATTAATTTTAAATTTTACAAAATCTAATTTATTACTAATTGATTAATGAAAGATAATAAAGTCAAAATTTAATGCAATATTTAAGTTAAGGTGTTAAATTTGGAAAAAGATGTGGAATAATAAAATTTTCTTGTATTGTAGAAGTGACACATGACATGAATTGTTTTGTTTTATTATAATATATAGGTTAATCAAACTCATGTATTACATGGGTTGATTTAGAAAAAAAAAATATATTGTTTATATTTTAATAAATTATTATAAATTTTATATATAATTAAAATAAAAAAATTGAAAGCTAGTTAAATTAAATATAAAAAAATTCTTAGTTGTTTGATTTTAAATAAAAAAAGTATTATTATATTGTATTATCAAAAACAAATAATATGTGTTTGCAAAAAAAATTTCTTTTAATTTTTATTAACTTCAAATATGAAATATCAATGTAAGAAACAAAAACATCAATTATGTGAATGTGTATATATTTTGAAAATGATAAAATATAAAAATAGAATATCTGAAATTCAACAATCAAAATTTATCATATTCACAATTGAAGTTTTATCAATTAAATTTTAAATCTTGTTAGCAAAATAATTAACAAAAAATTTTAACTTTATTTACTACACTTCTACGTTTAAATCCAAATTTTTAAATTTGAAAATAACTATGATCATTAAGGATAATAATGACACATATTTATTTTAGGTAAATATTAATTTAATATTAATTCATTAATGAAAAAATTAAAATCAAAATTTAATGTAATTAAGTTAAGGTAGTAAATTTGGGAAATGAATTAAAAAAATGGCATAAGTATAATTATTGATTTTAATTAAGGGTATAAGAGATATTTCATAAATAATTATGAGTTGTCATTGATCTGGACCATTGATTTTTTTCTATTAAATGGTCCAGAAACTTAAATGGTTTTCTTATTATATATATAGTATATATATATATAGATATGTCCAAAATGTCATTTTGAAACAATCTTTCTAACCTTTTTAAATACTTTATCTATTGGGGGTTTTTTGTAGCGTTGCCCACAAAAGGACGTAGAAAAAAAACTAGATCCAAGTAGTGAAAAAAAAACTCTTAAAATAGTAATAGATAATTTATACTATATAAAATAAGAAAACCACTTGAAGTTTCTGGACCATTGGATGGAAATAAATCAATAGTCCAGATTAATGGCAACTCGTAATTATTTATGAAATACCCTTAATCAAAATTAATAATTATACATATGCCATTTTTTAATTCATTTCCCAAGTTTACTACCTTAACTTAATTCATTAAATTTTGGATTTTAATTTTTTCTTTAGAGAATTAATATTTACCTAAAATTAATATGTGTCATTGTTATTCCTTAATGATCATAGTTAAATTGAAATGTAAAAATTTGGATTTAAATGTAGAAGTGTAGTAAATAAAGTTCAAAATTTTTGTTAATTATTTTGCTAACAAGATTTAAAATTTAATTGATAAACCTTCAATTGTGAATATGATAAATTTTGATTGTTGATTTTCAGATATTCCATTTTTATATTTTATCATTTTCAAAATATATACACATTCACATAATTGAAGTTTTTTGTTTCTTACATTGATATTTCATATTTGAAGTTAATAAAGATTAAAAGAAAAACATTTTTTGCAAACACATATTATTTGTTTTTAATAATACAATATAATAATATTTTATATTTAATATCAAACAACTAAGTATTTTTTTTTTATCTTAAATTTAACTAGCTTTCAATTTTTTTATTTTAATTATATATAATTTTATAATAATTTATTAAAATATAAAAAATATGTATTTTCTAAATCAACCCATGTAATACATGGGTTGATTAACCTATATATTATAATAAAACAAAACAATTCATGTCATATGTCACTTCTACAATACAAGAAAATTTTATTTTTCCACCTCTTTTTTCAAATTTAACACCTTAACTTAATTGCATTAATTTTTGACTTTATTTTTTTCATTAGTTAATTAGTAATAAATTAGATTTTGTAACATTTAAAATTAATGTTGTAACATCCCTATTTTTTTTAATTATATGTAATTTACAATTAATTGGACTTAATTGTTGTATTAAAGGATTATTATGTTAATTTAAGTCGATTCTATCATTATATCAGTTAAATGAGAGAATACGAAGTTGAGGGGTATAATGTGCAATTGGGTCAAAATAACAAATAAAAGATGGAAACCTCTTTCATTTTTCCACCAATTCACTCTCTCACTACTCTCTCTCTCTAGCCGAACTCTCTCCCTTCTCTCTACCTTTCGGATTTCACTTCAAGAACACACAAGAATCAACAAAATTCAAGTGCAAAAGTTGGAAACAAGTGATTAAAAAGGAACTATAAGCAACACAACAAACGATTCGAGGTAAGAATCACTCAAAATTTCAATATTGTGAAGTTTTGGTTCGGTTTCTATAGAAACCGAATCATAGGATTTTGATTCAAGATGTTAATGCATGTAGTATATTATTGTTGAAATGTTTAAATCTAGTATTGATGATGCAACATACAAAATTTCAGAATCAGATTCGAACTCTAAGTGTGATTTCAAAATATGTGTGTGTTTTAGTGTGTGTGTTCATCGAGACTCATAAGAAAAATGGACACAAATCGGTTATTTTGGTACATAAGTGTTATATTATAAGTTGAGATAGTACATTTAAGCTCACATTTGCAATATTAGACTCAAAACATGCAAAAATGGTCAAAAACATAATTCTGGAAAATGTTGGAAAATTTCTAAGTATGAACTCGGATGATGATCCATCCGAATTCGGATCACCCATTTCGGACCATCACCTACTTCGGACCCATGACCATTTCGGACTAATTGTAATCCGGACCACCACTCAATTCGGACCTAGCCAACTTCGGATGCAACCCAATTCGGATCCAACCTATTTCGGATCAACACCCCAAATTCGGACCAAGCATTTCGGACAACTACATAATTCGGACCGAGGACCCAATTCGGACCATCCGAATTCGGATGTGGTCCGAATTCAACTAGAGTTTTATTTAAAATTACAGAATACAATTTTTAAGCAATTACTGACATTACATCACTATTACACTTACATTACAGATCATTGTGGTGTTATCAAAACACACATTGATTCAGAGACAAGTCACACTATACCAATCACTGTGAGTTGCAGATTATCATTCGAACATTTATTGTTTTTACATACGTGTTTATACATTCAATGGCATGTTCACATTGTTCATATACATCATTTGGCACTCAAGATTACTTTGTTGTTATGATGCACACTCGTACTTGACATGTAACACACATGTAGCCAGCGTTCATTTGAAAGTGCATCTATATACATCATGCTTGCACTGCATGATCATTACTTCATAATCTGATGCGACCTGGACTGGGGCTGACAGCAGGCCACTGTCGGGGACTGATCATCCCACTCGTATCCCATCAGGTTCGGCACATCCCCGATCAGCATATTGAACTGCCACCCCATGCTAGCACTGCATGGTTTACTCACACATTGAGGCTTTCACTGCCGTTTTCACATACATGGGGCTTACACTGCCCATGGTTAAGCATTGCATGTAAAGAAATATTTGTTGTATGCATAATCTGTTATCTCACTAAGCTTTAGCTTACATTTGACTCACAATGTTTTCAGGCAAAGGCAAGAGTGTAGCGGGACCTTCATCTTAAGCAATCAAATTCTTATCTCGGTGACCTTAGAAGCTAATTGGTACATGGACGATGTAGCTTTGGGGCTGGGAATTTGTTACTATTAAAACAATTATGTTGATGTAATAGTTAGACTTTATCACTGTAGACATGTACTTTCATTGCTTTAGTGTGGATTTGCTTAATTCTGATTTAAGTATTCAATTTCAATTATCATGATACTCATTGGGTTGTTAGTCGATCCTGGAGATTACAATTATATCATTAATTTAACAAGGACGTCACAAATGTTTACCTAAAATAAATAGCTATCATTATTATCCATAATAATCATAATTAGATCCATATGTAAAATTTGAATTAGTTGTGGAAATTATTATTATTATTATTATGTATGATAAAGGAAAACATCAAATGTCACGTGTCACCTCTACGTTCACCAAAAAGATAGTTACAACTTATAAAAAATAAAAGATAAATACAATTTAATATTTTAAAAAAAATAAATATATACTCTATTTTTTAATATGTAAATAATAAAAAAAATAAACACAATTATTATTTATTGTATGTTTTTACTTTTACTCATATACATTTTATATAAATAAATTTAATTAAAAAAATATTCACGTGTGAGTTATAAACTAGTATTAATAAAATAATAACAATAACGGGTGTATTCATTCTTCAGTTACATCAGCTTTTATTTCTCTCGTCCTTCAATATTTTTATCTTTCAAAAAGATGAAAGTACTTATCTCTTTTAGACTTTATATCTTTTTTAATTAAAATACACTAATAATTAGTAAACAATTAAAATTAAAGTAAATAATTTTTTAAACAATTATTTAATTAACAATTAAAATTACCAATATAAAATAAAGAAACTAAAATACAAAACTACAATTACATAAATTAAATA
This sequence comes from Centrapalus pauciflorus, assembly GCA_020465985.1. NCBI lineage: Eukaryota > Viridiplantae > Streptophyta > Magnoliopsida > Asterales > Asteraceae > Centrapalus > Centrapalus pauciflorus. The sequence goes on from JAANYP010002523.1 coordinate 1,699,018, forward strand.
AAATATGTTCTATAAGATCCAATATAAATATATTGGGTAGAGAGTTTGGAGTAAAAATTATGTGAGTAAAATTGGTGTGTTGGATCATTAAATGTTTGACAATAACAAAAAGATTATATTAATCTATTGCTCTTATTAAATAGATCAAATGTGAACTTAGTAAAAAGAAGATTGGATAAGAAATTTATTAATTCAAAGGTAACTCACAAAAAAGATTGCTATTAGCAAAAAAAAAGTTATAATAATTTTAAAATAAAATAACATTAATATGATTATTTTAGATTAAAAAATTTATATCATAAAATCGAAAATTTTATACTTTTTAAATCGAGACCGGTAATGAACATTTCTTTTGAAAAAAATTTTACGTGTTTATTTTTTGTAAAAAATACCCAGATGAACATTCAATATATTATATCGAGATCATTGCATGTCGAATAACGTAATATATCATATGTTTAACATTGCATATTGTATGTGATTATTATTGCATTTCATATATATCTTATATTTAACATAAATATTTAAAGAGTGATTAGCATTGTAATTAATCATTCGGTATTTTATATATATATATATATATATATATATATATATATATATATATATATATATATATATATATATATATATGAGTCAGGTTCAAAAAAGTACCTCTCGAAATCAAGTGCACCCGAAGGTACCAATCTTAAAAAACTTTTTTTAAATTTTTTTTCTCATAACCATGTTTAAATTAATGTTATACACATGATATATGAATTTCACATACATTCACACTTTCTGTGTCCTTAAAAATTATGTGAATGCTCAATACATATTTATGTGAATGGTCATCCATGTGAATGATCATTTCACAGAATGTAAATGGTGTGAATGACCATTCACATTATCTTTTTTTACCATTCACAAGATTTATGATGTTGCTTCTTTTGAAAAAAAATTTTATAATGTTGTCTTATACATGTCTATTCAAAATATATATATGTGAATGATCATTCACATTAGGGTACACTGGAATCTTATGAGTACACTGATGAACTTGATTCATATATATATATATATATATATATAGGGGAGGGTTCTTCTAAGAACCATAAAAAATGTGGGAACCTAAGAACCTTTTATGGCCTTTGGATTAATGATAATCAATGGTTGATATATTAGATGGCAATTTTGTAATTATTTTGAACTTTGATAGTGGAGAATCTTGAAAATGTGTGAAAATGCTATTTTTGGAAGAAAAAAAATATGTTTTTTCTCTTTCTCTCTCTTACTTTTTTTCATTTCATTTTATTTTTCTTTAATTATAATTGATTTTTAAAGTAAAAAAACGTTTTTTCTAAAAAAAATTATTTTTTCTATATAGAAAATTATTTAATTGCTAAAAAAAACGTATTTTATATAGAATTATTATATTCTATATAGAATATCTTTTTTCTATATAGAATATGTTAACGAACATATTCTATGTACAATCTACGTAGAATGTCATGCATTCTACGTAGAATGACATGCAATCTACGTAGAAGGTCGTGTAGAATGTCAAATATCATATATTCTACGTAGATTACCTGATAAAATCTATCAAAAACACATTGAAACAAAAAAAAAGATTTCATTTAGACATTTTATCAACACTTGGTATGCAACTGATATAAATTATACCAAAAAGACATTGAATAGTAATGTTAATATACATAAAAAGATATAGAAATGTATAAAAAACATAAAAATATATGAACTATATAAGAAACATAACATTCTACATAGATTATGTGTGATTTTTTACAAGTAGTCTTCTATTATATTCTATTTAGATTATCATTTAATCTACGTAGATTATCATGTAAAACATCCAATAACTATTACAATCATTATAAATCTAATATCTTACAAATAATCTTCATTATAAAACATGAAAAATGAATCTGTCATATTCTATATAGAGTATCGACGAACATATTATATGTACAATCTACGTAGAATGTCATGCATTCTACGTAGAATGACATTCATTCTACGTAGAATGGCATGCAATCTACGTAGAATGGCATGCAATCTACGTAGAATGGCATGCAATCTACGTAGAATGGCATGCAATCTACGTAGAATGGCATGCAATTTACGTAGAATGTCGTGTAGATTGTCAATTATCATATATTCTACGTAGATTATTACATGATAAAATATACCACAAACACATTGAATAGTAATGTTAATATACATAAAAAGATATAGAAATGTATAAGAAACATAAAAATATATTAAATATACAAGAAACATAACATTTTACATAGATTATGTGTGATTTTTTACAAGTAGTATTGTATTATATTCTATGTAGATCATGATGTAATCTACGTAAATTGTCATGTAATCAACATAGATTATTATGTAAAACATCTAATAACTATTACATTCATTATAAATATAATATCTTACAAATAATTTTAATTATAAAATATGAAAAATGAATCTGTCCAATGTACGTAGATTGTACATAGAATATGTTCGTCGATACTCTACATAGAATGTCACGCAATCTACGTAGAATGACATGCAATCTACGTAGAGTATCGACAAACATATTCTATGTACATTCTACGTAGAATGTCATGCAATCTACGTAGAATGACATTCAATCTACGTAGAATGACATGTAATCTACGTAGAATGTCATGCAATCTATGTAGAATGTCGTGTAGAATGTCAAGTATCGTATATTCTACGTAGATTAAATGATAAAATATACCAAAAACACATTGAAACAAAAAAAATAAGATTTCATTTAGATATTTTATCGAACACTTGGTATGCAACTGATATAAAATATAACAAAAACACAATGAATAGTAATGATAATCTACAAAAAAGATATAGATTTGTATAATAAACATAAAAATATATGAAATATATAAGAAACATAACATTCTACATAGATTATGAATAGTAATGTTAATCTACATAAAAAAATATAGAATTATATAACATTCTATATAGACATATAATATTTCTATATAGAATACATTAATTTTTTAGCAATTAAATAATTTTTTATATAGAAATTTTTTTTTTTTTATAAAAAACGTTTTTTTAATATTAAAATCATCTAATGAAAGAAATAGAAAATGAAAATGAAAAAAAATAAAAGAGAGAGAGTGAAAAAGAGATGCATATGATGAAAAAGGTGGAGAGAGAAAGATAATATTTTTTATTCCAAAAATACCCTTTTGATCCAAGGGCTCTAAAAGGTTCCTAAGTTCTCATCATTTTTAAGGTTCTTAAAAGAACCTCTCCCTATATATATATATATAATGTTTATATTTATATAGATCGATTGGACCGTCATGATAAATTTTTTAAAAAAAAACACGTTATATTTTTTTGGAAAAAAATTATCTAGATGTAATAATTTTTTTCATTAGTAATCTATAATGTTTAAATAAATATTGAGTCAAAATTTTTTCATAATATTTATAGTTTGTGTTGTTTAATATCGTCTTTTTATAATTATTCTAAACTTTGTACAGTAATTTAATAAAAAATTATTATTCAAACAAATTTAATAAACTAGTTATATCAATAAACTAAGAAAAATATGTTATGTTTGTGCAGCTTAAGAGTGGATTATAAAATAGTGTATGTTACAGTTACGTGATTTTTTAGCAAAATGTCCTTTTGGAAAAGAATTATAACACATCAGTTAGCTCTACTCCAAAAGTGCAGTTGGATTTATCTTAAAATGTGAATGTCACCAAAAAGACAACTACAAGTACAGCACAACAAGTATTTTATATACTTTCAAAGAACAAAACAACAATTAAAATAAAGTAATAATTAATACCTTCAACGGTATAAAGACACGTTTTTTAATTAAATTTAATATAAAGTTTTAAAGCTGGTTGACCAGTGAATGTTGAGAAATTTATGCATCCAAAATCATTTATACATTAAAAAAAAAAATAGATTTATGGAAAAACATGTTTTTATGTTTTTTGCATTTTCGTCTCTTCATGTTATTTTTTTCCATAAAAGTCTTCAAGTTACTTTTCTTTTTGATTTAGTGAAATTTGGACATTAGAATCCGGTTTTTCAGTTTTTTAAAACCCGGTTCACAAATTATAACCAGGGTCTAAAAAAATGATTTTTTATGAAAAAAAAAATAACATAGAGGGACGAAAACGCAAAAAACGTGAAAACATGCTGGTTTTTTTTGTAAAAAACCCTAAAAAAATCTATAAAAATAAAAAAAATATAAAGTTTGACAGTCACATCACTGGTTAATATTGGATCTATGTATTTATTTTTTATTAAATCTTTAAAAGTTATGACATGTTAATGATTTATTTAAGAACATTATGAACCAGATAGAGTAATTTAATGAATCCCATTAAACTTAAAACTTACAATACAATTGATATAAAAGATGGTCCATAATGTAATTAAATGTTAAACAACATATAAATACATGTGGACCAGTCTCAAAATCTAGAAAAAAAAAAAACATAAAAAGGAAATTCTACACTAAAAAGGATTCTTCTTCTATCTATATTCTTCTACCATAAGTCCCCAAAAACATTAGTCATTCTACTAGTCTGCCTGCTAACACCAACAAGAAAAAGAAACCATGGCATACATACAAAACAACCACACTTATTATATAAGATGATCATCTTCTAATCTCAAAATGGCAAACTCTTTGATGTCGAGATCGATGTGAGTGACCTAAAATGCTCCGACGGCACGAAATCTTGTGGCAAATTCGCCCTTTTCACGATCCTCCTCATGTTGCTATGCAAACTTTGTTGTACCAAGTGCTTCACAGCTTTACTTTCGTCGCTCATCATCCTATCGTCCTCTATATCGTTTGACGAATCAACAGACCCACCACATTGGGGTGCTGAAACGTTTGCCCCAATACTTCCGACAAACGTTTCAGACACTTGTTTTCCTTTATCTATCCTTAAAATCTCTAAGATCCGAGAAGCTCGCTTTTGTGCTAAAGTGCTACCTAAGAGTGTTAGTTCGAGAAGGGAAGATGTAACCCCAGACTCGATTAACGCCTGTCTATCTCTATACGATTTGTGAGCCATCACCATCAGAATGTAAGTTGCTTTCTCTTGACAAAGAGGAGAATCTGTCCAGTTTAAAACATCTACCAATATCTGAAACGAATCATGAACACTGCTAACAGCCTTTCGTCCCTCAGGGGTTGACACGATGTTGCTCAAAATCGACAAGATTCTATCGCTCACTTCCATATCTCCCAATGAGTTCAAGAGAAAGGGAACAAAGTCATCAATCTCTATCATTGGTGAAATGTTTGATGGCAAAATGGATAAATTGAAGAGTGCCCTCAAACAATCTTGAATCACTTGTGAATTTACGTTTCCTTTGGTTGAATCCATCAAAGTTTTGATCAGGAATGAAATGGCTCCTGATGATCCAATGATGGGCTTGTTCGAATCAAGTGCTGATAACCCAAGAAAGTTTGCAACGATCGCGGCAGACAGATCTGAGTTCGGCAAACCATCGTTTGGAGACCCAATTAGATCAAGCATTTTGTGTACTGCTCCTGCTTTAACAATGGCAGCTTTGTTCCTGAAACCACAATTGAGTCAAAAACATGAATGAAACTATGAACGAACAGATCTGATCTCCAATTTTGATAACTGTTAGTACAATAATTGCCACAATTTAGTCAAAATCCAAATTACAACTGATTCTTTTAAGCCCTAATTTCATTTACGTTCAGACAAAATCCAGATTGGAAATGTAAACTGTGAAATTGAGCTAAAATCAAAACAAAAAAAGGTTCATTGTTCATTAAGCCGTAATTTCATAAACATTGAAGCAAATCTCACAGAATCAAGTCCAATGCTGTTAAATTTAATCAAAACCCTAGATTCATAACAACAACATTGATCCCTAATTTTGTTAATTTCAATAATACCGCGAAATACACAAATAAAATTTGAAAGCGAGAGGGAAATGCTTACGCATCATTGCCGATTCCAAGATTAAGAAGAGCGTAGAGAGCAGCGATTTGAGAGTCGAGGTTGCCGGAATCGAGCATTCCGACCAACGGTGGAATTGCTCCGAGCAATGCTAATGTCGTTCTAGCATCGGAATCTTCCTTCGCTAACCTCCTCACTTCCTTGGCGCCACCCATAACCTCCGCATCTCCGCCGCTCTGCAACCGTTTCACCACCCGCTTTAACTCCTCCAAAGCTTCAACTTTCCTGTTCACTGCCTCCTCCTCCTCCCAAGATTCCGACATCCTCAATAACTCCGACAACTTTTCCGACTTCTTAATCTTATTATCAGTATTCTTCTTAATCACATCAGATCTGCATTCATATTTCTTTATCTCCTCCTTGGGCTTCTCCGCCACTGGAGACTTGACAGTGTGACGGTGGCGATACATCCCTCCGCCGCATCTCATTGTGTCAATGATTTTGCGACGGCATGACGTCCATAACTTGAAATTCCCGCCACCGCCGTGGTCAACAACAACCGATCCTAGAATGTTTTGGTGAAACTTCCCCATTTAATTCGTCAACACTAATGTAAACGCACGAAATCAAGCGTAGATCAGCCTACATTGCAAGTCTGAAACAATGAATACACACTAGGTAAAACTCAATCGCCCACACACACACACATATAAACACCTGTTTGTGTGGATCAAGACTAATTAAAGATTTTTGAGAAAGGAGAGGAGTAAATGCAGAGAGGTGAAGCTTCTGAAAGAAGAGAGGTAGTATGGTGTTGTGCTGTGTGTCAGAGAGAGAGAGAGAGAGAGAGAGAGAGAGAGAGATTGTATTGTGCTTTGAAGTGGGGTCTATAATGGTGTTTTTTCAATGTTACACTTATCTACCTCAATCAATATGTTTAATTGCTACTCCTGTCCTTGAAATTGATTCCTATTCTTTTTTTCCCCTTGCTTCTATCAAAACTATCTATGATTTTTTTAAAAGATTAAGTTGCGTTTAGTTAACGAAAACTAGTCATTTTTCAATTTCAGTTTTCAAGTTATAGTTTTTAGAAAAAAACAAGGGTTTCTAAGAAAAGTGAAAACTTGTTTAGATGATAAAGTTTTAGTTTCAAAAAATTGGATGGGTGATTATAAAATAAGAAAAATAGGATAGGTGATAGAAAAATAAGAGAGAGAAAGAGAGTATTCTAAAAAAATATAGGGTAGGTAATTGAAAAGTAAGAGAGAAAATGAAAAGTGATATTTTAAAAAGTGAAATGAAAATTTATGAAATTATTGTTAACTAAACAAGTTTTCATTTTATTTGAAAAATGAGATGAAAATTTTAAAAATTTTCCGTAACTAAACGCACCCTAAAATTGAATAATACCAAATTGTTTTTTAAAAGTTATCAATATGATATATGAATTTTTTCTCATATATGTGATATATGTATTTTAGTTTTGTATTCTAATATAATAAATTATTAAATAAAATCCAGTTGAAAATCAAACTCTAGGTAGAATTGTATCATATTATAATAGAAAACTAAACTATAATGTACCATATGTGTATAAAAATTTTTATGCACCATATCATTACATTTAAAAAAGTATTTTAGTACTTTTTTAAAATATATAAATTGTCTTTCCAATTAAAGTTTTCTAAATATAAGATATATAGAATGTTACTCTCTTCAAGTTGGCTATAAACCAGCTGGTAGGTGTCCTCAGATAATGAATTATCTTTTTTTTATGGCTTCTCTAGTAATTGATTCAACTTCTGAAGATATAACATATTTTTTTTGTCTTTATAAAAGATTTTTTAAAGCTTTTTACATATTAAGTTAAGAACCAAACATGCAACATCTTTTAAAAAATTTCAACAAAATATTTTTTAAGAGAAGATAGTTTAAATCAACACTTGTTATATGATTGCAAACAAATCACTGTCATTGTTACGTTCGTGATAAATCTACCTTCTACCATAACTATGAGAGTCGTACAAAATTGAAGGGGAAGAAAGGAGGAAGCATATCATATAGTCACATCTTTAATGAAAAAAAATTTGGTTAACAAACATTTTGATTTAATTATGTTACATATGTTATCGTTCACAACTTTAAAAAGCAATTGTTAATCAAATGACCCATTGTTGTAAACCATATGATAATTCCAATAAATTATTTTGTAAATAGCAATGTTTTGGTTGCGTATTTGTAAGGGTGTAAGGATGTATAATTAATGTTAATACAATAAATAGCCACCTTTGAGTCCATCGATTACATTTATTGTTTGCAAACAAGTAACATATGTTATAAAACACAAATAGATGCATCAAAATTCAAAACTTTCCACACTTAAGGGTGTAATGGTAAAAATCCTCGAACTTTAGGGACTGCACAGTAAAAGTCATCCATCCACACTCTAATAAGTATTTTTATTATTGGGAAAAACAAAAAATAAATATTCTGTAATAAAGATAAAGTTAATAAAATAAAATAAAATAAAAACCTATAAACGATTTTTTAATACTTCGAATGATTAATTAATGGCTCCAAGAATTATAAATGCCTACATAAGCATTACTACACTCATTGTTTTAGAAAGACGAACATAATAATATTCGACATTATCCAAATATATACAAACCCAAAAATCATTTATTTCATATATCAACTCGTATTTAATAAAAAACCAATAATGTATGTAAAACATTCAAAACAAAAAAAAAAATCATTAATACTATTAAATATTTTTTTAAATATATCATTTATTATTACCAAACAAGTGACAAAATTCATGTACTTGGTCCGTAACGAAAAGCACCTGGAATTTATAATTATTTATTGAATATTTTGTAAAATTAATTGTTGTAATTTCATATTTGTTAGACTTTTAAAAACTCACAACAATGAACAATCGTTTTGGGTGATATGAAGGGCATTTAATTTTGACAAGAAAGAAACAGTTGTGAAGGAAGAAAATTTGTCTGATTCAATTGAAACGAATGTTTTATATTAATTAACATTAATTAACAGAAGAAAAGAAGAAAATGTGGATGTATTAGAAGGGAAAAATAAAAACAAAAAACAAATAATGGGAATGCAATCCAGCTCACTGGAAAATATATGATTAGAGAAGGTGGGACATGTTCCAAATTGAATGATGATGTAGTGTAGAGTGTAGACTTTTGTTATATACTATTGGTAGATCGTTAAAAATAACAATAATTCTGTGCTTTTTAAACATTTATATAAATATTTTTATTTTTTTATTGTTAATAACAATAACTTTTATGTTTTTTATTATTTATAGTAAAAAGTTTAAAAAATATTACTATAAATGATTAAAAAAATATAAAAGTTAATGTTATTAATTATACAAATATAAAGGTTGATGTTATTAGTTATGAACCATATTGTATGTACGTGTGTGTGTGTCAACTATCACAATGGTACGGTGGCACGGTGTTTGCCGATGCCGAACTCGGTATCGAGGTGGGTGACCAGCCCACACCTCGTGGCCTTATGCGTTGTACTTTTTTTGTTTTCACTTGATACACGGTGACAATTTCAGGTTATTCAAGCAAACGGATTGACGACCATAAATCGTAAATTATAGTTTTATTGATAAATAATAAAGTACTTGTTATGTTCTATTTTAATTTTTTTTTTACAATGGGTCTATTTAACTATTCGGTCCGTTTAGCCTGTTGGATCAAAACTGACACCTCTTGATAGTTATATTATTTTTTTCCATTTGGTAGTTACATATTTTCTTTTGTTTCCATTTGATAGTTTTTATTTATTTTTGTTCTCATTAGAAAATTATATATTTTTTCTTGGTTTTCAATTCTTGTTTTTTAACTTAATAAAACTATATAACTAGTAAGGATCTCTACGCAAATATTTTATAAATATTATGAAAAGTAGAGACGTGCAAGACTGAGACTGAACCAAAACACCAACGAATTATATCGACTGAAATAGCTACCATCCAGTATGATTCGAGTAAGTTTTGATTTCTGCACATTCCTAAATTTTATTATATCAATATAATATAGTTACGCAAAGCTTTTTACCAATTGTATATCATTTACAAGTTCAAAAACATTTGTTGGAAGCGAAATAAAAGATATAATTACCTAATGAAAACAAAATTAAATTATAACTATCAAATGGAAACAAAAAAAAGTCTAATGCATAAATAAAAATGAAATACGATTCTATTATATGTCATTATCTATGTATAACGGGAAATACCGAACTGAAAAAGCCGGAGTAAACGGTTTGGATTCGGAATTCCTTCAAAACCAAACAAAAAAAAAAACAAAAAACGAACTGGTTTTAAATTAAATTATTTTTAATAATATTTTAACTTATAATCTTGTATGCAACTTTTATTTAATAAATTTTTATAAGAATATTTAGTATTTACTATATTTTTACTTGACAATTTAGGATAGTTTTACCGTAGTTGTAGATTTGTCGCCATTTTTTTTGTTACCTTTTATAAAATATGTTATATATTATCGTCAAAAGAAATGAAAATAGATTTACAGTGAAGACATAATCTATAAAATCGGGTTTAAAAAAGAAAAAAAAACTCAATATAAATGTGTCAAAAAACGATCAAAATCAGAAAACCGAAAAAATGAACCCGGATGAAACCAAAATTAAATGGTTTTTAAAATCTAAAAACCAAAAAGATACGGTTTGGGTTTGATTTAGGCTATAAACTGGTCCATGTTCACTGATAGTAATACAGTATAGAACGTAGATGAAGAAGGAGATGTATGACAATAACGGTAGGGCAGCATGTAGGGTATAAAGTTTTCCCTCCTTCTTAATTTGCCTTTGGTGAGTGTGTGTGTGTTTTCATTGCTTCCCAAATTCCAATAAAAGTGGGGTAATAAAAAGACAAAAAGGCTGACTTATGGGCTTTGACTTCACCACCACCAGGCCACTTAAACGCCGATCGATCAATTTAATTACTAATAATTGATTCAGTTTCTTAATTTATTTCTGGCTGTTTTTATCCACATCCACATCCAACCCATTCACTATTTCACTGTCAAGAGATGCATACATACAAGGAAAAATATCAAATAATGGAGTATAAAGAACTAAATAAATTTATTATAATCGTATTTAAATTTTTATAAAATATAATATATCAAATATAATATCAGAAAAATAAAATAATTATATATTATATATAAAATAAATAACTAAATCAACTACATATACGTCTGCTTAATAAAAATAGTTCTGACAGTAATATATTTTATATTAGAATGTAAATAAATATAATGCAATCATAATAATATATTTAAATTTTTATAAAATATAATATCAAAAGTTATTATAGATAAATAAAAATATTGTATATTAATTATATATAAATTATTAATATAAGTTAGTTGTTTACGTGTTTGCTTGAGCTAACTGTCCGCGCTTCAATAATCATTAATGGTGAAACAAATTGTAATCATTGATAATATATATCTATAATATCTAAATTCTAATAATTAATTGACTTAGTGTATTATTTATCAGTCTCTCATTAGATTTGTGAAGTGTCGTTGGCATATGTGGTTACCAAAATCTAGTTTAAATTCAAATACAATATAATCAAACTAATTTCAGTTTTGTTAGTTTTCAATTAGGGCATTGATTTTTATCAAATTGATTTATGTTATCTGATTCAGAATTGCTCAGATGAGAAGGCCAACGGTGGTTGTATGTGATGGTTGAAGGTAGCCAACAGGAGCCAAGGTGGTTTATGAAGACAATATTAGACATACCTAATCAACAAAAAATCACTATAGAGAAGCGATGTTGGAGTTAATCGAGTCGCTGGTCCTACGATCACATGGTGGAAACAGATGCCAATGGCATTTAGACAAAAGCAAGGTGTATTTAGTTAAAGATGTGTCAATTTAGTTTATGAGAAATTATATCTGGAATCACAAGATATAAACCAAATTCTTTGAATTGCATGGATCACAAGTAAGGTTAACATTTATTTTGGAGAGTCGTAAATAACAAGTTTTCTACAATGGAGGAGAGTGTCATAAGGAAGTGTATTGTCTTAGATTGTGTCTAAAACATCTAAGCACGTGATGTTAACGTGTGGAAATTTTAAGGGTACCTAATGAGTGTGTGCCTGGTGGGGATCTTCATCTTTGTCGGTACTTTTGTGGGTGTTGGGGGCAATTTCACATTGCATAAGAGAGGATTGGGTAAGGGATTTCAAGGAGTTTGTTATGTTGTTATATATGTGGTCTATTTGGAAATGAAGAAACAAGTATGTTTAACGACTATAGAGGAACAAGATAAAGCCAAGAGTAAACATTTCTAACTCCCGATATACGAAATGTTCTTCTATTGATTGAGTAAAATAGTATGTGTGTGTGTGTGTGTCTATATATATATATATATATATATATATATATATATATATATATATATATATATATATATATATATATATATATATATATATATATATATATATATATATATATATATATATATATATAATCAGGTTTATCAGCGTACCTATAAGATTCCAGCGTACCATAATGTGAATGATCATTCACATATATTTTTTTTTAATAGACATGTATATGACAACATTATAAGACATTTTTTCAAAAGGAGCAACATCATAAACCTTGTGAATGGTAAAAAAAGATAATGTGAATGGTCATTCACACCATTCACATGGTGTGAAATGACCATTCACATGGATGACCATTCACATAAATATGCATTGAGCATTCATATAATTTTTAAGGACACAGAAAGTGTGAATGTATGTGAAATTCATATATCATGTGTATAACATTAATTTAAACATGGTTATGAGAAAAAAATTTAAAAAAAAGTTTTTTAAGGTTGATACCTTCGGGTGCACTTGATTTCTAGAGGTACATTTTTGAACCTGAATCTATATATATATATATATATATATATATATATATATATATATATATATATATATATATATATATATATATATATATATATATATATATATATATATATATATATATAGAATCAGGTTCATTAGTGTACCTATGAGATTCCAGCGTACCCAGCGTACCCTAATGTGAATGATCATTCACATTTATTTTTTTTTAATAAACATGCACAATACAACATTATAAGACTTTTTTTCAAAAGAAACAACATCATAAATCTTGTGAATGGTAAAAAAAAATCATGTGAATGGTCATTCACACCATTCACATGGATGACCATTCACATAAATATGCATTGAGCATTCACATAATTTTTAAGGACACAGAAAGAGTGAATGTATGTGAAATTCATATATCATGTGTATAACATTAAATTAAACATGGTTATGAGAAAAAAAAAATTAAAAAAAGTTTTTTAAGGTTGGTACCTTCGGGTGCACTTGATTTCGAGAGGTACTTTTTTGAACCTGACTCTATATATATATATATATATATATATATATATATATATATATATATATATATATATATATATATATATATATATATATATATGGTTCGTGTGATTACCTAAAAAATGCAGAGTACCGTGAGTACCTATGAACACACGAGTTTTGGATGTGAACATGCTCCGAAAAAAAGTTTTCTTTTAATTTTTTTTCATATTCATCTAGATAGAAATAATATAAGCTTATTTGTAAAAAAAAAACTTACATACATTCACACTTTCTAGCATTTTAAAAGACATGTGAACGTGAAAAATTTTATGTGAACATACGTTCACAACCGTGCAGTTCATGTGAACACACGTTTCACATAGTTCAAGTGTGTGTTTATTTGTGATTTTTTGCAAGTAGTCTTATATTATTGATTTAAACATGATCATGGAAAAGTTTTCAAAAAAAATGGTTTTAAGCGAGGTACATCCGGTACTTCGCAAAATTAATGGTACTCATTTGAACCCATACACACACACACGGTTGATATCAATGTTGGGGTACAGGAGTACTTTATTAATGAACACGTTCAATACGATAAAATGTTAAAATTCATGTAAATTGCAATATACACATTGTACCTTATTAAATGAACACGTTCAATACGATAAAATTTTTCATTGACGAATTCTATTCCTTCAGAAAATATTATATGAACCAAACGTCTCATTAGGTATCATTTGGATCACAGAAGTTTATTATGACAGGGTTTAAAAACTTTTAGTTGCTTCCACACTGTTCGAAGATCAAATTTATGGCTTGATTCCTTTCTAATACTGATTTCTAGAGAGTGGAATGAGAGGAGAAGATTCAGATAGAGAGATATTCAATTGAACAGATCCTTTTAATATGTCACGAATAATTTAAATATGTTAGAAAAGTTGGCACTTTACAACTTTGACTTGTATTTTTAATGTTTTGCTAATATAACCTTTGTACTGTAAATTTTTATTTTACAATGATTTTTCAAGAATTATCTTGACATTTTTTTATAAATTAAAATAGTAAAACCACCAAACTTAATGCTTCAGTTCATCATAAAATAACAATAACTTCTCTAATGAATCTTAAATTACATCAAATAAAGCTTAAATAAGACAATTAAGACTTAGAGGTGTTACAATTCATTTGGAGGATTATACTTTTCAATTGTAACATAAGGGTTTAATGATTATGACTTGAAACATGTATATTTAAGAGATAATAGTTCAAATTTACATTAACTATTGTTGTAATGTTTGTATTTGAAATATTTTGTTATTTTAACATAAAATTAATAGTTGACATAAATTATAACATATATAATAAAGATAATGTTACTCAAGTAGTATCTTTCGATCCTGATTTGATTTTACGATCTCGATATTGTAAAAACAAAAACGATCACATATAAAATCTTGATCTCGACTTAAGCACCACAAACTAGTTATGTGTAATGTGAAATCGATAATCAAACAACAAGTACATGCAAATTAATTTGTGGTACCAATCTTCCAACACCATCAACTAATTTCATTTAGTATTCAACCTATTTTTTGGTTTTTTGAATCCCTAAAATGTATATTATCATCTAATTATCATATAATATCAGTTATGTCTCAGTAGAAACTTGAACCAGAACCTTTGGGTTGAAACAACACATTACAATTTACAAGGCTAAAGGCTTAAACATACATTTTGAAGAAAGGTCCATGAAAAAAACAGTGGCTGGAATTATGCTATATTTTCATGTTATTTGTCCTATATTTTTTCTATAAAAAAAATTAATTAAAAGTGAAATGAGACATATGATTGAACGAGTTATAGAAAAACCAATATCAAATCATAATAATATATATTTTCAACCATAGTTAACATAATAATATTTGTAAAATAAAAATTACAAAGATAAATATGTCTTAATTCATCCTCTGTGGATACAAGATACTACAAATTTACTTGTTTTGATCTTAACAAAATAACAGGGATGAATTCATAGATCTCTGTCTCCTCCATTGGCCATACTAATAAGTTTATATTATATGTATCAAAACAAACTAAACTAAAACAAAGATCTGAAAAGATATATATAAAAAAAAGGTTAAATATAAATTTTAACAATCCAAAATCCAAATTATGACATAAAAAGGTGATTAAATTAAAACGCTACCTACCAAAAAGAGACACTGAATTGTTTAAAATATTCAAATGGATTATTCTAATGTGTATTCTTGACTTTCAACATTGAATTATTAAACTAACATAATTTAGATCTCATTCATTATATTAACTTATATTAATTTTTTCCTATGTTTGGAATTTAGTGTCCATTGTGTAACATATAATCAAACACAATAACAATAAAAGAAAACCAACTCAAAAATTTTTTATAGAAAGAGGGGTAATCTACTTATAATGGACTTTAATTCTATATCAACATGAAAGACATAAATTATATAATTATATACAGTCTTAATTACCATGGTTTAATGAATAGTAACATTAAGATATTTAATTAATATTGAAAATATTGTATTTCTAAAAGCGCCTATAATATATATTTAAAATTAGACATTGCTATAGTGAATCTCTTGAGGGTAGTGCACTCTCTTAGGATCCTCACGGACCGGTTACATGACCAACATAAAAAACATAATTCGCATAATCATGATTAATGTACATGTGTAAAGTTTGAACCCTGAATATCCATTATGAATTCCATGCTCTCTTGATATTCAATAAAAATTTAAACTTAAGTCTCCAATCGCCTACTAGCCATTCCTTGGCTCGTTGTGTGTCATGACTCATGAGATACTCTTAAATATTCAACCACAATTTAATGGTATTTTCATAATATAATACCCTAATTTTTATAACCTAACACTGTAAATGATATTTTTACTCTCACAATGCTTTTGATGAACATTTGTAACATTGTAAAATCAGCAAAAAAATTTAAATTCATTCTTATAAAAAACACTTGTATTTATTACCGATGTTTGATGAACATTTGTAACATTATAAAACCATCAAAATTTGTAAGCATGAAAATAAAAGTGATTTTTTTGGCTTATCAAAATATAAAACTTTCTAACAATTTTTAAATTTTATCTAATATTTTTATTTGTCAACAAAGATTATCCTTTAAATTAGAAACTTCTATTTTAGGTCATATTAAATTTCTTTAATTATAGATGAATATTTAAATATATAACATTGATTACAATTTTTTATTAAAATATAAAGAAATGAAATTAAATAAACTACATCTGCAGACAACGATACGTGATACCTTGATCTTCCAAATAGTTTAATACATTTTATATCATCATCATCATATGTCCATCACTTTGTGTCTTTTTTATTAACATGATGTATGATGCTAATTCATATTCACGATAACATCTTTTTATCATGTTTCTCGGTTAGCATCATTTTTTTTAATGTCGTACAATACAACGTACTTTTTCAAATGTATTGATTATGACATATGAACATTTACACATATGGTAAATGTTATTTTGTTTTTGTTATTTTAATATTATATATTTTTACATAGAGCACGGTTTTATGGTATGAAAAACAGGGCTCTATGTCGATATATATCATATTGGAATGGAAAACAAAAATACATGTACCATATGTGCAAGGAAAAAAGTAATGTATCGTATCGATAAAATTGGAAAAGTACGTTGGTATTGTGTGACGTGAATGCTATCATTATAATAAACTTTATTGTTATTTGCATCCTTAACATAACGTATAAGAGATGGAGAAGATAAAATAATAAGGGTGTTACTATGTTAGAGATAGATATAAGAACAGATAGATAAAAGAGGGATGTAAAATAAAATTAAAGGTGGGATATAATTATGTTTACTACATGTGTTACAACGGCCGCTAATAAAATTAATTTAAAGGGATACTCTTCAAAGTTTCTGAACATTTTATTATTCAGTGCATAAAAAAATATCACTTTTAAAATAACTTTTTTTTCCCGGGAACATCTATTAATTCACATGATAAAGATGATATGTAAATTTCGCATACATTCACATCTTCTAAATTCTTAAAACATGACGTGAACGTACACTTACATGATTTTGCATATGAGTGAACGTAAATTTATGTGAAGCAGATTTTATGCACTTAGAATATGTGAATCTGCATGAAATTTATATACAATATTTGTAATGTTAAATAAAACATGTTTGTGAAAAAAATTATTTTTAAAAGTGGTATAACTTTTGGTGCACTGTATAATATAAGTGATACTCATTTAAAATCACACACAAATTTGAAGTGTATATATTGATATCATATAAATATTAAGTGGTGCGTGTGGTAATTAAAACGATAGAATTTTTCATTTTCAAATAGCCCAGCCACACATGATGGGCAATGAGCCTATAATAAGCCCATACGTAACGGACATTTGGAAGAAAAAGCCCATTGTAGTTTTAATTCATATAAACCAACATGTGGAATTGGATGAAAAATTATTTACAACAAAAATAATGTCCTTAATTATTTTGGTTATGTTTTGATCATTTGATGTATATACACCATTTTCCCATCTGTATACAAGTTATGTATATAACAAATTTTCATTATTAATCTCATCTGATTACATTAATTATAGATGGTCATAACCCCTTTTAGTTTGTGTTCGTATTCAAGTTTCGACAGTAGTTGTGAATGTACGTTTAATTCAATGGTCTTTGTGATTTGATGAACAATGCACATCTTATCCATGAGTCCAATGAAGCTCAATAGGTTGATAGGCTTTCAAATTACAAATTCACTCAACAAAGACAAGGTTATCTTCAAAAACCTAAAAATATTTGGAAAAATTATGGGCAATACCTAAACTAATTTTTTGAGCCACTCTTCGGTATTTTCCTTGAGAACACGATGAACAGACGAAGGCTCAACTTGATATAGCTAGAGCTCGAGTTGCTCGATAAAATTTGGACTTATTTGCAATCATAGATTATAGATGGATTTATATATATGCTCGAAAAATTAGATAAAATTAAACTCAAGCCAAAAGTATATATAGACTCATCCATATATGATAGAAGTATCTATATAAAAAATTAAAACATACACACACACACACACGTGTGTGTGTGTGTGTTAAGTGGAGTTTATAGCCACGAACGATATATCACTTTGTACCGATAACAGTATGACTTTTAGCAATCATCTTATTGTAACAAGTCATTACTCATTAAGCCAATTCATGTATAAATTGGTCGAAGGGGAATTTTTGTCGAGGATACATGTTTCAACATGAAATGGATACAAACAATAACGAAAAAGGCAATGTAACATCAATTTGAGAGGTTTGACATTTCAAGGCTATTACATGAACAAGATCGAACTCGCTAATGAACTTTGAATTGATGTTTTGGCTCTTATTTGACACTTTCACATTCAATCACATCCCTATGCCTCCATCTCATCAAGTACAATAATAACAAAGACTCAAAACCTTTGAAATTTTCTCACATTCATTCATGTGACTAGTCTGGTAGGACGCTTTTAACTCTCTTCTGACTAACCACAAGAAATCAACTTGTTTTGAAATTGAAAACATGAAGACCTTTTGTTTTCCTACACATAAGTTCAAAAAAAAAGATCTAACGTGAAGGTCATTGGGTGTGGGGAACCCCAAGCAATGGAGCGACGGCGTTTCATCTATTGAATGCCGACCCATCTTTCTTTAGAGACTTTCTTAGCCAGTCGATCTATGAATGAATATTCATGAGTGGAGTATGTGTTAGAAAACCGCAATTTAAATTTGAAGTCGTCAAGTAATGAAACTAGAATTTCAAATTAGATATACTCAGAAAGGTTGTGAGTGAATTAAGAAAATAATCAAGTATAGAATTATATATAGAAGTTGGATGTCTTGACCGTTATCTAACGAATAATATTTTTCTATCAAGGCCAATAATTATTCAATTAAAATATTACTAAAATTCGACCGTTAAATAACGATTATAAACAACTTTAACCGTTTAAAAATTAAATATTGTTAATGACTTAAATAAAATGAACTAATATTAATTGTGTAGCTAGAATATTGGACATGTCTATCACTTTGGACTTGGAATATTATTACATACACAAACATACATATTATTATTTAAAAAGACGAAAACTAGATACCGGGAAAGGACTTTGTTTATCCTTCAATATAAATAGTTTAGTGGTTAAATCGGGACAAAAAATAGTTTAATGGTTAAATAAAAAAATTTAAAAGTTGGATGGTCAAAATAACAATTAACCCTAAAAAATATATAAATATAAGACAACATTAAAGGATTTTTGAATAAAAAACTCCAAAGTTGACTGTTTTTTTAAACCAGTTTCCGTGCCAAAATAAAAATATCAACCGTTAAAATATCACAAATTTAGGTAGCTACCAAATATAATAAGTTGACACGCTTACATGACACACATGCGGTCTCCACTTGAAAAACCCGACTTACGCACCGACTGCGTGACATTACATGAACAATATTTGTACTAGATTTTTTTACGTAACAAACCCCGAACCTGGTCACTTTTTTCGATTAAAACTTTAAACCATTTTTCACTTAATACTAACTCGCGATAACATTCACCTCCTCTCTTCTCCTCTACCTCCGGCCACTATACCCCCTCCTCCATCGCCCCTTCCTAGAGGTGTCCATGGATGGTTAACCGAACCGAAATTCCATTTCGGATGGATGGTTAACCGGAGATACCGGTTCGAGAAATTTGTGAACCTAAACCTAAATCAAAAATATTGGTTAACCGATAATCTGTTAACCGGTTTTTTCGGTTCGGTAATTCGGTTAACCAATTAACCATTTATTAATTAATAAATTAAATTTCAAATTAAAAAATTCCAACAAATAATTTCTAAAAATTTCAAATGTCAAAGATAATAATAGCGATGAATAAAACTATAAATTATCTATATAATATCTTTAAAAGATTAAATATTATCTTTAATAATCTAATGTAAACAAGAAAACTAGTTTATAATCTTTATAAATTAAATTGTTCTAGTATAGTTTTTTTGAGTTTTGGATTTAACAATTAATATAAACTAATAAATAAGTTAAAACTTTAAATTATTGTTGGGATAAATGTTAATATTTATAACTCTAAAAGATAAAATATATAAAACTAAATTTTTTTCGGTTTTTCGGTTAACCGTCCGTCACCAAAATCGTGAACCTAAACCGAAGGTTTTTTTCCATTCGGTTAACCAAACCGAAAATAATTAAAAATTCGGTTCGGTTAACCTCAAAATCGAAACGGTTTTTCGTATCAATTTTTCGGTTTCGAAATTTTTTGAACACCCCTACCCCTTCCCTCCGTCACCATCTAGAGAATCCGATGAAGAATTACCCAAATACAGAGGATTAAGCCCATGGTAGTTTTAATTCATATTAACTACCATGTGGAAATAGATGAAAAATATAATGTCCTTAATTATTTTCGTTATGTTTTGATCGTTTGATGTATATACACCCTTTTTCCATCTGTATACAAATTATGTATATAACAAATTTTCATTATTAATCTCATATGATTACATTAATTATAGATGATCATAACTCTTTTTAGTTTGTGTTCGTATTCAAGTTTCGACAGTTGTTGTGAATGTACGTTTTATTCAATGGTCTTCGTGATTTGATGAACAACGCGCATCTATCCATGAGTCCAACGGAGCTCAGTAGATTGATAAGCTTTCAAATTACAAATTCACTCAACATAGACAAGGTTGTCTTCAAAAACCTAAAAAATTTGGAAATATTATGGTCAATACTCAATACCTAAACTAATTTTTTGAGCCACTCTTCAGCATTTTCCTTGAGAACACGATGAACAGACGGAGGCTCAACTTGATTCAGCTAGAGCTCGAGTTGCTCAATAAAAATTGGACTTATTTGCAATCATAGATTATAGATGTATTTATATATATGCTAGAAAAATTGGATAAATTTAAACTCAAGCCAAAAGTATAAATAGACTCATCCGTATATGATAGAAGTATCTATATAAAAAAAATTAAATTACACACACACACACACGTGTGTTAAGTGGAGTTTATAGCCACGAACGATATATCACTTTGTGCCGATAACAGTATGACTTTTATGACTTTTAACAATTATCTTATTGTAACAAGTCAATACTCATTAAGCCAATTCATGTGTAAATTGGTCAAAGGGGGATTTTTGTCGAGGTTTCATGTTTCAACACGAAATGGATACACACAATAACGAAAAAGGCGATGTAACATCAGTTTGAGAGGTTTGACATTTCAAGGCTATTACATGAACAAGATCGAACTCACTAATGAACTCTGAATTGATGTTTTGGCTCTTATTTGACACTTTCACATTCAATCAAGTCCCTATGCCTCCATCTCATCAAGTACAATAAAAAAGACTCAAAACCTTTGAAATTTTCTAACATTCATTCATGTGACTATTCTGGTAGGACGCTTTTAACTCTCTTCTGACTAACCACAAGAAATCAACTTGTTTTGAAATTGAAAACATGAAGACCTTTTGTTTTCCTACACATAAGTTCAAAAAAAAAGATCTAACGAGAAGGTCATTGGGTGTGGGGAACCCCAAGCAATGGAGCGACGACGTTTCATCTATTGAATGTCGACCCATCTTTCTTTAGAGACTTTCTTAGCCAGTCGATCTATGAATGAATATTCATGAGTGGAGTATGTGTTAGAAAACCCCAATTTAAATTTGAAGGAGTCAAGTAATAAAACTAGAATTTCAAATTAGATATACTCAGAAAGGTTGAGAGTGAATTAAGAAAATAATCAAGTATAGAATTATATATAGAAGTTGGATGTCTTGACCGTTACCTAACGTATAATATTTTTCTATCAAGGCCAATAATTATTCAATTAAAATATTACTAAAATTTGACCGTTAAATATCGGTTATAAACAACTTTAACCGTTTAAAAATTAAATGTTGTTAATAAATTAAAATAAAATTAATTAAAATTAACTGTGTAGCTAGAATATTGGACATGTCCAATCACTTCGGACTTAGAATATTATTTCATACATAAACAGAAATATTATTATTTGAAAAGACGAAAACTAGAAACCGGGAAAGGACTTTGTTTATCCCTCAATATAAATAATGTATCAAGCGATACACTAGTCTAGGATTTGAATACAAAACTTTGAGATCATTTTGAATAAATGAAACTTGTTTAACTTGTATTAATATATTGCTATATGCTACAAACTAGATTTTTTTTTCAACAGGTTTCAAAAATTCATTTTTTAGAAGAAATAGTAATAAAAAATAGGGTTAAATACCGTTTTGACCATCCAACTTTTAGATTTGTCTCATTTAGCTACTAAACTATTTTTTGTCCTGATTTAGCCACTAAAAAAATGAATAAAAACAATGGCTAAATCGATATAACATATGATGGTTTAATTGTGAAATCGGAATAATTTTCAGTAGTTAACTCGGTGAAAGGAGAGTTTAATTGCTAAATATATATAAAAAAATAGTTTAGTGGCTAAATCGAGACAAAAAATAGTTTAATAGTTGAATAATAAAATCTAAAAGTTGGATGTTTAAAATGACACTTAACCCTAAAAAATATATAAATGTAAGACAACATCATCAATAAAAAGAAAGGATATTTGCATAAAAAAAAACTCCAAAGTTAATTGTTTTTTTTTTTTTTTTGGAAAAACCCTTCAACCAGTTTTCGTGCCAAAAGAACCATCAACCTTTAAAATATCACAAATTTAGGGTGTTACCAATTATAATAAATTTACATGCTTACATGGCACACACATGATCTTCACATGAAAAACATGGCTTACGTACCGTCTGCGTGACATTACATAAACAATTTTTGTACTAGATTTTTTGCTTAACAAACCCTGAAGGTGGTCACTTTTTTCGATTAAAATTTTAAGCCACCATTTTCACTCACTTCTAACTGGCAATCACATTCACCTCCTCTCTTGTCCTCTACCTCCGGCCACTATACCGGCTCCTCCATAGCGCTTCCCTCCGTCACCATCTAGAGAATCCGACGAAGAATCGCCCAAATCCAGAGGATTAATGCTATGTTCTTCGAAATTTTGAAAATCTCTTTGCGCTTCCATTTAGTGTTTCTGTTCTGGGGTTGTAAATTTGGTTTGGTGTGTGAGATTATAGATTTCGTTTGTAGCTTTGAGTTTTTCTCAAAGATCCATTGTTTGATCACTTTCGTCCTTTGAGGTGTTTAGCCTTGATTTCGTCGGTGATGGGTCTTCATGTTTGTTGGTGGTTGTGTCACAAAGAAAAAAAAAAGACAGAGATTTTACTGATACAAAGTTCAACGTGTGTTTTGCTTTGAATTCATCGACGATGGGTTATCGAAACCAATTGTAGCAAGTTGAGGTTTTGGAAGAGAGTAGAGACATAACAAGAGGTGGTGTAGTCAGATGCAACGTTAGTGAAAAAGAGTTTATTGTTTTGCTTTAACTTTTAGTTTAACTGCTTCTTTATTTTTAAGCCTAAAAAATTATTTTTGCCACATGAATGTGCAATATAAGCATAATTTAATTCGCCACGTAAAATGGTTACCAGTTATAACCGCTAACATGGTAAATTAATAAGATTTTAATGCTTGGTCATTTTTAGGCAAAAAAAAATGGCTGGAGTATTTTGCATAAAAAGGAGACAGCTATTTTTTTTAAAAAAATTACATGTAAAGCCGATGCAACAGGTTGTAAGTCATCCTTTTTGAAATAAAAACACTAAATTCGTAAAATTTTAATAATTGAATGTATTTTAAGACAAAGAAAACATAATTTTATTTTGTACAAAAATCCTTGAAAAAAAAAACTAAATTTTATTAAAGTAAGGTTATAATAACCTAAAATGATAAATGTCAACAAAATAATATATATAGATTGAGGTTCTATGGGACACTACGATGCACTGGAAACCAGTGGGACCCAAAAATGCATAACTTATTTACTAAGGATGCAATAAGGGTAATACGGAAATACCAATTATTTTAAAAAATTAATTGATCTTTTAATTAATAGATTAGTTAGAAAATAGGAAACTAAATAATATCATTAACCACTTTCCCTATTTTCTTCCACACTTTCCTCCCTCACCCACCTCTCTCTCTCTCTCTCAAAAGATGAATGTTGATGTTTTTTATTCAAACATGATGCACATTAGCGGTGCATCAAGATGATGAACATGTTGAAGACGGTGATTAACACATTTAAATTCCAGATATGCCTCACGATGAACACGATGATGCATAATCTGGGAAAGATGAATACGAAGATGCACAGTATGAACACGATGATGCATAACATGGTGCCCCATGTGAACACGGTGATGCATAACCTGTGAAAGATGAATACGAAGATGCACAGTCAATGAAGATGATGAAGCATCAAGTTTGATTTTTGTTCAATTGAAATTTTATAATTTTAGAAGTGTATTTTATAAACTTATTAGCATTTAATAGTTAATTATTGATTAAATATTCAATCAATATAAATTTAATTTTGAGTTGACTTGATATATTATTTTTTATCCCAAAATACCCTTATGAACATCTAATATGTGAACTGTGCATCATGATGCATACACGAATTTCATCTTTATTACCATTTTGCCATTATAATCTTAGCCATTCATTTTCTAGATCTAACGGTATATATAGGTTCCTAAGTTACACGATGCACACAGGTGCCCCGTTGAACCTCTATATATATATATATATATATATAAATATATATATATATATATATATATATATATATATATATATATATATATATATATATATATAGGGAGGTTCCATTGAGAACTTTTATGCATCGAGGCACAAAAGAACCGCCACTGGCCCTTGGATGAAAAGAATGTGTGGGTTAGATCAAATGACAAAAGGGTAATTAAATAGAAAGTTTTATGCATCAAGTGCACATAATGAAATTCGCGGAGGGTTAAAACAGGAATTATGCAATCCTTATTTAATTATTACACTTCCAAAATTAACAAAAATAATACAAATTCAAAATATATCAAAATACATACATATCGTTCATCTCTTCATGCATATCGTTCATCTCTTCCAAAAATAAATCATGCATATCGTTCATCTCTTCCAAATTCAAAATACATCACAATACAAACATGAATCGTTCATACAAACATAAATCATGCATATCGTTCATCACTTCCAAAATCAAGATGGGGCTAATAGAGAGGAGAGAGAGAGATAGAGAGAAAGAGGGAGTGGTTTTAGGAAAGAAGTTAATGGTGATTTTCATACCAAATTTAGCTATTAATTATCTTAAAAACATTTAAATTCAAAAATAATTTCCATACATTTAATATCACCTAAATGCCCTTTGTGCACCATTGGTAGATAGTTCGATGCACAAAAGTTCTCAATGGTGCCTCGGTGCACAAAAGTTCTCAATCGAACCCCAATCTATATATATATATATATAATAATAATAATAATAATAATATAAATATAGTTCCAAGAAAATACAAATTAATTAACATATATAACAAAGTTTAACACCACACAATACCTCGTTTTGAAAGTTGTTCAATCCATCGTGTTAACTTGTACAAATCTATCTTATGTCAGATCATAACGTAGATATTCATTTCTAATACTAGATTACCAGAGCAAGAGTTTGATTTTTGAATGATTCAAGATCAACATAATTCGATTATAATGGTATATTCAAATTTTTACAGAACATTATGGATTAAAAGTTAAGAAAGAAAAACAAAATATACAAAAATAGTATAATATATAAAAAAAAAAATGGAGTTTTGAAGAAAAAAGGTTTACAATATATGTATTGATGATAGTGGGATAATTGCGTTAAAAATCTCCAAATTGTCTGTTTTTTGTAGGGATGACAACGGGGCGGGGAATGGAAATACCATCCCCGTTTAAAAAACCGCGGGTATTAAACGGGGATCCCCATCGGGTACGCGGGGAAACCGGCGGGGAATCGGGTAACCCATTTATAAATCAAAGATATGAAATTTAATCACATGGTTCATAATTTAAGCTTAAAATGTTCATGTATATTAAAATTACAATATTAATATTATATTAAAGGGGTAAAGTCATACAATAGTAATCTACTTTTAAAAATTTATCAATATGGTACGTCTACTTTTTTAAACATCGATATGGTACCTGTACTTCAATTTTTCATACCGATATGACCATATTTGTAAAAGACCCCTGTTTTTCATACCCTTAGAACCCTGTTTCGTATGTAAAAACCGGGCTCTATTATGTAGAATGACCATATCGATACAGAAAATTAAAGTACACGTACCATATAGACAATTAAAAAAGTAGACGTACCATATCGATACATTTTCAAAAGTAGATTGCTATTGTATGGCTTTACCCCTATATTAAATTTGTATCCCTATCAAATGATAACGAAAAAAATATTATTTCAATAAATTATAAGTAAATAAATAAGTTTTTTAAACTATACATAATTTTTATGTATAATATATAAAATAGATAAAAATATTCATCTTTTATATATAATATATATACAATATAAATAACATGTTGCTATTAAAAGTAATCGGGTATTTAAACGGGTTAT
Organism: Centrapalus pauciflorus; assembly: GCA_020465985.1. Classification (NCBI taxonomy): domain Eukaryota; kingdom Viridiplantae; phylum Streptophyta; class Magnoliopsida; order Asterales; family Asteraceae; genus Centrapalus; species Centrapalus pauciflorus. Next base: position 1,726,139 of record JAANYP010002523.1, read on the forward strand.
ATAATCGAGTATACGGGACGGGTATTATCAATATCATACCCGCCCCATCACCCGTTTAACTTAATCGGGTTCGGGGAAACCCACCCCGTTTAGATCGGTTTTCGGTTTTTATTGCCATCGGATAAAAACCCCAAATCATTTTTCGTTGCATAGATTACCTCGAACTAGCTAAAAAAACAGTAAATCAAGATTTTATCAATGGGTAGCCGGTTGAAACCATTTGTCAATCCTACGTGGACCGGTAAATAACCTACGTGAAAAAAATTTTAATTGTTGAAAACGGTTGTCAAGTATTACATATCATTTAAACATCCGTTGATGATGTAATCCCGTTCAAAAATCACAATTAAAAATTACCAACGGGGGTTTAAATGATGTGTAATACTTGACAACTCTTCAACAATTAAAATTTATTTCACGTAGGTTATTTACCGGTTCACGTATGATTTATAACCGGTTACCCATTGATAAAACCTTGATTTACTGATTTTTAGTTAGTTCGAGGTTTTCTATACAACGAAAAATGATTTGAGATTTTAATCACAAAAAAACTAACAAGTTGAGGGTTTATTCCACAATTATCCCTATTTTAAAATAACATATTGATTTTTTTCGATGATGAAATAAATATGGAGAAGAAAACACGTCATGGTTGTTGAGAAATTAAAAGAGAATTCGATGCAACGATATATACATTTTCTGTATCATATTATTATGGATTTTTTATTATTTATTTGTTAATTGCCAACCATATTTTCAGCTATTTATCACTCCAATGATATTTTGGTGCGTGACAGACAAAATTCATTTTAAATTTTAAAATTTTAAGTTTACAAGAATTAGATTATATATACACGCTATAATAAATAGATGAATTAATCATATGGTTTTTTCCCCTTACATTTTACAGAAATTAATGTATGAATTCAATTAGACGGAATAAGTTGTTATCTAGGGCATGTTTGTTTACCTTTTAATTGAATTTATTAAGAGTCATTTTATCTTTAAATGACTTTTTAATGATTCGATTGAAGTAAATAAATACCCCCTAAAACTTTTAAACATGTTAAAGTTAGACGGAATAAGTTGCTATCTAAAACTTAAACGTCAACTAACTTTTAAATTTTATGATGTTATTAAGTATGAGAAAATTATTGTTAATAAATGTAAATGTGAAATTATTTATATCACTTCTTATATGTCTGTCATGTGTAAATAAACTAATAAAGTATTTTTTTTAACACATTTCGAGCTATGTGTGAATTATTGAATAAAAACTTATATGATTCTTTAAACCTAAAGAAAAAAAATGCATGTTTTATAAAACTTATATGACATTATTTTATATTTTATAAAACATTAACAAAAAATATTTTAATGGTATTTTAACAAAAATTGGAAAAGAATTTAGTTGCAACAAAACTCAAATAGGGTTGTTGACTTGTTGCTGTTTGCTCCTAGTCCTATATATATATATAAGTATCTTTCAATACTTGGTTTTATCGTGGATCATCCTATAAAAACAAGTAGCCATGGGAGTGATCACCTTCTCTGACGAGTTTACCAGCTCTGTTTCGGCAGCGAGGCTGTTTAAGGCCTTGATCCTTGATGCCCATAACCTCTTACCCAAGATCACACCTCTCGGTATCGTAAGCATTGACACAATCGAAGGCGATGGAGGCCCGGGAAGCATCAAGCAACTCAACTTTTCACAAGGCTTGTTTCCTTCTTTTTATTAATGTATATCGAAAAACCTTGTTCTTTTATTAAAAAGTAACCAAACAATCAACTAATTCATTAAAATGTTGGACATGAAATCTGTAGTGAATGTTCATGGTTCAAACCTTACACATGTTTTTTTTACTATGAGTTATATAATTTACCTCATTCATGTTAGGTGGAGACCCATAAGGGGCGTTTGATTCGCGGATTTCCTGGGATTCACTGAGATTTGCATTTAAAATCATGTGTTTGTTTCACATATTTCAGTAAGGATTTAAAATCTCAGGATTTCATTAATCTTTTCCTTCTTTGTAATTTAAAAACTCAGCCTCCCCACTAGGATTTTAAATCCAAGTTATCTTGCATTCTTTAGATTAGCAAATTTTTTATATAAGATAATGCTGATTCTTTGACAAAATATTGACAAATGCAAATGCTGCATAATGCAAATCCCAGAGAAAAAAAATCTGCGAACCAAACGCCCCCTTAGAGAGTGGGTTACCTTTTTTTTTAGATCTTTCATTTGGAATGCAGATAATGGTCACGTTAAATACGTGAAGCATAGAGTCGATGCATTGGACGAAGAAAAGATGGTGTATGCATATACACTGATTGAAGGTGGTGAAACGTTGATGGGAAAGATCGAGTCGATTTCTTACGAGATGAAGTTTGAGTCGGGTCCGAATGGAGGGTGCATCGGGAAGAACACAAGCAAGTATGCTATCAAAGAAGGGATTGAGATCAAAGAAGAGGACATCAAGGAAGGCAAAGAGAAGGCTTTTGGTGTGTTTAAAGCCATTGAAGCTTTCCTCTTGGAAAACCCTAATGCATATGTCTAATTTGGTCATTTCATATATTCAAAATGACCAGACTATATAAATTTCAGTGATTCATACAACTGGAATTTTATATCTGTATTTTTCTTGCAATAAATGATATGGAATATGAATAAAATGCCACCCTTTTTAATTTTTTTTTTTTTGAAGTTTTGATATTATAAATAACATAATTTGTTTTCATTACTTTATTCAATAACTAGTTTACTAGCATACATATAATGTTGATATTTTTAAAGTAATGTTTTACCTAAAATGTATATAAACTCAAATTTAAAAAATATAAATATAATTTTAATAAAAAAAATACAAGACGTAGAAACTTTTATTTTATTAGCTTTGTAATTATATATGAATTAATAATTATTTTTATATCATTCATTTAAAAGTTTATATTAAAACTTATATATTTTTATTTAATATAATTTAAAACATAACGTTTATATATTTTTTACAATAAACAAAATGCTATTAGATATTTTTTTTTCTTTCTAAATATGATATGTATTTATTTTAATATTTTAATTTTTTTAAATATTTGTTTACACTTTCATATTTTTAGTTGATATAAAATTTAAGATTTTTTCTTTTATAAATATTATTTAAATAAACATATAAATAATTAAAATATATTATAATTAAATCTATACATATAGATAAAAAAAAAGATCTTGATTTTTGATTAAATTGAATAATTGACGATGATAAACATATAAATTTTTTAGTTAGATAGATATAGATAAACTTAATAATATAAGATTTAAATTTAAATTTAATTTACATTAGATTACGCACGGTGTCGTGATAAAATTACATGTGTCATTATGTGTTTCCCTTTATCATGTATAAAGATTTCCATGAGAACTTTTCATGTGAACTAATCAAACGAAGATTATAAAAAATTTAAAGATGAAACAATATGTTATATTAATTATTAAAATTAGGATTACTTGATTCCAAATATTATATTTATATTCAAATTATGGATGTTACCAGCAAGATTATTCAAGGAAGCTAGGCTGCAAAGTAGCCGAGTAGAGTTTCATCTTGACCAGAGGTTCAACTAACTTGGGGTACACTTGAGTTAGACTTGATGACTTGATAAGCTTTCAAGGTGCAACAGGTTCCAAGCTCAAATTTGGCTTGAAAATTTTGAGTGTATTTATAACCATTTTTTAGTATTTATTTGGTATTTAGCTTAAGCTCGAATCCCATAAAAACTCAACTTGATATAGTTAGACTTTAATTTACTTAATAAGTTAGAATTACTTGAAAAAAACTCGTTTAAATATGTACATATATAAAAGGCTAAAAAAACTCAAGCCGGTCCATTAAACTCACGAAGTTTTCACCCTTGGTTTTTATAACCAGGCACGTGCTCGATTCGAACCGGTCAAGCTCGAATTATACAAAAAAAACTTAACTCATTTACAGCTCCAACAAAACCATCAAATAATAAATAAGCATGGGACGATGTAAAGTCTTCCCCTTCATTTTTAGAGTAAGATCAATAGATGATTTCTTTAAAGTTAGATTATTATATTTAGTGGCTCTTCAGAGGATGATAAAGGTGTCATTTTCCCTTGTCTTGTCTTAGCCTTCTCTTTTCGTTTTCATTTAAACGTTTGTTTGTGTATTTTGTTATTTTTTGTACAAAATTCCATTCCCCTCAAACTTTTTCAAGTGAAGCAGAGGCTCAAAACGGATTCTCAACCTTTTGTCCTTTTCTTATCTTATAAAATTAGGATGCATATGAATATATATCATTACTTATCATATTAAACGAATAATGTATAAAAACATTGTATTTATATAAATAAATAAGAATAAATCCAAAAGTATATCAAAACGATAATCAATCCTTCTTTAATAAGAAAATGACTTGAATAGCAAATGACCCATGCACTTGCTCCATGTGTAGCGTGTAAATAAGACCTTTTACACAACGCATTTATTCTCCCAAATCAAAACGTTAAACGCATAAAATAGCTATCAACATTTCATATGTTTACAGCTTATAACATAAAAATGAAGTTTATTACAATATTTTTATATACTTGTTTGATTTATAACTTGATAAACTATATTACCATAATCATTAAAAATATATAATTTTATTTTGGGTTAAATATCATTTTGATCATCCAACTTTCAAATGTCTCATTTAGCCACTAAACTATTTTTTGATCTGAATAAACCACTAAACTTTGTTTAATGTTCTATTTTGGAAAAAAATGAATAAAACTAATGGCTAAATCGATACAAAAATGATAGTTTAGTGCCCACATTAGGACAATTTTCAGTCGCTAAATCAGTAAAAAGAAAGTTTAGTGGCTAAATCGAGATAAAAAAATAATCTATTGGCTAAATTGAAAAAACTCTTTTATTGGATGGTCAAATTAACATTTAAACCTTTTATTTTTTAATCCAAAATTACACTTCATATTACAGTTTCGTTAATTGCAAAAGAAAGAAAAGGAATAAGATAGTCCTTCTCCCCCACACAAACACAAGAAAAATTCTTAAAGATTTCCCACACACCACACCCATTGCCTTTTATATATTCCATCTTCATGCACAAATTAAACTCCACATGGTTTATATGATTCTTTCATTCCCTCTTCCATACAATTACAAAGCATCTTTGGGCCTCTTCCCCACATTTTCACCATCACCACCATGCTTCCTGAATTATTAGAGGTACTTTCTTTCAGAATATGCAAACTCTTTTCTGCCATTTTCATCTAAAAACTTCTTATTTCTCATATTAATATGCAGAAACCCAAAGTCACCGAGATACAAGTCAGAATGGACTGTAACGGGTGCGTTCAAAAGATCAAGAAGGCCTTACATGGCATCAACGGTGAGCATCGACTCCCTTCCAAGGATCTTCATAACTTTTGTTTTCCTGTCTAGTTTGATTTGATATTCAATTCGGTTATGGTTTTCAGGGATATATGATATCTATATCGACATCCCCCAACAGAAGTTGACGATAATCGGATGGGCAGATCCTGAAAAGATTGTCAAAGCTATCAAGAAAACGAGAAAAACTGCCATCATATGTTCTGACACAACATCAACCGAGTTGGAGTCGCCAATAGAAGGTGGAGCACCGTCTACGGACCCTGCAAACCCTCCAGTGGAAGAAGGACCACCAGCAGAACAAAACCCACCAACAGAACCACCACCAATGCCAGATAATCCTCCGTCAAATGTAGCAGCAGCAGCAACAGCCCAATCTACAGAATCTATTGAGAATCAGCAACCACAATCTTCCAGATCAAGGGAGGTGGAAGAGGTTCACATTGTCTACCGTTACCCGCCATACGATCAAAACAGTGTTCATGCCTACAGTGAGCATGTGGATCATTATCCCAGTAGCCAAGGTGGTCTCGGGTTCAAACACGAGCTGCCACAACCTATCCATGTGAACCATAGTTATAACGCATACAAACCCACGCCTTACGTCACTGAATATGAGTACATACGTCCACCACTGCAATATGCGCCTTACAGCAGACCAGAGCCACTAGCACGCTACACCTCTTACAGCTGGCCAGAACCAGCACAACAGTACAGACATTATCGTCGGCCAGAGCCACCACAACGGTACAGACGGCCAGAGCCACTGCAATCTTACAACCGGCCAGAGCCACAACAATACAACCGCCCAGAGTCACCACAACAAAACCAGACGGACCCACCACAACATTACAGTCAGCCAGAGCAATCGCAACAATACACACAACACGGTCGACCAGAGCCAACACGACAATACATACATTACAACCGCCCGGAACCACCACAACGATTCTCACATTACATCCATCCAGAGCCGCGACAAGAATACACACACCACAGTAGAGTGGAGCCATCACCACTACACACATACTACAGCATACTCGAGCCTCCAGCGTATATGCACTATGATGATTATCACAGTAGCAACAGAACTGGTGAAATTACCTCAGCATTCGGCAATGACGACCCAGACGGATGTAGAATTGTATAATCGGAAATGGAGACTTCTTGCTTTCGTATGGAAAATGACATCGTTTTCCCCAACGACAACACCACTCAAAATAATATTCCTATAGGCACATGTAACGGCGGTGGGGAAGAACATGATTCTTAGCTTGTGAGTGCAGGAGAATATGTTCTTCATTCCTATTGAGGATGAAAGAGATAGATTATAGATAATACACATCCTTTGTTTATCTCAAATGCTATTTCAGTCTATTTAGAAGGAATACAAATTCTAAACGTAGAGCTTCCACGGTTCCACCTAATTATAAATTTGTAGTATTAGGTTTTTCTCTCAATTAGTCAACCATAACATCATTATGGGTCCTTGTTTTACTTTTAGATCCGTTTTCTGGATTTCATATGTGATTCTTCTGTGGACCAGTGGACCTAGTTTGCTCAATCAATGTGGCAATATCTCAAAGACACAAAATTTAAATAAAAAAAAGTAAAAAACAAATCAAAGACTGTACAGGATGTTTAACTATTAATGAAAACCTAAATTCCTTGTCCGAGAGCAAGAGAATCTTGCAACGATAACTATGTACAAACAAGTAACTTAAGCATGACACGTTTCAAGGTGAACTTTTTTTTGCAATTGAATGACACGGAAGAAGTATTTAATGTTCAGATCATAGGGTTATAGCTTCAGGAACAAGAACTGTTAGGGTTTATCTTGTCACACACACAAACATAAAAGCAATAACACAAGAATATTACGTGGTTCGGTCGATGGTCTGACCTACGTCCACGGGGGCAACTCGGGTTTTTTTTATTATGAGGTGATAATGAATAATTACAAGTACATGAGATTATATAGACTAAAACAAGATGATGATTCCTTAATTAATCTATGGGCTGGCCTAAAGAGAGATTAGGGCCGGCTGCCCCTTTCTCATGATTGAAGCCTGCATCACAACAAGAACTGGGCGAGGAATAGCATTCACCGAGGTTATAGGGTTCGGAATTAAATTGCAGGTCTTGAGAGATAAATGGTTGTGTCAAGAAATCACCTGTCACTTTTTTCCTGTGGTATCAATCAGGTCAAAAGGGGCTGCACCCTAGGAACCAGGACCAGTTCTAAGTTAACAGCTACTTATAGAGTGCATCTTTCCTAACCAGTCTTTTTCTAAACCAGCCTAGTTCCAACTGGCTAAGGGCAAAAGTTAGACCTCCAGGACCGCTGGTCCTTATTATGGAACAGTTCCTTACAGAACAGGATCTTAAACTAGCTAGTAACTGGGCCAATCAGAAACCAAACCAATACATATATAACAGGAAAAAAGAAGTTACAGGAATAAGAAAGAATGCTCAATATATATTTGAACCGATGAACTGCAGCCTTGAGTTCTAAATGAAACAAAAAATAACACAAAGTAAGCATGGAAAAGCAGTATTGCCTTTTCCCATTTCAGTAAATGTATCAATTGCTAAGAAAGCGACAAGTGCTCAGGACAAAGCTATAGTCTTGTTGTCTCAAAAATGACGGAGAACTTTGAGACAAACTCAAACTTATAAATGATATTTTTTTTTTTTGCAGTTTCTGAAATTCACTTACAACACTGTTAAGTAGCTGAAAAATCGATGACATCGGAAAGATTTCTAAATTACTAAATCATACCATCAGAAAAATATCATTTCTATATGGGGAAAGTGATATCTAATGAAGGAACAGAACCTATGATTTTTTGTCCAAAACTGACCTAGTTATCATCATCACTTGTGTTTTCAGAAGATTCATCTTCTTCATCATAAAGCAATTCTTCTTCTTCTTCATCTTCAGCTTCACTTTCTTCCTCCTCTTGTTTCAAAATTTGACTTTTATCAGCAGCCTTATTGATCTGCTTAGATTGGATAACAAATTAACTCAAAAAATATGAACAGATTCACAGAAGTTTTTTCTCTTGTTCTTAAAGACAGTAACCTGCGCTGTTAAAAGTTGCAAGCGTCCTGATAATTGCAATAACGACTGAATAACCTCCCTTCTTGACTTCGTAAGCTGCAAAGAATTTTTTAAAATTAATAGCCAAAACGCCATTAAAATGCTACATTGCAAAGTCATAAGAGAACAAAGTTTTCGAAAACGGTACCAATAAATTCGATGAAGAAATGTGACAATGTTATGGTACAAAGTGTTTGATATTACTATACCTTGTATAACGAATCCAGTAGTTGTGATGCTGGTTCTTGAGATTTAACATAGTCACCATGATTCACTAACAAGCAGCAAATCCATGGAAGAATGTATTGTCCATTTATTGGTCTGTGACAAAATATAACTCTTCATTTGGGGTTTCGGCAGAGACAATAAAATGGGACAGGAGAATGAGAGGAACACATACCTTGTTTGCCACATCGCCAACAATACTTTCAACAACGTATATGCATCATCAGGTGTCATAGATGTAACAGCTGCTATCATCTGTTGGTATCAATTTAATCAGAAAAGAATATGTAATCAGGATATATTAAATAAAATCAGCAGAATAGGTCGTATATGTGCAGAGAGATGTGAAAGAATAAAAACCTGTTTTTGTGGTACATTAGCTTCAAGATTGACACCATTCAAAAGCTTCGATAACAGCACTGTATTAGATGTAAGATCATTATCACTGCTGAGAATGCCTTCAGCTTTCAGACGGTCTTCCAGGCATATAGTTGGTTGATCCGCTTCCGCATCATCTGATGATAAATATATAAGATGCCAAAAACAAGGTTGGGTAAAGCATAGTAGATATTGTTCACAAAAATAAAAATGAATAAGTAAAACCAGATCGTCTGACAGATTGAAAGGGCTATACACATGCAACATGCAATTTTTAAGGAGGAAGTCAATCAAATGTTTGGAATTATACAAGAACCAAGTAAGCTCAGTAAATAACTAATTACGCATAGAATGATCTTATAAACATGGTTTGCATAAAAGAAAATATGATACCTTTAGTTGTTGTAGGCATAGCTTCGCTCTCAGCAACATTAAAAATCTTGGGAACGGGAAGCAAGGCGCCTTCGGTATTTGCACGGTCTAAAGCTGTAACTGTTGAAATTAAAGGGATTAAAAATTTGTAGCAATGCAGCATTCAGTTGTATGCCAATAAATAAAGAACAATGACAAAAACTACAAATAATTCGGTACGCAGGCAAGCTAAAAGAACATAACACACTAGACCTCGCAGTACGTGTATCCGTGTCGTGTCGCGTGTCAGACACGAATTTTACACGACACGAATTATAAAACGTGTCTTGATCTGAAACACGAACACGACACGCAAAAAATTCGTGTGACACGTGACACGACACGCATAAAACACATGTCACACGAATACACGAATTTTACCCAAAATATATATAGTTATAAATTCAAACATAATAACCCTAAAAATTTCAAATTAATTAAGCGAGAATCTAATGTCGTGTATATCCGTGTTTTATTCGTGTTATCGTGTAACACGAAATTTATGCGTATCTTACACGTGTTTATACGGGTAAATTCGTGTTTTACCTGTATAAGACACGAAACACGAATTTTAAACACGAATTTTGTAAAACCCATATACGGAAAACTCGTGTCGTGTCTGTCGTGTAGTGTACCAAATTGTCAGGTCTATAACACACTAATTACTGAAAGAGAGACGAAAGGCAGCTTACTATGATTCTGGTTTTCTAACTGTTTCTTAGACTTGCGAGATTGGGTCATCGGTAAAAGAATTCCACCCAACGAACTGGTTAGTTTTATGTCAGTACCGCACTGTACTGAGATTTTCTCAAAGTATGGCTTTATCAGCAAACCATGGGCAAGAAATACATGTCCAGTTGCAGGCTTTGAGAAACTCTGTAATTTTGCAGAGAATATGGTAGGGACTGCAGTATTGTAATTCTTAGAAATTCCGTCCTCCACGGATACCATGATTTTTGTAGGCTTAGAGTTTCGCAATTCCTCGATATTTGTTCCACTCCATAAGTAACAAACACCCATTTCGGAGATGGCCAATACAGATAGACCTCCAGTGCCAATGCATTTGCTATCTATAAAGATGGCAGGGTGGTCCATTGCAAGAACACAGCAAGCTGATTTCTTTTTGCTACCGTCTACTTCCCAAACTGCAACATATCGCTCACCAATGGCAGATGAAAGTACATATTTACCATCATCAGAGAAGGTCATACACCAAACAGCCCCCTATTTGTAGATTTGAGAATAAGCAAGAATAATAAATTAATAAATGTGAAGATGCATTATTATTTATCTCAACAAGATAGAAAAACTAAACAAACTCACAGGATGCCCAGAAAATTTCTGCATCTTTTTGCGGTCTGAACAGGTGAAAATCTTTAATTGAGCTGCTGCCGTTACTAAAAGCTTTCCATCTGATATTAATGATTAATCATCAACAAACATGTAGTACCAGAGAATAATGTAAGCACCAAAAAATTCATGAACCACAGAGACCATATGCATGACCTTATTTTGGAACGAATAAGTTCAATCATTAAAGTAAATAAAACTTCTGCAAAGATTACAGAGCATGTGGAAAACATGATTTGAAATCATGAACATCTATAATCTGAAAATTATAAATGGTGTCCATCTGAGAATGTGTGTAACCTTGTATAAAGATCTCTGCTTAAACTTTATACATCATCAATATGCAAAATAGAGATGCCATACCCATATAATGTGTTCACTTTCAAAGAATTCAAATCACGTCCATCGAAATAACAAAGCTCGCTAGGGCATACTATATCCGATCCTCGATAAATAAATAAAATCCAAACATATCTCACTCTCCCTGCCTTGACAAAATAGCTCGCCAACAATTAAGCACAGGTAGACATCCACCATAACACACTTCAGCCATCATTAAGCATCAATACCTGTTATACCCATTGCACAACTTTAACCCCCAATCATTATATTGCAGATACCCCATCAAACATGCACCTAACTCACTCCCCTCACACTCACGGTAAATATAACCCTTTTTTTATTTAACAAAGTGATACTTGTCTCTTCATTTCATTCTTATCAAGTAATGTTAATTTTTTCTCCTCCTACCCCCAGAAACAAGTTGCATCAATAGACAAAGAATAAAACAACACTAGAGTGAAAACAGTTTGTATGTAAACCCTCAACAGCAGCTCTCCTATGTATAATGCAATGACTGATATAATACAAAACCATAGGACCAATGCAAACAACAATCTGGTAAAAGTACTGCACAGTAAGGGGGTTCTTGGTTAGAGGTAATAGAAGGAAAGGAATGACAATGATAGTCATCAATGATGGTTGATTTAAAACAATGTACTTAAGTGATTATCCAATAATAGTTAACAAACCATTATTCCATAGATTGAAGAGATTGGAGATTTCACCATTACTCCACAAATTGGGAGGAATGGAAATTTCTCATTGACTTCTCTTCATTATCATTCCCCAACATTCTCTTTCCCATTCCCATTTTCATTCTTTAATTTCAACCAAGCATCCCCTAAGATCATGCGGCAGCATAAGAACAGGTACAGATTAATTTACCATTGAAGAACACAAAATCTTGTAAGCATGCATGACTAAAAATTATATCACGTTATAAATTGTCGGCTTCTCAATATCAACACTATCAGAAATCAACAGGATCATTATCTTAAAGAGAAACATTACAATCATCAGACGATATGAAAGGTGACCTTGTCGGCACCACATAATACACAAAGGAGCTTGTCAAGCTTAATGTCTTGATGATTTATGATCTTATCGGACTAAAATAACTTGAGACGAAATTTTGAATTTTGCTAAGAACTATTACCTAAGTATGAAAACTAAGCACGTATATGCATGGAGCTCAGGCACTGACACAACCATTACAGCATATAATTGTAAAATTTAAGCGATCTGAGTATTTATCAATTGGTGACAAATATGGATTGGTTAACCACTGATATAGGCCCATTAATGCATCTGATGTTACCATTCCTTAGGAAGTAAAGAGGCCAAACTGAAATTTATTAAATGTTTGATGATCCCATACCAATGTTGGCGAAAGGCGCTCTTGAGGCTACATGCCTTGAATAGAGACTAAGTTGAGAGGCGCAAAAAGGCAAGGGCTCGAGTACTAATATATTTAGAAACTAGAAAATATACATATGACGTAGTTTAACATAAAACATAAAAAAATTATAATAATGCTATAATAAAGCATATATCATAAATCCTAATTATTAATTATCCTAATTGCATTACTTAAAAAGTTAAAATTAATTTTTAGCATTTATTTTTATATTCCATATAATAATATTTTTACTTCAATTTATTATCAATAATTGGTTATAAAACTTGATATCCAGAAGGCTATCAAAAAAGTTAAAATTAAATGATGTTATTAGTGGGTTATAAATGGGCTCCTTAAAAGATAAAAGTATAAAACATACAACAGCCCAATATCATGAAGAGGGCTTGTTAGGTTTGAAAACTGCAGTATCAAGCAATTGGCCAAATAGGGATGCAAAATTGAGCAATCGACAATGCTAGGTATATAGAATCTAGCAAGCGACCACAACAGGGATACAGGTATGTCAATTTTGATCCTATACATGCTAATGAAGAGAGTCCAGAGCTTCACGCCTGGGTCGCCTGTCGCCTAGTTGGCCTAGTTGAGCGCCTCTCCTTCTTGCATCGCCTGATCTCTGCTAAGGCGCTTAGGCAAAAATAGCCTCAACTTAGGGACTAGTCGAGCGCCTGGCTCACCTTTAATAACACTGTCCCATACATCAAACCAACCTTACACTGTAGTATGTATTGTCCAGTTGGCTAATGAATGCCCTTCTAGCAACACAAGCTAAAAAAAGTGTCTTATTTCCCACTAAATAGAACAATACATACCTGATGAAACAGACATTGAAGATATGGCTTTCGCAGATGCTCTAAACTTCCCCAACAAGTTCCCTGTCATGGAATCAAGTTCACATAACATACCATCAACACCAGCAGTATATACACATGATCCATTTGTAGGAGAAGAGATTGCAGTGACACCCCTGCATATTGTTGAGAGAATGAGATATTGATAGCATGAGAAATCGATATATACTCTTGTGGGTCTTGAAAATCATTGACCCGCATCAAGATCTGCGGAAACAATACCTTTGGCACTCTTGGAATTAAAGTGGCTATTATAAACTGAAATCTTTGTGTTAACTTCAACCACAAACAAGCATCATAAAGAACGTGACATGGTCACAAGGCTATCAATAGGCATGGTTGCATTTGTGTTAAAAGCATAATGCAATAATATGTTCATGGTGAAAATCCTTGTTGATAGCATTACTTGGAATTGAATAGTGATTGGTCATAAATGGTCTATAAAACAATTCTGCAAACCTAGAGCATCATAACGTGAAGAAGCTAAGGCTATGTTTAACTTTATCAAGTCCTTTTTAAAGATCATATCATGAAAGACAAGAAAACGTGAATATGAATTCAAGATATTATGTATCAAGAAAGATGATATGCACAGGAGAATGAAGTTTGAACTCACCCAGGATGGCAATCACTAACTTTCCACTTAAATTGACCAGCAGAAACATCCAAAGCTAAAACATCACCACCTCCAGTTCCTAAAATAAGCAACGAACTTCGAAGCTTCCGTTTTTTCTGATAATATGCAGTCCATGCAGTCAAGAATGGCAAATTTCATAGACTAAGCATTAAAAGTAACAAGAACACTTCCCTGAGTTCTGTGTGGTATATAAACCATTTCATTTAAATAAAAAAGAAAAGGAAAGAGATGAAAGAAACCGAAAATAAAAGCAAACCTTTTTCTCCAAGGACATCCATTTCATGCAAGTGTAATCAACGGATAGGTGTCCACGTTCAGGCTTAGCAAAAAAGTCTGTTTCATCGGTTGACACAATGTTTGCGAAGTCCGTCTGAATATGGCCCTTAATAGTGTCCCAAATCTGGAGATCAAAATCAAAGAACATCACATTGTGCCCAGAAACTCTAAAACCCTATTGGTAAGCCAGTTCAACTAAGTTACAGTATATAATTTGAAAGATTTCTCAATATCAACCTGCGTAACTAACTTAAATGAGCAATTGATATGAACTAATATATTCTTGATGATAGAGGTATAGAAACACAGCATGGTCGTGAAAATTTACCAGGTAGACTGCTAAAGTATTTCTTTTTTGTAAAAATGCTAATTATGCTTCCAGTGGCATAAAGCGCAAAGAAAACCTGTCTTTAATGCAGTAACTGCAGACAACTTTTCATCGACTCATCTCACCTCCACTCCAGACAGACTATAATCCATCAGTAGCTAAAGCAAAAGGAACCAAAGTCATTACAGTTTTGAACGTGTTCCTGAACATCATTGTTATATCTTCAACTAAACCTAATACAGTCATTAGACAATAACTTTTACTCCCTCTAAGAAAAAGATAACATGGAAAATCCGATATCAATATTGTTGTGATTTGTAGTACTTGTTGCACAATTTAATGTTGCTATCAATTTTTTTGGGGGGAAATCAGTATTAAGCAGTGAAAAGTAGCCGGTTTCATGTTCGATGTCAGAGTATAAGTTCTTCAGAGCAGTAAAATTGCAAAAGTATACCTTTATTCGACCGTCGCCGGAACTGATAGCAAGGAAATCCAACGATGGACTGAAGGAAGTCAATACATCTCTGATATTCGCTGGCTCCATTCTAACCCTGTAACCTTGATTACCTTCAATAACAGAAGTTCAACAAATGTCAACCGCAAAACGCTCAACAAATACATGTGTTCACGCAAAAATTAGACATACCTGCTCTGAAAACGACAGAAGACGACGAGATAAATAGTTGTGTATGAGCAAAGAGGCGGCGCCGGTAGGGGTGAAGTGGTGGTGCTTCGTTATTCTTTTTCCTCCCTGTAAACAAACTATATTGCCAGCGGCGCCTTCTTTCAGTGATGAAACTGGGTTAAACACTTAAACCCTCTCGGTTGTGTTCAATCTGCCCCTTGTAGTTTTGTTTTCTACAAAAGTGACCTGTTTTGCAAACTTTTATTAGAAAATAATCTATATGTTTTCATTTTAATATCTAAACAACAACAATAACAATAACGAATCCCAGTTACATTGGTAGGGAGTTAGATGTTGATAGTCTTGCTTTATGCATCTTCGAGCCATAACGTCACATACTTGACCTCCGATATGTATATGAATGGTGCTCATGAAAGTTACTTTCAATCAAAATATAACATCTTATTATTGTACAAAATAGTATCACAAAAAGAAAACCGTAACATAGAAGCTTAGAAAATGTTTCCAGTTTAAAAACAAACATATACTTAACACTTGTACAAAGTGTTATCCTCATTAAGATCACGCGTAAGATTCTAACATGCACCGCCACAATAAGGGTGTGTGTTTAATTAATGAAAATTTCTAAAATTTTCATTTTACTTTAAAAGAAAAATGAAAACTTGTTTATTTAACAAAGTTTTCTTAAATTTTCATTTCACTTTTTAAAATATCATTTTTTCATACTCTATCTTTTACTTTTCTATCTTTTTTTAACCGGACCAACACTTATTTAAACACTTTATACTCTGTCTTTTAATTACCCTCACTGAAGTTTGTATCATTTCGGTTTCTTTAAAATCACTAAGTTTAGATTCGGTTTTCCGGGTTCAGTCTACCGGCTTTGGTTTTAACCCGGCCAAAACCAGAATTTAAACTTTATGTTATATAGTTTATTTTTTGTGGTCCATAGAGAAACAACATTTTGAAATATTATTTCTAAAACATATAAAAAAATCCATGGAATATCTATTGGGCTATTTCGTAAATATATTATAATGAAAAGTCTTTTTAACGGTGTAAATAATTTTTTTTGTTATAATACTATAGATATTAAATATAAAGAACTTAATATAAGTAAAATACATTTAATCATCTATTTTGTTCAATAAAAACACTATAAAGTTGGTCCAAATGCTCATCAATTTTGGATTCTTAATTATTTATATATATAGAACTTTCATTTAAATGAAATTTTCATTGAAATCAAATAAAATAAGATGATTGATTATATTCTAATTTTAATTTAATTTATAGATTTTTGAATAAAACTGAAATTTTTTTGCTATTTGCTTATTATTATTATAATTATACAATAAAATAAATAAAAATATTTATTGTTGCTTTAAGTATAATGTAAATTTTAATAGCTATCTTCTTAAATTAACCCATATAATAAACATGATTTAATATATTAATTATATGATCATAAAAAATCATATTAATAAAATTGATGATTTATTAATGAAATTATTAATTAAAAACTATCAACATAACATATGGTTCATGAACCAGTAAGAAAGTGTTTGGTTCGCCAAATGTTTTTAGAATGAATTAAATCTGTCAAAGTAATAGAAAATTGAGAGGATTGAAACGGAATTAAATTCAATTTTTGTTGTTTGCTTGACAGAAATGAAATACAATGAAATTAAAATTTATTTATTGTTATTATTCTATTTAAATTGTAAAGTGAGATGTGATGAGTGAGTGTACGGTAGGTGGGATAAGGTTGGAAGGAATAGGATAGGGTTGGCGGAGTGGGTGTTGTTAAGTAGGACATAAAGGTTAGAGTGGGTGAGAAAATGTAAGTAGTATGAGTTAAGGGTATGGTTTGGTAGGGTAGGGTGGGTTGAGTAGGTTAGAATTGGGATGAGAATAGGGTAGGACAGGTAGGTGGATGGGGGTAGGGTGGAGTAGGATGGATGTGTGGGGTATGGTTAGGATTGGGGTGGATGAGGATAGGATTGGGGTGGGGTGAAATATGATTAGGTAGGATAGGGTAACGTGAGGTATGGTTAAATGGGTGGGTGATGTGCGATAGGTTGTGTTGACAGAAAAAAAAAAACATTTTATGAGAATGAAATCTTAATTCATTGCCTATTATGTAAGAAAATAGACTTCAATAGGCAGAAAATTTTAAGTCATAAAGATTTTTTTTCATTTTTTTTAACCAACCAAACATTAAAAAAAATGAAATTTTGATTTCAATTCCATGTGTTCCTTTAACAATATCATAAATCATAAGGTTGCGTTTAGTTAACGAAAACTAGTCATTTTTCAATTTCAGTTTTCAAGTTATAATTTTTAGTAAAAAATAAGGGTTTCTATGAAAAGTGAAAACTTGTTTAGATGATGAAGTTTTAGTTTTAAAGAAAATAAGATGAGTGATTATAAAATAAAAAAATAAGATAGGTGATGGAAAAGTAAGAGAGAAAAAGAGAGTATTATAAAGAAATATGGTAGGTAGTAGAAAAGTAAGAGAGAGAATATGAAAAATGGTATTTTAAAAAGTGAAATGAAAATTTATGAAATTGTTGTTGAGTAAACAAGTTTTCATTTTTGTTGAAAAGTGAGATGGAAAATTTAAAAATTTTCGGTAACTAAATGCACAAAAAAACATGTAATAGAAAAAAATAAAAAAGGAACGAAAAGAAAAGCAAAGGCGCAAAGATGAAAAAATTTGTTCTGCATCCTTTCGCATAAGATGCCCTAAAACCCAATTCCACGGTCACGCCTCCGTTACCGAATCTCTTTAAACCCTCACAAAACCCTTGTCTCATATCTGTTGCATCTCATTGCTCATATCAATGGCGTTCAAGAACCAAAAAGACAACAAATCAAGCAAGCGAAAAAGAGTTCCAGGAGCAACAAAAGGCGCCGATGGAGGCAAAATCAGTCCGAAGAAGCATAAAACGCATTCGAACAACCAACCGAATAAAAGTTTCAAGAAACCATTCGGCGCAAAACCTGCCGGTAAACCTAGTTTTGATAAGTCAGATGCAGCTCAGAATGTGCCAAAAACCAAGCGAGAACTTCGTATACAAGCTAAGGTGTTTGGAAGTTTTTTTTAATAATTTTTTTTATTTGTGGTAGTAGTTTAATTTTTAATGAACTAGTTTGCCTAACTATCGTTATCCGATAGCTGAATAAGAGCATGATGACATAAGTTAACAATAACATGTGTCTATCGTGTTACTTAACGTGAAACAAGGGGCAAAAGCGGAGAGCAACATTGTATTGAATATGGGATTTCTTTCAAATACGAATGCATATTGGTGATTTTATAGCAAGATCTGGATATGAAGGAATGACAAAAGCAGAAAATTGTTGTCAGACAATACTTTTATTGGCACATGGTTTTTGGTTTTGTTCATCCTTTCAGTTAAGAAAGAGATCTGTTTTGGATTTTTGACTTTACATGTGAAAGTAGCCTTCAATATTGGTCTTCAATTTGAACTGAGAAAAAGGCTTAAATAATATATTCATTAAAGTTTTCTATCAATTTTGCAATAACTCGAAAGGTTTGACGCTAAAAAATGATGATAACCTTAATGTGCTCTGAAATTCTATTAATTTTGCAAAAGGATGTCAGGTTTGACATTAAAACCAAAGTGCCGCTTGTTTTGGTATTGGCTAATTCTAGTTTTCTTTGTAATTTGTTTACTATCAACAAAGCAAAGTTTTCATTTCTAGGTTCTAACGAGACTGTTATAATATGGTTTTGCAGGAACTTGCTGAAGCTAGGAAGAAAAAGAGAAAGCCTCATTACACTCTTGAGCAAGTGCGTGTTTGTTTAAACATAATTGTATCCATTATTGTATGTATACCATGATAGTTAATATTGATCATAGTTTCCTTAAAATGTCTGTTGTATACATATACCATGCTTTGTGTGTTCCTTCTTTTTTCTGTTTTTTGGCGATCTCATTACTTTCGGAGGATTTAAAACATTGCATACCGAGTTAATCATATGGCTTATGATTAGATACATGTTATTACATTAGTATTTTTATTTATGATTCTTTTTTAACCCAGGAGCTTGCTTTACTATGGGAAAAGATGAGGCGTCGAAATATTGCAAAAGAAGATAGATCCAAGTATGTATATGGTTGCATGTTTTGTGTGGCAATGCATTAGTCTTTTATCTCTTGAGTTCTATTATTAAGTTGCTCTGTCTTTTGAATATGTACCAAGGTTGGTGAGTGAGGCTTTAAGAAAGATGAAGGGCAAAATTCCTGAAATTGCAGGCTCCCATGTTTCTTGCCGTGTACTTCAGGTGATTACTGTAAAATTAACTTATATGCTTTCAAAGTGATTTTCTTTAAGACGAGTACTTATGTTGGCTTTTTTTGTTTTTTATTAATTGCTTTAGACTTGTGTCAAGTACTGTTTACAAGATGAAAGGAATGCAGTTTTCGAGGAGCTTCGGCCACACTTCCTCACCCTAGCTTGCAACACTTACGCAGTGCATCTAATTACAAAGATGTTGGATAATGGTTTGTAGTAGAAATTAAATGATGTTTGTATAGCGCAATACCTTATTTGTTTGTCAGATGTTAACAAATGAAATAAGGTTTGTTGCTTATTATCCTTTATTTCTTTGCACTTCTGTAGCCTCAAAAGAACAACTGGCGGGTTTTGTTTCCTCTCTTCATGGGCATGTTGCTTCTCTTTTACGGCATATGGTTGGTTCAGTTGGTACGACACATCACACTCATATAAATACTATCTTATTTTAATTATTTATATTTGATACATGATATTCTAAAATGTTCTATTTAGGCCACATGACTATTTCTCATACACCTAGTCATTGAACTTACAAAACGTGTTCCATTTTGGCCACTTATGGGAAAAAAGAGCATATTTATCTTGTATATTTTGCAAGCACTCATCCTTCTAGCTAACTCCTTACAAGAAAAATCCCTGGTTGGTACATCTTGCATGTTATGAGGGTATATAGTCATTTTCGATAAACTATTATAGGGGTGTTATGGTCACTTCTTAAAAAAATTACCAAAACGTAACACATGTTGTAAGCTTGGTGACTAGATGTGTATGAAATAAAAAGCAGGTTGGCGTTATTCTATGACTATAAGCCTTTCATTAGTGATGATTTACTGATTTACGTTCCCTCTTTATGTAGTGATTTTTGGCTTTGTACATCTAATTAGTATTTTTTCCTAATGCTGTTGACCCGTGTCTATAAACCTTGCACCATACGTTTTGACTACCTCCTTGATATTATTTGAGAACCATATTGTTGAACTTTTCCACCTTTTCTCATAGTTGTTGAACATGCTTATCAATTGGGAAGTGCCACTCAAAAACAGACCCTTCTTGTCGAATTATACTCTACTGAGCTTCAATTGTTCAAGGATCTAGTTTTAGTGAAAGAACACAGGTAACTAAACCTCTCTTCATATAAGGCATGTGCTGGCCTTTTTTTTCTTTCTATTCATGATTCGTATTACTTTGCTAACAGGTTAGTTGACATAATTTCCAAGTTGAATTTGCAAAAAGCTGCTGTACTGAGGCATATGTCCTCTGTTTTTCAACCAATCCTGGAGAAAGGAATAGTGGATCACTCTATTTTGCATAGGGCACTTGTCGAGTACTTTACAATTGCGGACAAGGTATTTTTTTACCATTGAACAGTTGGTCTGCATGATTGAGTCTATCCAAGACGCCACTGGTTAGCAACTTAGCATTAAGGGTGTTTGTTTTGTCAAAATCAGTTGGAATAGTAATTTGTGATTCCATTTGACCCAACTGCATGGTATGAATGGTTAGAAAATTGGAAGGAAGTTGATGTGGAATTGCAAAATTTCACCGAATGAAGGAATTGATTGATGGATTTGATTTTCACTTTTTCTCTTCAAATTAAAAAGGCAAAACTACACATTCCACCAAACGCATGATCAGACCAGATTCACTTCCTTCAAATTTTATTTGCTTGCACAAATTAGACTCCTTCCACTAAACATTATGTGAACAAAATGACCTCTTTCCTTCTTTAACATTTTGTGAAACAAACGGCCCCTTCCATTCGTTTTTTCCATAGCTTTTTTGTCTCTTTAGTTGCATTTCTAAATCAAGTGTGTGGATAGACCTCTGCTGCAGATGTTATTCAACATTTGTCAAGTGCACTCCTTGTGCGTATGATCCATACAAAGGATGGATGCAAGATTGGAATTCTCTGCATCAAGCATGGCAGTGCGCAGGTTTGTTAAAATTAACAGATGGAATGTGTCTTTAGTTTGATCACCACTTCACTTTCGTCTATCCCAAGCTGGCAAGCTCAATAAGGTTAGTTTGCTGTTAATAATTTATGTTTCTTTGCAGGAGAGAAAGAAAATTATAAAGGGGATGAAAGGTCATGTCAGTAAGATAGCATTGGATAGATTTGGCAGCATGGTAAGTACAGATTTTAAGTCTGTGTTAAAGCTATATGTTGTGCCATATAATTGAAAATGAGTGATAGACGTCTAAAAAAATGAAATCTGTATCTGATTTGTTTTCTTACTTTTCAGGTGCTTGCATGTATTCTCTCTGTTGTTGATGACACACAGTTAGTTAAGAAGGTTGGCCACTAGAGCTTTCTCTTGTAGTGAGCTTGTGCATAGTCTTAAATTGTTGCTCTCTAATTAATTGATGAATTACAGATCATTATTCGTGAACTCCAAGCAGTACTAAAGGAGCTGGTTTTAGATAAGGTCTTTGCTCATACCCCTTAACACAAGTTATTAATACCATAACTACTAGTGGTCCCTCTTGTGAAATATAGGGACCGAAGTGGGCCAGTTGTGCATCTCTAGTTTATTTTTTCATTTTTTATCATACTCTCTTATGGTTATAAGTTTTTAATTTAATCTAATATGACCTCAGAATGGAAGACGGCCTCTATTGCAGCTTCTTCATCCAAATTGCTCACGTTATCTCAGTCCAGATGATTTGTCTTTGTTAGATTCGGATATACCGTCTTTACTAATCAAGGTAACCTTATACACCATCTAAGGTAGTAAATAAAAGAGACACTGTTGCCTCATATATTACGAGTTCCTTTCCTTTGGCAACAGGGTGACTCAGAACGAGAAACAGACATCAAATATTCAGATATTGAAGGTGAGGACATGAGTGATGCAGAGGAGAATGTGCAATCAGTAGCGGGTGGGAAAAAGGATCCCGTTCTACGGAGACGAGAGTTGTTGGTAGATAGTGGACTTGCCGAGGTTTGTCTTGACATCTTAACTGTAGGAACCTGATGCTTGTATGCACAGAAATTCATGTTTATTCTGTCTTTTACAGAGTCTTGTCGTTGCATGTTGTGAGAGTGCAGAGGAATTACTCCGGTCAAATCATGGAAGAGAGGTCTTGTTTGAGGTGATGATATTGGCAACCATTCTTAACTTGTCTTGTTTGCAGGTGTCTATGTTTGAGAAGTTTTCATGCACTTTATACATTATATAGAGCTGTTAATCAATCTTAGTAGAGCAAAGGTTTAGTGTCGTTTGTTTTTTTATATTAAGATCTTTTTTGAGCACTTATGTCCTCAAAAGGAAGACATTTGACATGTAATAAATCATAATTGAAGACATGAGAAGGTCTTCACATATCTAATGTCTTAAAAAACAAATGGCTTACAATCCCAAATGTGTATTGTAGAAGTAACAAAGAGGACTTGTCAGGTGAGCTGGGTAACGGGTCAGAATGGGGAAATTTTCGTATGGGTCAAAATGTGTTAGGTTGGGTTGACATGCCAACAAGGCATAGAATTAAAAAGTCCATTTTGTTTATTGTATTATAGACCCTTTATCTTTCTTTCCTGGTGAAATCATAGTCTGATAGCTTAAAGCGATTGCATCAAGATTAATAGTGCTTTGAGTGCAGGTTGCTTCAGGGGGATCAGACGGCATTCTCCACCCGCATGTGGATGAAAAGTTGGCATCTTTACATGAAATTTTAGCATCTAGAATAGCAGTGCCAAAATTGGAAGGCCAAGAAGAGGAGCATCTCCTAGAGAACTTCCATTCAAGTAGGACAATTAGGAAATTGATACTAGACTGCTCCTCTTTTGCGTCCATTTTGTGGGAGAAAGCTTTCAAAGGGAATTGCAAGACTTGGGCCCAAGGTCACAGGTAATCTAGCTGCACTTGCTACCAAAAAACCATTCATTTTTTACTTTGTTGCTCAAATGAAAACTGAGCAAAGTTATTAATTTAGTGCATTGGGAGTACCTTCATTTGTTTACTTTACTTTCTGTAACGTATAGAACTGTTTTGCAGTGCAAAGGTTGTTTGTGCATACTTGGAGACCTCGGATCCTGTGGTGCTCAAACTGGCAAAGAAAGAGCTGCAGCCGTTGCTAGACAAAGGTGTACTAAAATTACCCGAGAACAAGCAACTGAAAAAAGCAGAATAAACAACCAAGCCAAATTAGTTGAAACAGACATGTATTCAAATCGAATCATAGTTGCTTCTGTGGCTCTACTTGCAGTGTCGATCAAAAGTTATCAATTAGTGAGGTACACACATAAGAACATTGTATTTTTAAATTAGTAGATCTAGATGTTTATTTGATTTACAATTTACAAAGTCAAATTTTGTCTTGTATTATTATATATTGATTTTGAGTTTTTTACAACTTATGGATCTTTTTCTTGGTTTTGACTGAAACAAAGCACTTTTTGGGAAACCATTTTGCTGAATCACCTCAATCAAGTTTCTACCTGATGTTACTCTCAATCAAATGACTGCTGGTTTGAATTCATAAGCGACACAGGTCAAAGATAGACGATTAGATATGGTTTTTCTACATCTGAATATTATAACGTCGCAATGTGTATTATCTATCCCTCCCAGAGTATTAAGTTTTGAGATCCTGTATAAGCTAATGGTAGGGGGCTACAATATTTTTATAGGCTTCTAGTTGAATAGATGAAATTAGGTCAGTTTGTTGCTTGTAGCCGAATAAGCCGATCAAATGGGAAGGTAGAGTGCCTCTACCAGCTAGTGTTAAGATCTTATTGCATCTCCTTTCCGGAGAAGGGAGGTTAACCTTCATTTGAAAAACTAAAATCGGCATCTCCTTGACATGCTTGAACGTTTCTAACAAACAATCGATAGGTTATCATCAGCTTGAATTTACTTGATTTCCTACGAGTTAGAAATGTGGCTTACGTTTTTAGGCCTTTAGGCTGGGAACTTGGAAAATGAAAGTCCCTCTTAGGTAGGAATGGCTACGGGACGGGGATTGGTCATTCCGTCTCAGCTTAAAAAACCACATGGCCTTAGCTGGGATTCCTGTTGGGTAGGTACGGAAAACCGTTGGGATTTGGGGAACCCATTTAATCATAACGTTTAATTAAATTGTGAAATTTTATTTCGAGATTATTGTTAAACCTAAACGAGTAAAACTTATAGTGATTCAAATTATAAACGAGTACAAAATTGAATAAAATCATAAACAAAGTAATTGTAAAATTGACTAACAGTTATATGTATGCAAACAAATAAAATACTTATCATTACATGATATAAATATAATAATAAGATACATATATAATCTGAAAATATATATACATAAAATACTTATTATTATGTAATAAATAAGTGGATATTTAATGGGTGTTTTAATTGGGTTAGTGAGACGGATATCATAAATCTCATTCCCGTTTAGAAAACCCGTCTCATTTTATTCGGGATTTTTTTTATCAAGTTCGGGTTTTTTTTTTTTTTTTTTTGGGGATCTCTTCTCTTTGGCATAGAACACCAATCCGTTTTTTTGTTCCTATTGGGATGCATAGAAAACGCATTCAAATTTGTGCTTCTCATAATCACCTTCTGCTACCGTCAATTGGTGGTGTGTTCATTCATCATTCCGTTGACCTTTATTTCCATGGTATTTAATATATAACTTAAACAAAAAAAAAAAGACTATTTTATATATAAAATAGTATAATATATATCGTATATATATAATTAAGATGAGCATCATATGTAATGCATTTACTTGCATCCTGTCGTACTAGTTTATTACCTGCGTATTACGCGGATATTTTTAATATATATAAAATATAATAAACTAAAAGGTAAAAGTATAAATATTATTTTTAAACAAATATATATAATAAATGATATTATTATTTATTATGACCTATTAATTTTGTATAATTCTACATACACATGAATAGTAATTATTTTTTAAAATATTTTAAACTTTCATTATATTATATTATAAGTAATAAGTTATTAGAGTATTAGATTTTGTTGGATTTGATTTGATTTGAATTTAAAAGAAGATTATATTAGATATGGATAGATATAAGTTAAATTTATTTATTATTTTTTAAAACTATAAATGTCACGTGTCGATTCATGGCGATGACACGTGGCTTAATGAGAGTTGAGTATAGTTACCCTTTTAATAGTATAGATTAATTATTTAGGGTTTAGGGTTTATTATGAAATAAATCAACATTTTTTCACGTTTTTTGCGTTTTTGTCTCTTCATGTTATTTTTTTTCATAAAAATTCTCAAGTTATTTTTTTTCTTTTTGGTTATTGGAAAATGTATATTAGAACTCGGGGTTTCAGTCTCTAAAAACCCGGTTTAATAATTAAAATCGGGGTTTAATAGCCAAATTTCACAAAACTAAAAAAAAATAGCATTGATGGACGAAAATGCAAAAACTGTGAAAATAGATTGGTTTTTTTCGTAATAAACCCTATTATTTACGGATACACTCCTAGACTTCCAATTAAACATGAATAAATTATAGTTGAACACTTGAACATAACGTGTATATATAAATTTCATGTATTCAATTGAAATAGGTTTTAAATATCTAATTAAATATTTAAACTATTGAATTTTATAAAATAATATCATTAAGATCGTAGAAATAATTTCTTTTTTAACGAATTGTGGTTTCTTAATGGTAGAACAAGTAGTTTTTACTTATACCTTTTATAAATTCTAATAAAAATTATTGACTAAGTTTACAACGATACGTTTTTTTTTTTTTTGACAAGTAAAGATAAAGAAAAATGAGATTTTGATGATAAAAATAATTTTTCTTCTACTTTGTGCATATATATTATCACTTAGGTATACGATTGAAGTTTAAAATTAATCGAACTAAAAGTTAAAAAGTATATTACAAAAATGGTCACTGTGGTTTGTTCAAAGTTACAAAACGATCCTTCAACTTTCACAGTTACAGTGATTGTCACTCAAACTGTTTTTTACTTGCAGAAACGGTCAACTATTTATAAACTTTTTAAAAATGATGATTTTGTTATTTTTTCAATTACAAGTTTGGGCCTTTACTATTTAATTTAAGGGTTAAAGTCTTACAAATTTAAGTTAGTTTACTGAAATTACTCAAATGACTAATGTAGTTATTTTTTTTATCTTATTGGTACTTGTACTTACAATTTATTGTTAAGATGATACTTTTGATTATCGGTTCTACCGGTAATGATCTTAAATTTGTGTTTTTAAAAGTATGAAAAGGATCTATATGCTTATGTGGATTTTCTAAATTATTTATATAGATCAAAATCCACGTAAATTCACGTTGTACTCAAAAATAACTTGTTGATATGGTACCTATAACAGTAACTATGTTTAGGGGTGTCCACGGTTCGGTTCGGTTCGGTTAGTAGCTAACATGTGAACCTTGTTTTCGGTTTCGGTTACCCGATCATCGGTTACCCGTTAGAAGCCGGTTACCCGCGGTTCGGTTCACGGTTACCCGTCATATGTTTAAAAGCAAATAAAATTATAGAATTATATCATTTTTAAGCAAAAATTCTTTTTAAGTTCAATGTTATAGTAAATTATTTAATTATAAATCTTAAAAGTTACACTAAATTTATCTGATAAAACAATTAAAATAAAAAATTAGTAGAAATTTAGTATTTAACGTATTAGAATGTCTAAATGAATGTATAAATAAAAGCTAATAACTTGTATATATATAATCGGTTCGGTTCGGTTATTCTACGGTTTTCTAAAAATGAAAACCTAAACCGCCCCGTGATGTTTCGGTTTCAGTTTTTTTCGGTTTCGGATCAAGCGGTTCGGCTCGGTTTCTCGCTTTTCCGGTTTTGTTTGAACACCCCTAACTATGTTGATAGAGTAAATCCGCGTAAACATCATGTAATTAAAAACATGTCACGTTGTCATTTGAATCAGCAAAAACTGTCATATCAACATAGTTACTGGTTACATGTACCATATCGACAAGTTATTTTGGAGTACAACTACCATCCGCTCAAAGAAAAAAAGTTAATTAGTCATTTAAGTAAATTGAGAAAAGTATGTTGCATTTGTACGACTTTAACCCTTAATTTAATTTCAAGTTTGACATTTTGAAAAATTTTTATTTTTGGTTTTAAATTTGAAATATCATAATTACAATTTAATTCTTTCTTAAATATATTATTATTATTATTATTATTATTTACACATTTTTCTAAAAATAAGTTTATATTTATTAATTAAATTTTTATATTTATATACTTAAATTAGTTGATTAACACTTTTCTTTAGTATTTAATTTATTTATTAAAGATTTATTTATTTTATTTTTTATTTGTTAACGTATTTATATATTTTTATTATTTATACCTTTTCATTTAACTATTTTATTACCTTGATATATTTTGATTTAATTATGAGTTCTATGAAAAATATAAAAATTTAATTTTTTTCATTTTAAATTAAATATTTTGTTTGACTAAAATGTTTCAATTTAAATTTTAATACTTTATGAGTATTGATTTAAATATTCTGTTACATTAATACGTTTTGATTTAAATTTAGTATTTATTTGTTTTAATTTAAATATTTTGTTATGCCAATACGTTTTGATTAAATATAGTATTTTAATTGTTTTGATTTACAATATTGTACATTAATACATTTTATTTATTTTCACTTAAATATTTTGTTCATTTTCATTTAAGTACTAACGTAGCAAAATTGTAAATCAAAACAAATGAAATGTTAATTTGAAATCAAAATGTACTGGCATAACAAAATATTTAAATCAAAAGAGATAAAATAATAAATTTAATTCCAAACGTATCAGCGCAACAAAATATTTAAATAAAAAATAAAAAGTTAGTTTATGTAAATCAAAATTTATTAAAGTAATGATTTAGTAAATTTAAATCGAACTGCATGAAATCAAATTTTATTAACGTAATGAAATAGTTAGATGAAAAAGTATAAATGATAAAAGTATAAAAAATAGTTTATTCAATGAAATATAAAATAAATAAATCTTTACTAAATAAAGTGAATACATAAAAGAGGCATAACTTAACTAATTAAGTATATAAACAGAAATATTTTTTTATGAATGAATATAGTTTTTAGAAAAAAAGGTATAATTAATAATAATATATTTAATAGTGAATCAAATCATAATATATTAAATTAGTATTTTAAATTTAGAACCAAAAATAAAAATTTAAGAAAAATACCAAATTTGAAATTAAATTAAATGGTGAAGGTACCAAACTTGTAATTGAGAAAATGATAAAATCATCGTTTTAAAAGGTTTAGAAACAGAAAGACCGATTCCATAAGTAAAAGTGGTTTGAGCCTTTGAGGGATCACCACTACAACTTTGAAAGTTGATGGACCGTTTTCATAATTTTAAACAAACTACAGAGACCATTTCTATAATTACTCAAATTTAAATAAAACTAATAAAACGTTATCCTTGTGTTGCATTTAAAGATTGATTGGAGACGTAACGATCAATGATGTTAGTTCACATGTATGATGTGATCATATGAATGAAATCAAAGTTTATTACCAAAAAAATTAATATGTTTTATTTTTTAATGAAAATATTCATTCATTTTATTTTTTCCAGAAAAGTTTTCAAGTTAATTGCTAGGTTTTCAGTTTTTAAAAGGGTTTATTATGAAAAAAAAACTGACATGTTTTTCATGGTTTTTTTGTTTTTGTTCATTAATGTTTTTTTTTAAGTTATCAAGTTAAATTTTTTTTAGTAATGTGAAATTTGACCATTAAAATCTGGTTATAATTAGTAAGTCGGGTTTTTTTTTAAAACTGAAAAGTCAGGTTCTAATAGCCAAATTCCCTAAACCAAAAAGAAAATTTTAACTTGAGGAATTTTCTAAAAAAATACATGGACGGATGAAAATGCAAAAAACATATTCGTTTTTTTATAATAAACCTTTTTTAAAAAAGCCGATATACCCGTTATAATCGGACCTCTAATAATTAAATTTCACAAAAACTAGAAAAAAATAACATGAGGACTAATCTGGAAAAAAAAATAACATTGAGGACGAAAACACAAAAACCATAGAAACATGTTGGTTTTTGATAATAAACCCATTATTTAATAAAACAAATCAAGCAAAGTTATATATATGTTCACGTTACCGTCAGAAGCTAAATATATTTTAAAATGTGTGAGAAGTACTATAATTCGATAATTTTGTATATTGATTCACTTATTTGATACATTAATTCACTTTTTTGAATTTGTGATTCATTGTTTATAAATTTAAAAAACTAACGAATCAATGTAAAAAAGTAATGATTTATTGATTTACTTAATCCAAAATTATGATTCATTATTTATATATTTAAAAAATTGTGAATTCGTATGTAAAAGATGAATCACAATACTTCTCACATTTCTCAAGATATACATAGCTTCTCATTTGATTCTAAATACATGCATGCATGCATTGATACATACATGGAGAGAATGCGTGTTTGTTTGGGGAGGGGGTTTAGGGAGAATAATAATGATTGGGAAATGAGAATCACAAATGCATCACAATTCCCGTGTATTGCATCATGATTTCTGCATGATAGATCACCTGATCCAATAATTATAAAGTGGTTTTCCGATTTTGCCGATGCATTATGGTTTCTTTCTTGAACCCTCCTACACACACCTAAATTAACATGAGTACCGAACACATCCTATTGTGAATGATCATCCAAAATTTCTCACATAAACATGTATAAATCATGATTATAAGACTTTTTTTATTTAAAAAAAATCATATATTTATACATTAAGATTTGAAAAACAAATATTGTGAATGGTTTAAATTTTTTTTTTTTTTAGTGAATGATCATTCACAAAAATATATATGATCATTTACAAAATATTTAACGACGTAGAATTGGTGAATGTATCCGAAAATTACATATCATATGTGTAAAGACAAGGTAGTTAGATCTACTTTTTGATCGTCTTAGAGAATTTTAGCTAACTCATAACTTGTGGTATTTGCTTTGCAGTAAATGCTTTGGGACTTTAAATTACTATTGTGACGTAGTTGCATTGTAGACGTGTACCTATATAACACTTGTAGTGGGAAACAATATTATAATATTGTATTTAACTTATAATTAGTGCATGCATTATCTTGGAGTTCAAGATAATTGCATTTCTTAAGATTATTATTGCATGAATATAAAACATGATGTTACATATATGATATATCAAACTAAATTAGGTAATAATAAAGTGTAAACAAATATAAATATTCTTATTATGATTTCACCCTAATGACCGAAAAGTATAAAATTTGTAACGATAGTAGAAAAGATCGAATCTCATTACATGCTCCTTAATCCCCAATCATTGTTATATAATTTATTTAACCAATTATTAGAACTCGTAAAATATGGATTTACATATTTCTTATTTTTTTTAAGATGATAAATAAGTTATTATATATTCTCCTACTTAATATCGTTCCCTTCAATTACAAAGGTAAAATTTTGAAACATCTCAATCAATAGAAGATTATGTTGTATGTATGACATATGAAAATCTTATTTCATGGAAAAAGCCAACCACGAATTTTAGTCAAATGAATGATGTTATGGTAGACATCCACTTCACTTAATTATATGGCATCAAAGTTAAAATGGATATTGCATGCAATTCTGGGGTGATCATTTTGACCCAACATATTGTAAAATACTAAGTTAGAACATAAGTTTTTTAAAAAATGAAATTCTATAAAATGATGTATTAAACAAATTGTTCGTTGAAATTTTTTTTAAAATTATGCAAAATTTATGAATTTTGGGCGTTAATCCGTTTAACCCGTTTACTTAAGTGAACCGAAATGGCCACAATTGCATGCAAACAATGAATGATATTTATATTTTATAACAAGACTGTTGATCAATTTAGGTGAATACATAAAGACCTTGCAGTAAAGACTATATAATAGGGATTTAAATTCAAATTAAATCTAAATTATAATATTATTTAGAATAATATATTTACCATTTCTCATTTTCTAACTATGTCACTTGCTTTGTTATCTTTTTGACATTCGACTAATCTAATTTAAATTAAATACATATCTATCTATTCTATTATAAGAGTAACTAGAGTGTCACTTGACACTTAACTACGTTGCCACTTGGCGAAGCTTGTATGTGACACATGTACTTTATAATTTTTTTGTTTAAATAATTAATTACAAGTCATTTATAGTTACCATGTTTTAGGGATTTTATTAACAACCTTGGTTTGATAGAAATATTTTTCGATGGTTGATATACGAGACTTGCAAAATGAAAATTCTAAATTCTAAGGGATGACATTAATTATTAAGAAAGTTAAGGTTTACTGTATCTCAATTATGTATTGTCGTTAATTATAAATAACACTAAGGTAGCGTTTGGATTATTGGATTTTGATATACCAGGATTTTAAAATGACAGAATTTGAAAATGACAGGATTCAAATATGACAGGATTTGAATCATCTCATGTGTTTGGTTTGCAGGATTTCAAATTCAATTATTTGTAAAATCTTGTTTATCTGCAAATGTATCAAATGATATGGGTAAAGCATGTAGGTGTACAAGTAGTAAGGTAAGTTATGTTAAAAGGTGGGTAATGTGTCGATAGGTAGGGGTAGGTAGGTAGAGGGGTGGGTGGGTGGCATGTGCTGGGATGTTTAAGGTGTGCTGGAATGTGAAGGGGTAGTGTGGGATGAGTGCTTATTGATATATGTGGGTAAGGTATGATGGGTGATGATAGGATACGATGTATACTTGGTGGGGTAAGGTAGGTGGGTAGGTAAGGGTGGGGTGGGTAGGGTTGGGTGAGAAGGGATAGTATGGGGTGGGTATGCGTGTGTGTGTGTGTGGGTGTATATCTGTGTGTGAGAGGTAGGATGAGAGAGAGTAAGATAAGATGTCTTGTTGGGTCGGGGTGGGGATGGGTAGCGTGGGTAGGTATGGTAGGTACTAGGTAGGGGTAGGGTGGAGAGGTACAGTAGTATGGTACATTGGATTGGTGTAGGTAGATAATGTTATATAGTTATCATTATTTGGTATGTGTAGTTAGGGTATGGTATGATAGAATGGGGTGGGGTGGGTGTTGGTAGGGTAAGGTAGGATCAATAGGTATAGGTAGGTAGTGACTAGGTTGAGGATAAAAGTAATATTATCATTTGGTTTGGATTTCGAAATGTAAAGATATGAGATTTTAAAATAATAGGGGGTATGGAAGAATTCTAAAATCTTAAAATGGAGGATTGTGAAATGCTAAAGGAAATTGAAATCCCTCTATTTTATTTTGCCAAACATGAGAGAGAAAGGGATTTTCAAATGAAAATCCTATCAATTTCTCTGAAATCTCACAAACCAAATGTCACCCAAGGATCGATTTTTTTCCATTCATTATTTGGAGGTTTCATAAATTATTTTAATAATATTTTTCATTCTATAATCTATAATGTTTAAATAAATATTTAGTCACGTTTCATTTATAATATTCAAAGTTTGTACTGTTTATTGATTTCTATAATTATTTTAAAAATTGTAATTTATTGAAAAAGTTATTATTCAAAACAGATCTGTATATTATACGGTTAATATAGTAGTTATTATATTAAAAAAATTATCAAAAAATAAATTCGCGTCTCAATCTATCCTCATCTCTTCTCCGGTGCTTGTTACGCTGTTCCCAACTCTCTCTCTCTCTCTCTCTCTCTCTCTCTCTCTCTCTCTCTCCAGATTCGACGTCTTCGTGCAAGATTTCGCAAATCAACTTCCTTGATTTTTGCTAAACAACAAAATTTCGATCCAATCTGCAGTTAATTTGATACAATTTGACAGTAATAGACTATCACAAGATCAAAACACCGTTAAGTCGATAATCAGCGAAGTTCTGAGCTGATTTGATGGCCGCGACGACAATGGCGACAGCGGCGGGGGCGGTGGTGCTATTGTATTATGTACTGGCTCGGAGATTGACTTCGGCTGATGTGAAGGCTGCCGAGGATGACGAGGGACGAGAATATATGAAATCAAGTAAATCGAAGAGGAAGATCGCCCAGAGGAGGCCAGCTCAGGCGCCTGCCACTTGGTTTGAAACGATTTCGACTCTCTCTGAGACGCTTAGATTTACGTATTCAGAAACCCTAGGGAAATGGCCTATCGGAGACTTGGCTTTCGGCATCAATTATTTGTTGCGAAGGCAGGTAACGCCTATTTCTTATTCGTCTGTTTTAGTTTTTAAACTTTTAGTTGATCTTTTTTGATCCGCCAAAATTAGGGATCATGCAAGACCTAAACTAGTAAACTCATGTCCTTGAAGATTTAACTTTTATACATCTCTATGGTTATGATTTGAATTATTACTTTCCGTGTTTTATCTTGAGTTATTGAGTTCATTATGAGGGTATTGTGCATAATCATAGATTTGTTGTATTTTCCAATGAGAAAAAAGCTGTATATGTTATTAATTGTTATCCACATGCAGTTTCAATTATCAATATGTCACGCCAGAAAATCTAATGAATTGGAGAAGATGAGAGGTAAAAGACTATAAGTAAGTTAAATTTAGGGCATCTACCTTCAACTGAGAAAAGAAGAAGAGAATATACGGATTTTGGTATCTAATCTTTGAAGTGAAACTACTGAGAAAGATAGTCCATTAGGCCTAGAAATCATTGTACATTTTTAAGTGGAACAGAGCTGGCCTGGTGTATGATAGCGACTAGCAACTTTAGCTATGCTATCTTTGTTTTAGATTGATTCAAACTTGTTAAAGGCTCAAGGTGCAAAGGGGTCCTGCAGGCCTAGCACAACTGCACAAGGCGCAGGCCTCATAAATGCGAGGGTTAGAGTAACCATATTGAATAAATGTATCAAATTGCATTACAACACAAAACACCAAAATAAAATGCAACTCTAAAATTGTTTAATAATAATGATAGGTAAATCATTCACAAAATAACAGAAACTTTACATCACAACATCATTACATCGATAATAATCATGAACAAGCAAAAAGTTATAAAGATAGCAAACAGAAAAGCAAAAGAAAGTAGGTATTTTTGATCAAAAACAAAATCATTCTATTAATCAAAATCGGTATCACTGATCAAAAACTGAAATTGGTGATAAGATGCTTACGTCAAGTAAATTTTATACATGGGTGATCCAAGTGCAAATATCTTAATAAAAATGCTACAGAAAATTGGGAAGTTGGAAAGAGGAAGAAACAAAAAAGAGAATGGACCTTGGTCGCCAGAAGTTGGAACCCTGGGCCGGTGGCGAGTGCTTAATGAAGAAGCAGAAACGATGAACTTACCTTTAAAATCGCGGGTTTTATTTTTCTATTATCTTTGTAATCTTTTGGCTAGGATTAAAGAATCAAAATTAGATACAAAGGTCCTTGGTGAGGCAGCAAAAAAGTTGGTTAAAGTCCTATTTATTTCTCAGGCTCGCCTAAGACCTTAGGAGCCTCACAACCAAGGCACACACCTAGGTGCACCTGTTGAATGTTCCTTGCTTCAATACGAAAAAAAGCCCAGACGCTGCAGCCTGGTGTGCTTGTGAGTCTAGGCGTGTCTCATTTAACATATATGAATTGATTCTAACCTATATGATTTGCTTTCTGTGGTATAGGTTTTATTATATCCAAAAGTCACCATTGAGGTTGTCTGTTGAATTTGTTTATACTTAGATCTTGATGGTAATAAACTGACATGCTGAAGCAAACATCAATAATTTTTGTGTAAGATGTATTAGTCTGGACTCTGGAGTATCAACTTAGATTATGCTGTTATGATTGATTAATTTTTTTCGAACTACTTTTTCTATATTTCTTTCGGTCTACACTTGTCTTAATGTGCTAAACATTGATTCAGGGTAATGTACAAGTAGCTAGTATATATGCTGGAGAAAATAGTATACAGCTCAAGGGACCTGAAATCATTGCAGAGTTGACACACTATTTGAGGTTGTTGACTCTTTGCATGCTTTTCTCAAAGAAACCCTTCCCAGTATTTTTGGATTCTGCTGGCTATTCAGAATCAGATGTTCTACTGCAGAAGCCCAAAGCAGGGGTATGGAAATCTCTATTATTTTTCTAGTATTATTGAAGCTGTTGTTTATCAATAACAGTTCAACTCATGTAGTTGTTTACATCACTGAGGTTTCTCTTTTTTTTGGATAAATGCAGCTCTTGAAGCCTGCCTTCACGATTATCTGTGATAAACATTCTAAATGTTTCCTCCTATTAATTCGAGGCACACATAGTATTAAAGATACACTGACAGCAGCAACTGGTGCAATCGTCCCTTTTCACCATTCAGTTTTACATGATGGTGGAATAAGTAATCTTATATTAGGTTATGCACATTGTGGGATGGTTGCTGCTGCCCGGTGGATTGCAAAGCTCAGTATTCCATTTCTGCTTGAAGCCCTGAAAGAAAACCCTGGCTATGAAGTAAAGGTAGATTTTCGCTCTGGCCTAATATCTTTTCTACGTCTGTTGAATTTATAAGTAATATTTAAGTTTTTGTCATCAGGGCACATGTAACTACAAATGCTTTATTGATTGCATGTAGCCAGAATACATAATATCTGGCATTTAATAATCATGGGGTAATTTTAAAGTAAACACGAGCCTTGTTTGCTGCCATTAAGAAAAATATTGACATGTTTTCATTGCATCACATCTGCTGGTAACTTAGATTTTTCAAATAAACTCATTTTTGTACATTAGATCTGTTTTGCATCGTCAGTTCCAAATTTTTTTATCATGTCATGTATGTTTCACAGGCTGTGTTCTGACTTTTCCGCTATTGCTTCTAGGATTTGAGTTGAAATGGATATACAAAACCATAATTCTACTTTCGTTGATGTCTATGTACTACGTCACTTGTCTTTGTGAATTACAAAGAAGAGCAATTTAGCCCACAACAAAAGATAGCATCAACATTTTACCATCATATGGCCACAACTGTTGGTGATTGTTAGTGTTATATTCTTTTTTAACACCATACTAACCTAGTTAGTTGCATACATGGGAACATAAAGTTAACATTATAATGTATCCCCATGTCCTAGAAAGAATTGCAAGCTTTGACTTGAGATATGGTTTAATAAAAGTGTTTGATGATAAAATGTCTAAAATGTCCCTAGAATGACAAAAGCAAAGAACTTCTGGACCAAAATTGAAGTTACTAATTTGAAGTAACCAGTGGTTGATTACTGAAGGGCATAAACATAATCATGATTGAAAACCGGCAAACAAAAGAAAATCTTTTTAGGACAAGTGTTGCATTTTTTCGGGCCAAAGGAGATATGCTATTTCTTACACCTATCCAAATTAGCAAAATATCGTCATAGCAGAATTGACTGGCCGGCCTTTTGAAGAATGACCTATAGGCACAACATTTTATGTTGCAAGATTAATGTGTTTTATGCTTATACATGCTGTTTAAATTCTTCAGCTCTATGTCTTATTGTCATGATGTTGTTTAACTTTAGTCTTACTCCACTAACCGAAGTACTGAACCAGTGTTGTAATGAGTTTTTGTGTTTATCTTCAGATTGTTGGCCATTCACTTGGTGGTGGTACGGCTGCACTCTTAACATACATTCTTCGAGAACAGAAAGACTTATCATCTATTTCATGCATCACATTTGCACCAGGCATGTACTGATCTTGTACTAAATGGTTCTACTTTTCTCTTATTTTCTTCCCTTTATCAAGGACTACATAATCAAGGTATCAGCAGCATCATGTTCAACTACATATGATGTCCTTCAGGAAAGGAATGCCTGAGAAAAAAGTTCAAGTTTGTATAAAGGTTTATAAATTTAGGCCCTGTTTGGCTCATGGAATAAATTTTAAAGGAATTGATATTTATTTATAGTGTGTTTGGAAATTTGGATTACAAAAATAATGAATAAAAATTTCTTGAAATTCTATCATCTATGGTTGAAAGAATTCGTCATTCCTAGCTATTTATATCATAATTTAAATTTGATATCAAACCTTAAACTCCATTCCATACCTCAACCAATAAACATATTATGTACAATAAATAAATTTCAATTCCATCAAATTTCATTTTGCAAGCTACGGACCAAAGGTTTTCAGCAGCATCCTGATGGACCTGATTACACAAGGATGGTCTATATTTCATAAAACGATTATCCTGGTGAAAGAGGTTTTGATATCAAATTTCTAAGCTTTTAACTTTTTCAGGACCATATTGATGACACAAGGATCATGTAGTTTTTATTAATCATTAATGAGTAGTTGAGTACGAAGTAGCTGTTTTCTCATTTGAGCTTGTCTTGACCAAATGCATATATTTTGGATTGTCAATATGAAAACCAAACTGCTCTGACTTTCTATATGAACTCCTCTTACTTTATCATATCTTTTTAATGTCTCATTATTATTTTCAATGGATGCTATTACTCTGGGATAATCATATATTGTTGGGCATAGGCGAGAGAACATATTCCTTTTAGTATCTCTTTTGAGTATGGAAGAATGGGTGTGATGCAAACACATTAACATATTTTGCTATGTCAAGATCTTGGTAAGGAATAAATAAACCCAATCTGACAAGTGACATGTTTGTACTGTTGATTGCGTAGTTTGAAAAGATGGGACTCATGTAATGACGATAGGAAATCCCTACATTCCTGACACACATTTCAACCTATGCTGTGTCTTCTATCTTTTACTTATGCAGCTAGTGCACATTTTTTTTCTGCAAGTATTTCACACCGAGATTGTCCATAATCAATACAACCCATTCTGCTTTATTATGAGGTTTGAGTTCTGATTCGTGATACTAAATTTCATCTTCTCGTTTCTGCAGCCGCATGTATGACTTGGGAATTGGCAGAGTCTGGAAAACACTTCATCACCACCATAATCAATGGCTCTGATCTGGTGCCAACATTCTCAACTGCTTCTATTGATGATCTACGCACCGAGGTACTGTGACTCACTGACTTGAGCATTTGGTTTCCGCTGAAAAATTTGCTCCCTATCCCGTTCTGTAATTCACGACTAATAAGTAGAGATTTCATTGTTCCGTTGTTTGAAACTAAGCAACTAGCCGAACCCTTTATTAATATAGAACAAAATTCCAACATCATCCCCGAGGTTGTTAGTTGAACTGTTGGAAGGGAATACCCCTGATTCGTCTTTTATGGAATTTAGTCTTGGTGATTATTCGATTTAGTCACTGGATATGTGTTTTCATGAAATAATGGTTACTTATGGCAACAAAGGATTTCCCATCACATGTTTAATTTTTAAACATGATATTGTTGCTTTTCTACGATTAAAATACTAGAATACGATTATGAAGTGATACCTATGTCCGTATATGAAGTACATTGTTTTATCGACAGGTTACTGCATCTTCGTGGTTAAATGATCTGCGTGATCAAGTTGAGCAAACTAGAGTTCTAAATGTCGTATATCGTTCTGCTACTGCATTGGGCTCTCGTCTCCCGTCAATGGCCAATGCTAGAGCCAAGGTTGCTGGTGCAGGTGCTATGCTGCGTCCTGTTTCTAGTAGTACTCAGGTAAAAAAGATTTCGTCTTGGTTTGCTAACATCATCTCTCATCCAGTTTGTTACTTTTAACATTGTTGATGCTGCTCGAGTATCCCAAGGGAGCGATATGAAAATTATGTTTTAATAAATTGTAGGTCATGATGAAACGTGCCCAGAACGTTGCTCAGGCTGTAGTTAGAACTCGTTCAACCCTATCTGCATGGTCGTGCATGGGTGCTCGTCGTCGTGTGGTTGGCACTGCACCAACTGATGGTTTTTCTGAAACTTCTCTCATACTTGAAAAGAATCACGAATCTCTTGCAACCGACACATGCAATCCAGACCACGAGTCAAGTAACATAGACAATTGCTCTTCCAGTGGTGGGTCTGGGCATGACGACACAGACGAAGAGGAACTTCTTATTCCAGTGGACCATGTTACATCCAAATCCGAACACATCACCGAAGGTGAGCTATTGTATGAATTGGAGAAAGAACTTCAAAGGCAAGGGAACGAGGCACAATTGAAAGCTCAGGAAGAAGAAGAGGCGGCAGCCGAGGAAATCCGAGAAGAAGAAAAGGTTATAGCGGATGCAGTTGATGGCGAACAGCCCATTTCTTCCTCGGACATTTCAGAGAATCACCATCTGTATCCACCTGGAAGGATAATGCATATCGTATCTTCGATCGTTACAAACAACGCCATTGATCGAGATGAAGATCAAAATCATGATAGTGGCATTGAAGAACATGAACACGAGCACGAAAATGAAGAACATGTTGGTATTTACGAGACGCCTCGTGATCTTTATGGTAAACTGCGGTTGTCAAGAACAATGATCAATGATCATTACATGCCAATGTATAAGAAGATGATGGAGAAATTGTTGGTGGAACTAGAAAAATAGATAGTGATATATTACAGGTGGTATATAATATTATATATATATCTATATATTGTAATTGTATGGTGAATGCAGGTGGTTGAGATCATTCTTTTGTTGTGAACAGAAAAGATTTGACTAACTGTTTGTTCCAATAGTATGTATCATTACATTTGCCTTTTAAGACCAATGTAAGAGTTAACCTCTGATTTTGGAATTCAATGAAATTTTGACGATATAAAAAGAGTTAATTTAAGGGAAATTTGCGAAAAAAAGTTCTGAAGTTGGATTTTTTTTTTTTTTTTTTTTACAATTAAAACCCTAGTTACTTTTCATTGTACAAAATACTCCAATCACTAAAACTTATGAAAATGAGGTTTTGAAAAAATATATTTGCAACCTGATCGAATTGATTGCAATTTGCTGCTCAACACTTATTCTCTCTATCGAACTTACTTATCTGTGTTTTATAATTTGAATCTATGTTTCTTGTTGATATTTTTGTTTAAATCCGTGTTCTTTTGTTGGAATTAACTTTTTCGATAAAATTCTGGTGGTCACTTGTCGATGACGACCTGTGACTTTCAAGCGTTTATGACTAGTAATATTTCATTTTCGTAAGATTTTACCGATCTGAGGTTTTTTATGCAACAAAGAATGGTCCAGAGTTTTAATGGTAAAAATATTAAGAGTTAATTACAAAAATGGTCCCCGTGGTTTGTCCTAAAATTTGGATTTGGTCCCTGAACTTTCAATTTTGCAGAAACGGTCCTTTCATAGTTTGTTTGCAATTTTGGTCCCTCAACCTATTAACTTTTCTAATATGACCAAATTGCCCTTATTTTGATGCAAACTATAGAGACCATTTCGACAATTAAATTTTGAAGTTTTTTTTATTCTTAATTAAATAAATTATTTTTTAGTGTCACTTAAATTTAATAAACTATAAAAAAATTTAATTATTTATATTGGTTCATAAATGATTTAGATATTTTTAGTCTTAATTAATTTTAGTTTACTATAATCAAAGTGTAAATCAATCAAATTTTATAACAAAAAAAAAAATCATTTATGTTTCGAAATTATTTTTAAAGGTTTCATAAATAAGAAATTTTTTTTCTATATTATTTATATTGGTTCATACATTTATAATAAAAAATATTTATGTTGATTAAACCACAAGACCATTTATGTAATTGACTCTACTTTATTTTTAGTGTTAATTAACTTTAACAAATTAT
The DNA here is from genome assembly GCA_020465985.1 of Centrapalus pauciflorus. Taxonomy (NCBI): domain Eukaryota; kingdom Viridiplantae; phylum Streptophyta; class Magnoliopsida; order Asterales; family Asteraceae; genus Centrapalus; species Centrapalus pauciflorus. Next base: position 1,767,554 of record JAANYP010002523.1, read on the forward strand.
AAAAAAAATTATTTATGAGCCAACAGTTTAATTAAAGTTAAAAATATTAAAGAACTTAAATAAATAAAAATTAACGTTTAATTTGACCGAGTTAAAAAGAATTTCCAAATGGTCTAAGACAACTCAAAATTTTTTTATTTAACATATCAATTATTTTATCATTTTAATTTTTAGTTACACCAAAAAAGATTTAAAATTTTAGGTTCCTATTACATCTTTGAGATCATGATTAACAACTTTAATCATCAAACTTTGGTTTGTTAGACCTTTACATAAAAATCGAGAAATATAAATAGGTTTTTATTTTTTTTTTCGTCTTTCAATTTTACTTTTCATTTTAATCCGATTAAATCGACACCTTAAAATTTTGAAACATTTAGATTTATCACTTTACCATTATCACCTTGCTTTGATACAAATGTGAACGGATTATAAAATAGAATCTTTGGTCGATTTTATTGAAGAAGAAAGTAAAATATATTTGACCAACAAACATATTTTTATTATAAATTTATGAACCAACACAAATAATTATAGAGTCAAATATTTTTATAATATTTTATATACGAAACCTCTAGAAAATAGTTTCTAAACATAAATTATTGTTCGGTTATAAATTTTGATTGATTTACACTTAGATTATAGTAAATTAAAATTAACTAGGACTAAAAATATATCTAAATCATTTATGAACCAACATAAATAATTAAATAATTCTTTTTTTTTATAGTTTATTAAATTTAAGTAACACTAAAGAATAATTTATTTAATTAAAAATAAAAAAGACTTAAATAATTAGTTGTAGAAATGGTCCCTATAGTTTGCATCAAAATAAGGGTAATTTGGTCATATTAGAAAAGTTAATAGATTGAGGGACCAAAATTGCAAACAAACTATGAAAATAAGGACCGTTTCTGCAAAATTAAAAGTTCAGGGACCAAATCCAAATTTTAGGACAAACCACAGGGACCATTTTTGTAATTAACTCTTAATATTTTTACCATTAAAAGTTGAGGGTTTTCAACGTAAATATCCAGGGTTTTCAACGTAAATATCATTTAATGGATTTAATGGTTGTGTCCCATTGGGCAGTGACTACTGGCTGGTCAGACAGTCCGCTAGTAATATTAGAAATATTTTCAGGATCTTGAGCTTCCTTCACTGCTCTTGAGCTCCATTCCATGAATGCAATTTCAATCGGACTTCCATTTTCGCCATTCACATACTCTCCATGGCATAACACGACATCCGATCGCACTCTCCATCTTCCTTCATCACTCCTTTTACCAATCCCATTCACTCCTTCGCAATTTCGCTTTTCACTCCAACAGTGCAACCGCCGAACGCTCTTGCTCACCCACTCAACCATGTCTTCTTCCGCCGACACCCTGCCGCCGGATCGACGTCACCAGATTGAACTCACAACGGAGTCTGATTTCGAGCAAATTGTTTCTCCCGATGGCACCCTATCTATCTGCGGCTTCGGTTCCCTGCTCTCTGGTACTCTTCGCACTGCACTGCTATCGATTATTCGAACTCGTTTGTTTTGAATATTGATCGGTATCTGTCTTGTTTTTACCGAAAGTCAGAGGAAAAAGTTACTAAGATTTTCAAATTTAAACCTAGGAATTCCAATGTGGAATTGCTACAGACGTTTAGTACAGATTCTGAAAAGTTTATATCAATTTTGAAGTTGTAAGTTAACCAGGCTTGTAAATGTTGGAAACTTGGAACGGGAAATCCGATATTCAATTCGAATTTCAGCTTATTTTTTATTCTCTATAGCGAATATTTTGATATCAGCCCATCTTTATACTAACTGTGAGATCATTGCTTTTGAGCGATTAGAGCGGAGTGCGAGGGGTACGTTTCCCGATCTGATCAACTTCAGAGTTGCCAAATTGAATGGATTTAGACGTGTTTTTGCTCATGTTGCTCCCATTTTCTTTGAGCGTGGAATTGCCAAGCCTGAGACTAAGGTACTGTATGAACAGTTATAATACTCATTCAAAGCAATGGTAATGGAACTGGAGTTTTTATATGCTGTGATATGATTAACACTACCTTGCCTCCCATCCACGAAAGATAGTCATAAGATAATTTAGAATTTAAAAAAAATGATATGTTTCACACTCAAAATTTTATGGATTATTACATATTCTCAACATCATTCACGATCATCAATTCCCAAAAATAAATCATTAAATAGTCCTTTTTCACACAACTGAAAAAGGCCATAATGATAAGCTAGTAAATCAACATATTTGATCTCACTGTATAAGTTGTATGTCAATTATTTCTGGAACAGAGACGAGACGGTGTATTAAGTGTTATTTCCTTTACATTTTCAATACTTCCTTTTCAAGATGGAAGATGAGTTACATGCGGTTATAAGATGATGCTTTTGTATGTGTTCAGGAAATTTCAAGCTTGAGTGTGGAACCATGTGAAGGCGAATCACTCATAGTTACTGTTTTTGAGATAAAAAAGTCAGAGGTATGTAACATTATCTTCAGATACAAGGATTTATGAAAAGAATGACAAATGAACCAACTGAACTTACCATTATGGTGGTCAGATTCCATCCTACATTGAGAGGGAGCACGAATTCCGTTTCTTAGCTGTAAGTTTCTAAGTAAATAAGAGTTTCTCCTTAGTTCTCCAGTGTGTGCTTTGTCCTAATGATGACTTGTTATGTCTGATCTTAAAGGTCAAACCTGTAACATTAGAAGGCAACCCGCATGTTACACCTGCTGTGAGTGATAGCCAACTAACATATCTACTTCATAATTTTCTATGGGATATACATTTCTTTGATCTGCTTATTAGATTGATCATCTTTTGGTTATTGATACAGGTTCTCTGTGCACGTTATAGTGATGAGGAATATTTCAAGAATAGATGCAAAGGTACTCTGCTCATAATTCAAATGATATAATTGCAGTAAGTTTTGAGTTTGTAATACATATTAAATATGATAGTGCTTTTGAGTTTGAAAAAGGTGTTTGATTATCATGATTCAGGATTTTAGGCTTCTATTTTTCTTGTTTTGGCAATGGATGAAAATACAAACTTTTGACACAAGCCAAAGAAATAGATGCTACGGTGCTACCTGTCGTAGCTGGCATAGAATAACGTGTGAGTTTTATCTTGAAATAACATATATTTCTCCCAGATTATGGTTCATACGAGGGACAAAGTCGAGTGTAAATAGATGCAAGAGTGCTACCTATGTCGTAGCTGGCATAGAATAATGCTCAAGTTTTAAGTTGAAATAACATATATTTCTCCCAGATTATGGTTCATATGAGGGACACAGAGAGTGTATATATATAACCCTTCATAGCCATTTGATTTCATCATAGTGGTTTATCATAACCAACACCTGGACTACATAGACTAGGAAAAGAAAACGATGTGCCTAATACTAAAGCAGGCTCTGGTGATAATTATTTTGAAATAATTATCTGTGTTTAGAGGTATGTTGCCTTGGTGTGCTCACAAATTGATGCTAGAGTACATATTGAATGGCTCCAACAATTAGTTATAGACTTATAGTAGTAAATTATGTGCATATTTCAGGTCATGCATAATTAGTCAAAGGCTGTTGAATCAAAATATTTCATAATATATCCGACTTTGTATCGTTTAATGTTGAAATGAAACCACATATAAATTCCTATTTGATTTTTATCAAATGAGGATGCTCCAACTGTTTTTTTTTTTTTGTCAGAATTTATTGGTAATCAACAATTTCTGTCCCCTTTTACGGCATATTTCTGACTTTCCTCAGAGTTCCTGATGTTTTGATGGCAATGTGTATTTTCTAAACAGTCTAACTTCTGCCCAAGATTTTTGCAGGAAGCCAAGAGATTTACCACCAGCGGTATGGACGATTTGGTATTGACAAGATCTGGAGAGACGATGTGTTGCCTTGCCGTGTTTATTTAAGGCATTGGTAAGTTTTAGTTATACAATAAACTAATCCTCACTGTTTTTAGTTTCAAATATTTCAATTTCTTCATTCTTTAAGGACCCTTTCTGTCTTCTTCTTTGGTGGTTCTTGGATCACTCCCTTTTTTTTCATAGTCTCTGTTATCGTGTGTGGCTTTTTGTTGTGAAAAGGCCATCGTTCATACAAGAATGCAAAGGTCCTTTTGCACTCATATTTCAAGAATTAGTCCAAACCGCCTATTCTCAACGACTCAACCATAGGATTTTCCATTTTCTTCAAAAATTGAATCGGGCTTGTTTGCAACAGAAAATTCAATACGATGGTTGTAAAAGCTAATCAGTCTATCTAAGATGGATAAAATCTTTTTCTGTAGTGTGTTGGCTGCAAAGAATCTTGGTGACGCCGCATACCGGAACTTCTTGGATCATACGTATCTTGCGGACCGTAAAACGACCCTTCGGGAATACTTGGCAACGACAGGTTCTGGCATCATGGAAGAAGAACCTCCGGAGCTGCTCAAGGTCCGGTATGGTGGTTAAGCTTTGGTATCTGTCAAGATCCAACAAGTAAGACCTTAACTTTAGAAAGATAAAACACTGTGTATTTGAGACTATGGGGTATTTATTCATCGCTATATGTTACATAAAAAACAGCTTAAAGCTCCAATAAAAACTTGATAGCACCTAAATAAGCAAATGTGCCTGTATAAACCGTCTACATTATTAGGCAAAATGAATAATAAATAGCACATTATTAAGGCAACAAACTATACAATTATTGTTAGAGATAGTAACGCACTATATTTGAAATTTACTTTACACAAGAAGCCTAGAAAGTTCCATTCATTGTTTTGTCCACATCCCCCCACCACCCTCACGTACATGTAGATCCCTTTTTCACCACAAAAATCTCTCATCGGCCATTCGGAAGGCCACGTGAGCCGGCCCCAAAAGGTCACTAACGTGGCCCAATAAGTATCCACTCCTTTGTCTTCACCCTCTTCCCCCTCCAACCCTTATAAAACCCACCACCATCCTCCTCCTTCCTCACAACCACCAACTTCTCCGATCATCTCGATCTTCTCCTCCCCATTCCCAAATCCTCAATCTTTTCACGACATGGCAACTTCTTCAGTCTTCATGGCAGCCCCCATCACACTTGTCAAGAAAAATCCAATCTTTTCCGTCAGGTGCATGGCCCAGACACCGCCACAAAATGGAAATGGTGAACCCACACCAACACCAACACCACCGCCGATGAGTAGTCCTACGCCGCCACCGGCGCCGAAGATGAGCACGAAATTCTCAGACGTGTTGGCGTTCAGCGGACCTGCACCGGAGAGGATCAACGGAAGGTTAGCGATGATTGGGTTTGTGTCGGCGATGGCAGTGGAATTGAGCAGCGGTCAAGATGTGTTGAGTCAGATATCAAACGGCGGGGTGGCGGTGTTTTTGGGAACGAGCGTGGTATTGTCGCTAGCTTCGTTGGTGCCGTTGTTTAAAGGGGTGAGTGTGCAGTCGAAATCCAGTGGGATCATGACGTCAGATGTTGAGCTCTGGAATGGGCGGTTTGCCATGTTGGGTTTAGTAGCTTTGGCTTTTACTGAATATGTTCAAGGCCACGCCCTTGTCTAATTTCTTCTTTTCTTTTCTTTTCTTTTTCAATATAAATATTGGTTTGTTTAATATTGAGAAAAAAGGGAATTTAATATATACATACTGCTGCATGATTCTAAAAACCAGACCCGACGTCAAACCAGCAGCCTTCTTGCTGAAAATCAAATGATGTCATAATTAATATAATATATACAAATATAATGAATGTTGTTTTTAAAATTTTATCTGTCCTCTAGGAAATTTGATTTCTCCAAACATAACTGCTAGATGATTCTAAAAACCAGTTTTGCTGAAACTCAAATGATGTCGTAATTAAATTTAAGGGTTAATACTGAAAAAACCTTATAAACTTTTTCCATTTTTACGATTAAATCCCTATCTAAACTATTTTTGTATTATTCAAAAGTATGTATTTTTGACCGGCTACCGGACGAGTAGTGTAAACGCAACCAATAAAACAAAAAGATTAGGGACTTAATCGTTAAAAAATGTAAAGATAGTGTGTTTTTTGAATAAGACAAAAATAGTCAAGGGACTTAAACAATATATAAAAAAGTTTAGGGACTTAATCACAAAACTAAGGACAGTTTATGAGGTCTTTTTCGATTTAACCCATTTATTTTATGAATCATAAAATTATTATTATTTTTTTTAAAAAAAACTTATTTATTTTCATGATCATCACCTTATTATCACCACCTACCAAACCCTAATTCAACTCGTGGATGAAATTCACCTTCTATTTGAACACCCTCTTTTCATATTGGATTTTGGAAAGGCTAACATTAGATCGCAATTCGCTATACTAAAATGAAGAATTGATAGTAAGACTCAAATTTCTACGATAACAAGAGTCGGTCTATGGTATGATCCTGAATAACATCCAACGGTATTGTAAATATTACTCTTCCTATCGGAAGGGATTTGGGAACAACAACAGGCATAACTTTGAAACATGAGCAAATCAACATGTTTTTGCTGCTTCTTTTTAGTTGCCAAGAGTGAACAACAAACTGCTACAGATATGTTTTGCATAACTAACTGGAGCTATGAACTACATAGCTAGAGTTTTTTTTTTTTTTTTAAATGAACTTTTTTAGTTTTATAAATGTGTTTGGTAAAAGTAAATATAAATGTATCTTTAGTATTATTATAAAGTTGTAGTTGTTTGGTCAAAACATCAAACTCTTTTTGGAAAACTATTTCAAGTGGTTTCTCATGAAAAAAACTTTTGTCAGCTTTCACTTTCTAATTAAAAGTTTAGGATTCTATTAACAAAACAGAGCTCTTAACCTTAAGTTATCAAAAATAAAAAACTGAAGCACCTAAAAACTCTCAAAACCTTCTTGCCAAACACGCCCTATTATGTGTTTTTGAACTTCGAATTTGTATTGATCAAGTGAGGTGGAGGGAAGAGTTGTTGCTAGAATCAAAAACAGGTATGTTAAAGTGCATATCGGCTATTATTTCTTTTAAAATTATTGTGCATACATATAAATACACATGCATTTACTATCGATGCCTGTTCGCACATGATTGTTTACGTCGTAATAACAAATTCAATGAATAAAATAGGGGTAGCGCAATAATGTCGAAACACATAAATTAAAATTTTAGCAACCCGAAACCAATCAAGGATTGAACATCCTCGCTCAATTCTCCGATGAAAATAAATTTGAAAAAATTAATAATTCCATCACAGTGATTATAGGGGTGTTATTCGGGCGGGTTAATTGGGTATCAGGTTATTCGGGTTTGAGTGTGTGGGTTAGCTAACCGAACCCGAACCAAATAAGGGGACGGGTTAATCGGTTTCGGGTTAAATGAGTATAGGGTTATTCGGTTTGGGTTAAATGAGTTATTCGATTTTGGTATAAAAATAAAATCATCAACAAAGTAGTTTAAACGGGTTAAATGAGTTGGGTAATTTGGGTAAAACGGGTTAAATGGTTTGAGTATAAAAAATGGGTATTTACATATTTACATTCTATATATAAACAATACTAATTATAAATATAAACAAATTAAAAAATAAAAAATATATATTAAACGGGTTATTTGGGTACCCGAATAAGCATGAATCATACCCGTAAACCGAACCGAATTACTTATTCGGGTACCATTTAACCCGAATAAGGAACCCGAAAACTGAATAACCCGACCCATTTAACCCGATTAAGGTTCGTTTCGGGTTCTATTATTTTGCACACCCCTAACAGTGAATAATCACATTACATCCAAATTAAAGAGAGAAGATGTTAGATGACCATCCTAAAGAACTACAATTCAATGAGCAAGTGTAGATTGAAGATGAAATCAAGATTGAAATTATTCAAAAGAATTTAGTTACACCGATGAATACACAATTTGTTTGCAAATTTTCATAATCAATTACATATAAAATTCAATTATGTTGTGTAGTTGTAACAAAAAATCAGTTGAATTTATGTGCTGTGTGGACAAATGTCTATAATTGCACATTCACATGACCATTCTACGAATTAGAATTACCCTTTTAAAACTATATAAACTTAAAATTGAAAATTAATATTCAATTTAATATATCTTATTACAATTAATTTATGTATAAATCATTTAAACAAAAAAAAAACTAATCATTCATAACCTTTAAGTTTATTATTAGTATTATATTATTTTTATTATTAATCATAAAATTTTTTAAATATTATTTGTTGTGATTTTCTGGGTTTTAAGTATCTGGTTATAATCTTGTCTTAAATGTATTTTGATTTAAATTTTTAAAATTTTATCTTGAAATAGTAATTAACATTTGATGCCACTTGGCATCATGAGAAGATGACAAATGACACTTTAGTTAATATTTTCATAGTATTTATAGATAGATTTAAACAAGTGTTTCATAAATGTTTATATTATATAAAAAGGTCACGTAGTTAGAGTCGATTTATATTTCAGGCAACAAACTAAATTCGTATCACAGAAAGGTAACATTATAAAGTGTTGTAAAAAGATTACGGAGTTGGGGGTTAATCTGAACAATGCAATTTACAAAGTCATTGGCAACGGTAAATCTACCTTCTTTTGGAATGACATCTAGTGCAACAACATGGTACACTTCAAAAAATCTCTTCCAACAACGTTTTTTATGTTTTAAGTTTTTTTTTTTTGAACGGGAAACTATCATACTCTACTCCTAAACTACTCATTTACCACAGACTTACTTTCCCACCTAAATTTCAACTTGTCTCCGACGGATGTCGAACCCGTGACCTCTCACTTACATAACACCTTGGTACCGCTAGGCCAAAAGCCCTTTGGTAACTATGTTTTAAGTGATTGTTAGCATCTAATTGACGAAGTGTGGACTGGTGTATGTTTTTTTTTTTTTTGAGTAAAGGACATTTTTGGTCCTTGTGGTTTGATGGTTTACCTGGATTCAGTCCCTTAACCATAATAAGGTCACATTTCATCCCTATTTTGCTAATTTTGTGCCCTTTAAGTCCCTCGTCCGTTAAACTTAACGACACAACCGTTAAATTTGTAATAATGACATTTTTACCCTTTTTATTGAGACGCTTTTAGTCCCTATGGTTTTATTATTTACCCATTTATAGTCCAACATTTATTTTATTTTATTTTATCTTTATAATTATATTATTTATAGATATACTTAATTTATCATAAACACACTTATTTTATTTATAAATATACTTATATTTTAATATTTTATTTACATTTACTATTGTTCGTTTTATTTAAAATTTAACTTTATTTTAATTAAAATTATATATTTTCTTTACTAATTTATTTAAAGTTCATCTTCTTTATTAATTTTAATTTTTATAATATTATTGTTGACATTTATATATGTAATTTTGTTAGTTGTGTTTAGGTAGATATAATATCGTCGATATTTTTTCTCTCCAAAGTCACTATTTCTTCAAATATCTTCCAACCTAATCAATTATCGACACATAAATTATATACATATGTGAATATACTTGAAGAAATAATGACATTAGAAGATACTTGAAAATATTTTATATACACACACACACAGATATATATATATATAGAATATGGTTCGAGGGAGTACCACTACTTATACAGCGCACCAGAAGCTTCCACCTTTAAAAAACTTTTTTTTTTTTAAATTTTTTATTTCATAAACATGTTTTAATTAACATTATTAAGATTATATGTAAATTTCACATACATTCACATCTTCTAACTCCTAAAAAATGATGTGAACGCACACTTACATAATTTTGCATATATGTGGTGCGTGATTTCATGCACTTAGAGTGTTCGAATTTGCGTGAAATTCACATATTATCTGTGTAATGTTAATTAAAACATGTTTGTGAAAAAAAATTTCACAAAAAATAATTTTACGAGTGATACTTTCGGGTGCGCTGTGTAGTAGGTGGTACTCACTTGAACCTATATGTATGTATGTATATATATATATATATATATATAGGATTGGGTTCACATGAGAACCCCTCTATTTCGTGAGAACGTGAGAACCACTCTAAAATTTGTGCATCCACTGTATAAAATTGTGCATTTGATACTAAAATTAAATGTTTTCGATAAATTTATGCATTTCATGTAAAAATTTACGCATCTCATGCTATAATTTATCCATTTTATGTACGAATTGTGCATTTAAGAAAATTTGTGCATTTGATGTTCAAATTTGTGCATTTAGTTTATAATTTAATGAATATAATTTTTTGATGTAATTTTAGTGTTAGATTATTATATTTATTAATATTTAAGACTAATCATGGTTTTAAGTAAAACTTTTAATTTTTAAAATTTGTGCATTTGATGTACAAATTTGTGCATTTTGAAGTGGTTCTCACGTTTTCACGGTAATGAGGGTTCTTACCGGAACCCAACCCTATATATATATATAGACACACACTACATATATATATATATATAGACACACACACACACACACACACACACACACACATATATATATATATAGAGAGAGAGAGAGAGTCAGGTTCAAAAAAGTAACTCTCGAAATCAAGTGCACCTGAAGGTACCAACCTTAAAAAACTTTTTTAAATTTTTTTTCTCATAACCATGTTTAAATTAATGTTATACACATGATATATGAATTTCACATACATTCCCACTTTCTATGTCCTTCAAAATTATGTCAATGCTCAATGCATATTTATGTGAATGGTCATTTCACACCATGTGAATTGTGTGAATGGTCATTTCACACTATGTAGATGGTGTGAATGACCATTCACATGATCTTTTTTTACCATTCACAAGATTTATGATGTTGCTCCTTTTTAAAAAAGGTCTTATAATGTTGTCTTATACATGTCTATTCAAAAAAAATATATGTGAATGATCATTCACATTAGGATACGCTGAGTACGCTGGAATCACATAGTTACGCTGATGAACCTGATTCTCTCTCTCTCTCTATATATATATATATATATATATATATATATATATATATATATATATCCAAGACATAAATTATATAATATACACATAAACATTATGTGTATTAATTTATATACACATAAATTTATGTGTATTAAATTACATACATACATACATACATATATATATATATATATATATATGTATGTATGTATGTATGTAATTTAATACATATAAATTTATGTGTATATTATATAATTTATGTCTTGGATATATATATATATATATATATATATATATATATATATATATATATATTATAATATAATTTATGTGTTGATAATTGATTAGGTTGGAAGATACTTGAAGAAATAGTGACTTTGGAGAGTAAAAATATCGACGATATTATATTTACTTAAACACAACTAACAAAATTACATATATAAATGTCAACAATAATATTATAAAGATTAAAATTAATAAAGAATATGAACTTTATATTAATTAGTAAAGAAATATATATTTAAATTAAAATAAAAGTTAAATTTTAAATAAAATACGAACAATAGTAAATGTAAATAAAATATTAAAACATAACTATATTTATAAATAAAATAAGTGTGTTTATAATGAATTAAGTATATCTATAAATAATATAAGAGTATTATAAAGATAAAATAAAATAAATGTTGGACTATAAATGGGTAAATAATAAAACCATAGGGACTAAAAACGTCTCAATAAAAGGGTAAAAATGTCAATCTTACAAATTTAACGGTCGTGTCGTTAAGTTTAACGGACGAGGGACTAAAAGGGCACAAAATTAGCAAAATAGGGATGACATTTGACCTTATTATGGTTAAGGGATTGAATCCGGGTAAACCATCAAACCACAAGGACCAAAAATGTCTTTTACTCTTTCTTTCTTTTTTTTTTTTTTTTTTTTTTTTTTGTGGTGGTTTATCATATTTCAACTTTCAAAAAAGAAAAAAGAAAGGCAACATACTTATAAATAAATTTAGAAACGTAATTTCTTATTTTTTTAATGATGATTTTAATACTTTTAACAACCATTGTTATCAACACTTTCATGAAAACGACAAATTCAAGTCGTCACCTAAAATCGTTTCTAACCATATTACCTTTTTATGCAATTAACCCATCGTAAAAGAGTGCAACATTAATTGAGTCATTCACACAATACTTTCATAAATTCACATCCATATGTTGTATAGATGACTAAGGAAACTTCTATTCATAAATGCGCACATCCATATGTTGTACACATGATTAAGGAAACAACTTTAATTGTGCACATTCATAGAATCCTACATGATAAGTAATGTACACATGAGTAACGTAAAAAGTGTAGCTAGTGACATTCACATATTGTTTATGCACATTCGTGTTACTGGTACGATACAAATTTGGCATATTTTAAAGAAACTGGTAAAACCTATGAGATTCATTGGATTGTAAAAGCTATTGGGTACCAAGTGTTTCGGATTATGATAAGCTCATAATGTGCCAACTATTCAACAGTCAACACTTCAGAGGATGGGACTGTGCTCTACAAAAGATGCACGAAATTGTCAGGGTTTGAATTACGTATATGTTTGCGAAAGCTATATTACCACCGACGAATAAATCGCATAACAGTTTGAAACAGACTGGGGAAAAAAGGAATGTTCCTTGCCTTCTAATTAAAGTGGTGGCAGACTGGCGGTGCACAATTCTGCCTAAGAATAAAGTAAGGAAGCACACAATTATATGAGCTGTATAAGCTTACAGCAGAATAATCACTGTCTTGGTACACCTGAAAATTCATATATGGTATGTTTTCCCAATAATTGTGCAAAGAACTTGCTGACGGTTTTCATCATGTTGGTGCCAGGAGAGCCAACTTCAAGAACTTTAAACGCCACCACAATCGTTTTGTTGGGGACATCAAACCTCAAAATATAATGATCAAATTCACACAGAAGATGCAATTGGTGGATGGAGGCAGTTTCGACACCATCTTTTGGGCTGATGAAGCAGCTGCCGCAAACTAATTTGATGGGGTGTAATCTAACATTAACTTCTTTTTTCCTTTCCTCTTTTTTTTTTTTGTTTGTAATTTGATGGGGTGTAATTGATTTTTATGTAATTTGTTGGGGGTGTAATCTAACATTAAATATTTTTTTTTTTTGGGTACAAGTACATCATGATGCATGTTCCTTTTACAGGTTTTGATAAACACAAAGGTTTGAAATGGGCCTGCTTTGGGATGAAAACAGTGTCATATATATTAATATACGTGGCAACTTAGTTGGCAATATGTCTAAATTATTGGATGTTCATTTTCTTTTTAATTTTAGATTCTAGCATATGTTAAAATAGTAGTTTAATTTAACACTCAAAACCATTTACCTGCTTATTGAGCTTGCAAACAGCACTATAACAGTAAATCCAAACACTATATATATATTTAACTATAAGGTTTGCAACTACTACTTATTTGCTTATTAGCATAGCAAACTTACAAATTATTATACGAAAGTCGGTACCAAACACCCTACAAGTATTGTTTCTCTAAGCTTTGCTGCTAAGGGAGAGTATACCTTGGTCTGTAAACTCATTCATGCATTGTAAAGTTTAAAACGATCACCACGCGCCTCGTTTGGATGCTTCACCAAAGTGGTTCAAAGTACTTGATGTGTGTCTGATCACTCTTTTTTTTAGCAGCATACATCATAAGAAAAAAAAATGTATCTATCTGGTGGTCTACGACTCTATTAACAATAATGTCATTTTACATGAGTGATTAAGATGCACCTATTTTAGAACTTTCATATCAAAGATTTGGGATTTCTCAAGTATTTCCTTGGAATAGAGGTAGCTCAATCTTAAGTCTGAGATTGTAATATCAGGAACCAGAAAATGAAAGTGAGTAAGACTTCATACATTGGTGCATCCAACAAGAACTTTTTCGATATCTACCACAACATTCAGCACTTAATGGTCGAAAAGAAATTTTGCAAAGTGTAACCAAACCATATTTCAAACGATGAAGAGCTTATTACCATATTCTAAAACTAATTATCACCCAACATTAAAACTTTATCCAAACACCACTTGAACATACAGCCCACGAAAATTGTAACAAGATGATATTTTGATCAAATAAACCACTTGATAGTTGATACCATATTCTAAAACTACGAATAGTTGAAGATAAAGATTGAAGTTACCACTTGATAAGCCAACCAAAGAGGAAATGCTGCATAATGGGAACTTTCTCCATCACCTCCACTTTATACATCTTAAGCAATCCACTATTCACCTTCTTCCAATTCGGAACACCACTAATATCATCCAGCAATGGGGAATGCTCTGCAAATATCCCCTTCTTAACCTTCTTCACAAACGCAATGCACGATAGATACATGTACTCATTTGAAAAATTCTCGAGTACATCCTCATTATGAATTGACTTAGGCTTCATATACTTGTGATCAACCAACTGCGAAGATCCAAAAATGAAGGGCAGGAAATGGTAATCATCAAGTCCCCAAACCCCATGTGATCCAGCAGGTTCCAAAGAATAAACCGTCTGCAACAGTCGCATGAGTTCAAGGTATTTTACGAAAACCCTAGAAACAACAGCTTGATAATCATCTTCATTAATGATTCCTAATCTTGCAAGACAATACAACCACGCAGCAAAATTGGTCTCGTGACCAGTTCCGTAGTCAATTCGGCTTGAATTCCCAAAACTATCCGTGAAGTAAGGTGTTATTTCGACCGTAGCGGACTTGAGATCGGCGGGGAGGAATTGGAGCATTAAGGAATCGGAATTTTCAGTCATACGGTTGTGCCAATCTCGATATGCAAGGTTACCGTATCGAGCCGATTGTTGTAGAGGGGGGATTTCATCTACGAATTGAATTAGGGTTTGGAGGATGGAGATGATTGAGGTGATGGTCGGAGACATGTGACAAGAATCAGAGATCTTGTGGCCTCGGATGGATTCAGAGAGGGCAACGACGAAGCCAAGGTAGTTTTTGGAAGTCTCAGAATCACGAAAATGGCGGATATCGTCGTCGGAGTGGATCATTTTGGTTGGGGTTTGGAAGTGGTAGGGTGGAGAGACGACAGGGACCTTTTGGGCTTGAGGAACTGGAGTGAGCATTATGGTCTGCTGAGCGTTGTTGTTTGGAGGGAGATTGATGGCCGGAGCGCGGATGGGGCGGTAAATCGGCGGAGAGGTGTCCGACCATGATGGGGGTGGTGGGAAGGAGGTGGGGCCACCACAATTGACACAGGTGTGGTCGTGTTGGTGGTGGGATTGCGGTGGCGAAGGCTGAGGCGGCGATGTGCGATCGGCTTCCATGGTGATATGGGTGGTAGCAGGGACTATTTTTGTTTGCGTGATAAAACCAGAGTCCATCAACGATGAAATTGGCTGGTCAAACTCAAAAGATGTTTGGGTCGGGCCAAACTATGACACGGGTCTGGTATGGATCACTTACCGTCTTACCCCCTCTTTGTTAAAACAAAAATCTGAATATCTTATGTTGATCTGAAAACCGGATTTTTATAATACGGATTAAATTTTATCCAAACAGATTTTTGAACCGGATTCATTTACGGTGAAATTACCGAATGTTGTATCCGATAATTAACCTGTTATAATAAAATCGGATAAAGACCGGAAAAAAGCGATTTTACGCTACACTAATTTTATACTTTTAAACTTTTTTATGTATTTATAAACAAATATAATAAAAAAGATATTTGATTGGAGTAAAACAATATTTGTTTGGAGTATACTTTATAATGTATAATTTATAAAATAATTTAAGAAGCTCAATTTTATTAAAAATGAAAGCCCCAAATGAAAGATGTATCAAAATGATAATAAAATAATGATCAAACCCAAACTGAAAGTTCAAAATAAAGAAAAGATTAAAAAAACGAGAATTTTTTTTAAAAATCGGATTTTTTATAGCTAGTTTTTGGAAATTCTGTGTTTTTATATCCGTAACCGGGTTAGTAAAAATCAATTTTTTGGCGAAAACCGGATCAAATTTCAGTTACGATCCGGCTTTGTGTATTTATACTCTTAATGGAACATTAAAAAATCATTTTAAAAGACGCATTTGTTAAACCAGATTTGTCAACAAATTTCCCCTGAACATATCAAGTAGCAACGACAGTAACAAAAACCTATGTAGCATTTGATACGTGTAGTAACAAAATATAGAATTCAATGAATCATTACGATGGAATGAGAAAATTTTGTTTATTTACCCTGTAGTAATGAAATTGATTATTACGTAAGAATACAATTCCTTATTGATTTTTATTTCTTGAGAAGAATGTGTTTATTTTTAATTTCCTCCGGTAATGAAATGAAATTTTATAATTTTAGAGTTTTTTCTAATTTTATTTCATCCAATTTCTTTTAATATTCCTACGCACTAAACAACATGTTATTTCATCCTAATGGCATAATTCAATTACATTATTCATTCTATTAATTCATACGTTTTATTTATTTATCAGTTCATTACGTCCAACCAAACGGATTCCTATTAGATTTGGATTTTAAAAAAAACAAAGGTTTTGGTTTAAGTGTATAAAAAACCGTAATATTGATTCGAACAAAATTATATAAATATTTGGGATCAAAGTGATACAAAATAAAGTACGATGGTTTTTTATGCGCATATGTCATTGAAAATGACCATCACCACTTGAAAATTTACTTAATAAAAACCATAATACTTCGTATCATAGTTTTCAAGATTTGGTGTTTTCGTCTCATGAAAAGGGATTAAAATAAATACACAAAAAGGCATAGAGACTAGAATAAGGAAATATGCTTGAGGAATTAAACCAATAAAAACTTAAAAGTATGGTTTTTTAAGGATAAACCCTAGTATTTCAACTTCACTAAGTGCTTCTATACCATGTGTCGAGTTAAATAATTGATAACGAAAAGAACTGTATGCCTCATAAGTGCTTTTAATATAATGTGTGAAAGTCCCAAAAGGTGACTGTGCCTGAAACTATTAAAAAACTAATGATCTCGAGATCGAGGTCAATCAAACGAAAAGATGATTGTCATACTTGTAAAGTCAATCTTTATATCTGAAATTCAAATGACTGGTCTAAATTTAAATTTTTTTGTATAATTCATAATTATATATTTTCAACATTCAAAATGAAACGAGGACGAAAAGTATCAAAAAATTAACTATAATATTGATATGTTTTTTTTTATATGATAACGGATGAAATTACTAATTTATCCATTAGAACGGGGAAGTCAAAAGCGAGGCCATAACCTTCTTGGCTCTTGCTTCTTCCCCCAAAGTCATTCAACACGCCCACCACCATCCCATGCTTTTTGTATAACCATCACAAAGCTCCAATAAATTCATAATCAATAAAATCCATAAATAATTTTTGAAGAATTGATGTTGGATCCAAGACTTGTGGTTCATCCATCACTTTCATCTAGTTTCTTCATGAATTTTGAGGTAATCCACATGTAAATTTCGCCTTTAATTCTTTAGTAATCCCTAGAACCATCGAGGATGGAATTTAAATATGTTACAATCTGAAAATAAGTAAATATTTAAAATAAGCTTTGAAAATGAGTTTATAATTATATATATTTATTATTGCCGACGGAAAAGAGAGAAAGTCTGTTTACGTAACCGTTTGATCAGATCACGATTTGATCTCAACTATTTCAAAATGAGAAAAATCCAATTCTATGTGGGTGTGACACGTTGCCAGCCATTGGCAATTAGAATTTTTTTGATTTCCTGCTCAGGTGGCACAATCGTGGCCATTGAAAATAATAAAAAAGTAGGAATAACCAACAAACTTTGAAATAAATAAAAAAAAGTAAGAATAGCTAACTTTTTTTGAGAAAATAATGCACGACAAATTAATTATTTTGAATAATATAGAAAAATTATAAAATTATTTATGGGTGTGTTATTACTTATTTAATGTATGAAAATAAATACATGTGTAATAACATAATATTTAAATTGAAATTCGAGTTTGGTATCTTAGTTTTCACTTCGTATTTTTTATTATTTCTATTACTATAAATAATTATTAAAATAAAATAAAATATATAATATAAAAATCTTATTGAACTTTTATCCAATTATTTTTAAATTTCACGTTTTGAGTTATTTATAACTAATAAAACATATACAAATATAAAAATATAATAAAAAATACTTTAGGTTTTAATAAAATTTAAATTACCACTCCAGACTAAATATAAATGAATAGTGATCGATGCAAAAAAAAAAACTAAAATTAAAAAAAATGGTATAATAAGTTAATATTCACATTACAATTTATTAGCAATACATATATATTTATTAATAATTAGGGTATGCAAAAATTTATATAGAACTGAAAAATAACATACATTACTGAAATCATATCATACTAAAACATAGCTAATATCATTTGGCTCAAACTTTTATTATGATAGTTTTAGTTTTTTGTCTTGGTTCGCTTTGATTTTGTTCTTTTCGGTTATAAAAAGTAAACAAACCATGACCAACAATATTCGATCGTAACTTCTTACTTTTTTTTAAAAAAAATTTCCAATCTATTTTTACATCTTTGCACACTTGTATTTGTAAGTGTTACTTAAAAATAAAAATACATATATCAATTATGAGTTTTAATTTATTATTTACTGTTAGTTAAAGAATTGAATTGTTTATTATGACAATCAAAAATAATGTTAATATATGTTATAATATTATTTTTTTTACTTAATCTGATAAATAGTTTTCTTTGTTATGATTTATTAGGTTGTTTATTATGACAATCACTTTTATGTTAATATAATATTAGTTATTTTTAAATCATTATAATTTATTAGTCTCTGTTTCATAAAACATAAGTTTATATTGGTTTAAAAACTAAAACCAAACGCATGAGTATTAAATTGTTATAATTGTAAAGTTGTTTCATTAGTATAACTGAAATTTGGGAACATTTATTGAATTTTGGGTTTTTTTTATGAAAATGAATGCTCTTGAGAGAAAACGAGAATTTGATTTTAGAAGTGTTTTGGTGTTAAAAATGTAGTAGAAAGGCTATGAAAGCTATTGGTAATGTTCATGAAATTTTTAGATGTGTTAGAATTGGATTTATGACTGGATAACGTTTCTACTCTGTATGTCCGTCTGTTCGTCATCATGGTCGCGACCTTGTGGTCGTGGTTGCAACGGTGTTGAGTTCAGACTCCTTTTTATCCGGAAAATATTATAATGATCGAGATCGTTTTTCCGCTTCATCGTGGGCATGACCCATATGTTGTGGTCATGACAGCCCATGACTGTGACATTCGGCATTCGCTGAGATGGTGCCACCGTGGGCACGACTCTTCCCGTCATGGCCACTATCCTTGATCCTTAACCTGGCCGAAATGGCCATCGCTGCCCCTATCATGGTTGGCAGGTCGTGGTCGCAACCCAGACAAGACTAGAAGGATTAAAATGCAATAATTTTGCTTTGTTAGCTTAATCGAAAAAGCTTTATACTTTGATGGTTTTTACAAAATAGATTTAACCATGTTAACATATAATAACAGGGTTAAAGGATGTATTTAAAAGGTTTAAGCAGTTTAGGGACTTATCAGGAAAAAAAAAAAAATGAAAGAATGACTTAATCGAAAATTTTTTATACTTTGATGGTTTTTTTGCATAATTTTCCCGTCATATTTATATCGATATCAAGTTAAATGTAACAAATAGATAACAACATTCTTTGGAGAGGGTTCATTCATAACTGGAGATTTAGGATGTCAAAGTTAAACACACTTGTCGTAGGCCAAATTATTGATTAAGCAAACCGACCGATGTTAAGTATTAACACTGTTGTATCTTTAAATTGTCAGATTTAATTATGCAACAAAGATTAATCTGATAGATTAAAGGAACACTTATTATAAAATATAAAAAACTTACATTTTATCACAACAGCAATGAGACATTGCTCACCACATTTAACATGGACCATCTCTAGCTAGAATCTACCTGTTCAGAAGATGAAGGGTTGTGGAAAAACAGGCATACAACTGAGATGTCATCAGCTGCAAAGCCCGGTCGTTTCCGTTTCCATTGACCAGCGGCATACTCAACCAGCCGTTTTGCTGATTCGTCCCTTTCCACTGCTGACGAAACTATCTCGACTGCCTTTTCATTTGAGACAACATCCCATACCTGGTGCATAGCCCAAAAAAAACCTAAGGATGAATTTGGTGTGAAGATTTTTTAAGAAGGAAAAACTAGCCGACCGCATTGAAGAAATGGAAACCAACGGCCATGTTATATGCTTGAACTAATCATGCGTGGGTTTGCAGATCCGGGTTTTGTAAACAAACAGTTAATACCATGGTCAGCCCTTAGCAAGGTCAACACGGACAGCCGTCCAGGGTCCATTGATCATAGGGCCCATTCTCAAAAGATATATAATAAGGTCTATTAACGACTAAACAAGATTATCGACCACCAAAGTTTTTAGTTTATATTATATAATTATAAGTTTCTAGTTTTTAATTTCTCAATTTATTTGAATTTTGCTTATTTAAAATATACATATATATTTACAGGGCCCCTTTTAAGTTTTTGCCCGGGGCCCCAAATATGATTGGACCGGCACTGGTTAATACAGTTAGGATGACATATAACCTATCCTATTATTCGGCCATTTATAGCTGATTCATAAATTGCTAATAAGAATTTGGAGCCAACAGTTTGTTCATATGAATGAATAAGAGATTTAGACCAAGGTTTTAATTGAAAACCCAGATTAATTTTTGTGTATATGGACAAAATGTAAGAGTTAGGATTAGGAGGATGATATCGTACCCCATCTGTCGCTAAAATGACAAAGCGATCTTGTGTGGTTATTGTTCTTTGTATCACGTCTGGCTCAGAAATAAGACCAAAGTCTTTAACGAAGAAGTCACCAAAAGCTCTCGAAAGCGCAAGTCCTGGACCTTCTGGTGTCTCCTCATTTGAAGCACGAATTCTCGACACTCCTGGTTCATCATCTAATTTGCACACGCTACCTCCAGACTTATATATCCTCTCGGTTTCCTCTGCAAACGTAATTACATAAGTGTCAAATCTATGTAGTTACACTTAGATTCATACAATATATATACAAGAGAGCATGCTTACGAGGTAAACTTGGTTTAAAGTCTACGGTAAGCTGAACAGCTACCAAGCAGCCATCATCTGAAGTTGTTCCGAGAACAGCTCGAGAGTCGCCAACATTAGCTATCACCATAAGATCCCCCTGAAAATCATGATCATAAAAAGATATACATTTTAATCATTTTGAAAGAAAAAGATACAGTGTGACTTTAAGGTTAAACCTATTTGTTTTGACGATTATTAAACATTCTGAGGTTGCCATTCAAAAAAAAAGTACTAAAATTTCTGAAGAAATTTGCAGGACATGGTTTCTTTATACCTCTCGAATTATAGTCAAAGCAGCAGTACCACTATAAAATGAGTCGATCACAGGATGAATCTCAAGATCATAATCAACGGTAGAGCAAGCCTTCACGAATGAATTCTTCCACATGCCGAATTGATCAAAGCTTGCATTTTTTAACAAGTCCCGGTCCATCAAGATTGAACGTTGAGCAGAAGCTTCCTGCCAATAGTGAAGCAAATAAGCCGGCATTACCTTTTTCACTCTTTTCCCAACAAGATGCCCCCAGGGACCATGCCCATCAAAAACGCCACAAAACATCACATCTTCCTTCCCTCCAAATGCCTGCCAATGTTGCAAATTTTACAGAAAATTCATTATATTTTACACTTAGTCATATGGAAATGAAAAGAGAAAGAAGATAGATTGATGATTTACCTCCCATACGATGAAGCAATCTTGATTCATTCCTTTATTCCCTCCCTTAGAATAAGCTGACACATAATTACTAGACCATTTGGCGCTAACGTTACCAGAGGACGTTAATAATAAACCAGTTTTCCGTGCTTCCTTGGCCAAAACATCTGTAGCTTCTCTTCCAAGATTTATCCTCCGCTTCTTGCCATTTTTTGTTGAAATATTTTTCGTCAATCCATTTAAAAAAGATGAAAGCTGCACCATCCTTTCTACAATTCCATCGATGCCCACAAAGTTATTATATTGAATGAAAGGAAACAGACAAACCTACTTAATGTTCTCTGCTCTTTTCACAATCATAAAACCTCAAAGTCAAAATAAAAGCATAAAGATTGTAACGAACTAATTTAATTCCTTCCTATTCTATGGTATGACAAACCTACAACTATTCAAAATCAATCTAACGAATAAGTTAAATCAGCTACACCAATTTGACTTATCCTGATCTACCATCAAATATTTATGGTTTCAACATTAATCAAAATTATCTTTCAATACTAAAGATACTCTCACATTTTGAATGAAAGAAAGAAAATTTTCATTTTGGATACTGAAACCTTCTGTAAAGAAAATGATCAGTGACTAACTATATAAAACATGACACACATTGAAAAAGTTTGGTGATAAATTATTGAAGCCTGAAAGCATCCGTGATCAAATTTTCATTTGGAACTTAGGCTTGACATCCAAATAGGTCAAAGTGTGAGTCACTTTCATGGAAGGGAGGTTTTCATACAGCATCACTGAAAACAAAATAGCAGGTAAAGAGAGGCATCCATCCTGTGGTTCATAGTCATCTTGGACCCAGTCAACCACCTATGTGGGCCACTAAACGACCAGCCTCCATAACACAACCTTAAGCTTCCTTTGTTTATCATCTACAAGGAATGATACCTATGTGAGACGGGCCAAGTAAATCGCCTTATGTTCAAACATATTTCCCAGATACACGAGGCCGGTGGAGAGGTTAATCTCAACACAAGACTGGAAACTTTTTGGCCAGAGTTTGAGTTTTTTTAGAACATTAGATGATCAATGAAATCTCTTACAAAAGTTGTCACACATACTAAAAGAGCCCAAAGATCTGGTGGGTAAATGGCAGATCCCGAATCTTCTACTAGTAGTCTAGTATATGAACATGTGCTATTTGTTATTTTTTTCATAGGGACACTACAATAACAATATCCTCACCCTTTACTTTTTACAAAAGATTCACTAGATAAATTTCATATAGAGCATGCAAAGCAGGACATGGATTCCAATAGGTCTACTCGGTTTCAATCGGCTACCGATTGATCTAAATAAAGGATTTTATAACATAACTTTATGCATTAGAGAGCATGATGTAGTAAAAGATTCGAGATTTCCTACCATGTTTGCGCTAGCAACACAAATTCCTTTCAGGGACACACTAGCATTTAATACCAAGTATATATATTTAATTCTTTTAAACCGGTAAGACAAAGGTCCACCTATCGAGCATGATTAATTGATTATGATACCTAGCCAGGGTTGAACCTCATAATTAGATTTAAATTCGGTATTGATATGATTTTTCCTTTGACAGATCAACAACATAAACCTCTATACTTGAATAAATCAAGCAACCAACCAAAAACCGTCATAAAACAAACAAATAACCAAAGCAAGAATCTAAAAGCACCTTGTTTTTTAGCCAGGTTTCTCTCAATAGAGGATCTTGAATGGCAGATAAGACTTAGAAAGCAACCCAGAAAGCAGCAGAATGCCCGCAAGAAACACCAGAAAAATTCGCCGCAGAGTCTGAAAATTCAGGAAACTTCCACTCCATCTGTTTCTTAAGAAAGCTTTACAAAGTCACTTGAGCATTTATACAAACAGATAGTGTGCACATGAAACTTCCACAGCCACAAGGAGCCTTGGTTTGGGGTGGGTGGATGAAAAATATCATACAAGTATGTAGCAGCAGCATGTACGTATTTATGTGTTTTACAGGGGGGCCCATATGTGTTATCATGTGCTCGGGTCTATCGGATAACTACCTTTTAAGCATTATTGCAGTATAGTAGACCGACCCCTTTTTTGTGTTTGTAATCATAACCCAAACGTTAAGGACACGTATTGCTGTATGCATTTCTTTTTATTTTTTCTAGGTTTATAAATAGGGAATATATTAATTTAACAAAGTGGTGTGTTTGTTTTTATGGTTGTTAAAAAATGTTTTTATTTTATTTTTATAAAAAATGTTTTTTTTTTAAGAATTTTCACTCTGTACCCATACTAAAAGTCAAAATAAATTTATAACTAGACTAGAAACATACATTATTTTGATCTTCTTCATTCGGGTTGCCTTCACAGCTTCACGAACGCGCTCCACCTAAGAGCTCTACCCATATTCCAAATACGCTACATCGCTACTTCAATTCAAGTGCAATCCCCCTTCCATTGCATAACCTAAAAGGGTAGTCTAATTGACATTGAAAAGTGAAATGGTAAAATATGTCATTTTTCTATTAGCTAATTAATTATAAAAAACTGATTTTTAATAATAGAGTAATAATGATAGGGTAAAAATAGACATTTATGGGGTGAGAATAGTAGCACCATCGTAGAAATGAAATCTTTTTATGGTCAGAAAAAAAAACACTAAAAATAATTAGAAATTTTAGTAAAAAACACTGAAAATAAAAGTTTGACGGATTCCATTCGAGAAATAAACATTTTGCGAACCAAACAACCCTAATATTATTGAATTGAACTATTTAATTCGATTGGTATCACCATCTTATAATATGCAAAACACGTACAAAAAGTAGATTTGCAAATAAATTGAAATTTTTTAGTCTTATAAATGTACATATATATTATTCTAATAAAAGAGTAAATAGACGACATATGACTTATAACTAAGCTACCACTTGGCAAAACCTCTTCTTAACATGTGTAATTTATTTACAATTTTCATTTTTAAAGGTAATCATTGTAAAAAAAAAACCTTTATATGAATAGATATATGTTTTTTTAAATATTATTGTAACAAACATTTATATATAAAATATTATATTAAAATAAAATTTTATTAAAATAATCTCTAATTTTTTTTAATTTGAATGCACGACAATTTTATCTTAGACCTAAATTGATAACGTTAATTATTATGATTTTTATTATAACTACAGAAATAATATAATAAATAAAAATAATTAGTTTTAACTAAATTATTTTTTTGGATCAACCTATATAATGCATGAGTTAATAACTTAATATAATAAAAAATTTTATAAGGATGATAACAAAGCAATTATTATATACACACATGTGTATGTACGTATATTAAAAAGGCTGAAAAACAATGGTTATGATAAATAAATATATTATCTTGTATCCTTTTAAAAAAATTAATATATGTATGTTATAGATGTCACATCCTTGCTTTAAAACACGTTTGCTTATCTCAATAATAATAATAAATGCATAAAGCTAATAAAACATTACAATAAGTCTTGCACTACACATGCTTCATGGTTACAGTACTAAGTTGCTAAAAACATCATAACATAAATAAAAGCAGCTACCCAAAACCCAAGGCATCATAAGCTATACCACAAGCTGAAAATGAGCTAAGTCCTTTGGGCAGATCAATAATAGACCTAAGCAGAAGGTCCAGCTTGTTCTTTAACTTTTCCTGTAAAAATTGTGAATAGCAACTGTAAGCTAATGCTTAGTGAGTAAACAGATATTCATGAATGCATGTAAAATATGAGGCGAAAGTGCCTAAAAAAAAGCTGTTATGCTTGCTTGCTTGCTTGCTTGCTTGCTTGCTCATTTGCTTAATACCCAGAAAGAACACTGCACAATTGAGACATTTCACGCAGAACGGAGATGCCACCACTATGGGTTTACCGCTGACAGATGATCAATCTGTAATGCGGGGCTAGCTACCCGCATAATGCTCAAGGGATAGTGGTGAACATCAGAATTGCTTGCTCGCTAAATATAATGCTTATGAGATGCACAAAGAAACGCTAAAACAAGGCTTGCTGTATAGTATGCAGAAAAATAAACAGATAGCAGATAAATATGCATATTAATAGATCAAATGTAAGATCCGGCTAAGCTGGGCATCACCTGTACCACAGTGTTCGCCTTCACTCACAAAAGTCTATTGAATTCCAAAGAAGTCACATAGAAGCAATTTCATATAAAACATGTAAACAAGAATAACTGTTACTCACAGTACTGAAAATGCTTTGAAATATTCTGAAATGCTTGCTCGGGCTTATTTACGCTTTAAATTGCTTTATAACGCTTGCTCTTGCTTATCTAGGCTTTTAATATATTCTGGCACTGGCTTTGACTCGCAACTGGGCTAAACGACTTATGTATAATATCTGAAGTTCAATATTACAGAACATGTGCTAAATTAATATTGCTAGCTCAATATTTCAACATCTCTAAGCCATAACTTCTAGCTAAATATTTTGCTATTTATTTTGCTAATTTATGCGTTGTTCGTAAATTTTATCAATTAGATTCGAAATTTAGGGGTTAGATTCGAATCTGAGCATCAGACTCGAAGTCAGATTCGAATCTGAGCATCAGATTCGAAGACAGATTCGAACCAGGGGGTTAGATTCGAACCTCATTCTCGAATCTAGCTCTATTCGAGTCTGTTCTTGGCATTTCGAGTCTGTTCTATGCATACTCGAGTTTGTTCATAAACTACAGCTTTAAACATGCATTTTCAAGCCTCAATCCACAAATAAGCTAAGTAATAAGCCTCGGTTTAGTTATATTATACATTATCTACCATATTTTAGCTAAAACTAATTCGAAATCAGCTTTTAAATCGCCTAAAATGATAAACTCGAAATTGTAGCTTCAAAACCGAAAGTGCAGAAAACGAAAAGGACGATTCTTACCTCAAAACCGTATGAAATCTCACATGCAATGGTAGATTCGAGTAGTACACTTTGAGACCTTTCCGATGACGTATAGAACTCGAGATTTGGCCGGTCGGTTTGGGAGAAAAGCTAGAGAGAAGTTTCGGGTTCTAGAGAGAGAAGCTCTGGAAAGGAATTTGGCTTGCAAAAAAATGAGAAAATGAGCTCTCAGCCCCTATTTATACTAAATCTCAAAATTACATCTTTTTACGCAAATTGCTCAAAATTACTTAAAATAAAAATGCAAATAAAAGCAAGGTGTTATAATAGATTTTTCATATAGATTTTATATAAAAAGTAATATTAAATTCGTGTAATACGTGGGTATATAAACTTATTCTAATAAAAGAATAAATAGATGACACATGTTATATGATTAGAATGCCATTTGGCAAAACCTTTTATTGACATGTTTAATATATTTACAATTTTAAGGTTTTCATTCTTAAAAATATATTTTTAATAATTATTATAAACAACCTTTATATAAATAGTATACATGTTTCTCTTTTTTAGTAATCATTGTAATAAAACTTTTATATATAGAATATTATATTATTTTAAGAGGTCATTTAAAATAATCTCTTAAGTTTATGTTTATTTTTTAAATTTTGAATGAATAACTGTCTATAACATATTTATTATGATCGTTTATTATAACATAATAAGTAAAAACAATTATTATTAATTAGAAGTGTGATAGATTTTTAAAGATTATATTTTTAGAGCAACCCATATAATATGTGTGTTAACATAATAAAAAATATAATGATAATAAAAAAACAATTATTAATCGTATGTATATACATACACACACAAATATTATAATTAATTTTAACTAACAAAACAAATACTAGAATTAAAATAATTAATTTCATAAAATATTTAAAAACTATTACATAAAATATTTAATTCCATCTTTCGTATTACGAACGAAACAACAATTACGAAACTAAAATAAAAAAATAAAAACATTTACGAAACTGAAATAAAAAAAATACAAACATTTACGAAACTGAAATAAAAAAATTAACAAATTAAAAATATATAAATATGTGTGTGTGTGTGTGTGTGTGTGTGTGTGTGTGTGTATATATATATATAAAAGTATATATGCATGTTTTGTTTGAAAAAAAAAAAAGAAAGAAGGGGGTGAAAGGAGAAGAGAGAAGCGGCCTGCAGCGGGGTGGGGAAGCCGGGGCGTGGACGAAATTGCACGGGGCCGCCTGGAGGGGGTGGTGTAGCCGCCGGGAGGGGGGTGATGTGGCAAAGCCGCGGTGCAGCGGCTCCGGTACTCCCATCAGCCTAAACATGTTGTTCTAAAAGTAGATTTGTAAATGGTAGGCCCTGAGGCGTCCAAAAGGAGCGACAGTTCAGACCCCATAATTTATAAGTTCTCAACGTAAATAAAGTACAGTTGTTTTGTGTAACTTATTTACAGAAAGAAAACAAAAAGTATGTTTGTGTACGTGTGTGTATTTATGTATGTGTAGGGCCCTTTTATACCTTTTCGTCCGGACCCCAAAAATCAATAGAACAACCTTGTTGCAAATAAATTGAATGGTTTTAGTCTGATACACACACAAATGAGTTGATTATTTAACGTGCAGTTTGTACTCTAGCTATGTCAAGGTTAAAATTAAGTTGTGCACCAAATATAATTTATACGTAATACATATACTTTAGTTTTTTTATGTGAACCCAATTCGATCTTGAGTCATTCTTAAGCTTTGTTCAACTCGTTTATACCAGTAAAAAAATTATATAAATTTAAATTGTGAGAAAAAGACGTATATTGCTACAAATTTCAACTTACTCAGATTTTGAATGAAAATTTTGTATTTATTTAGAGAAAAATATGAAATTATTTAATATTAAAGATTACATTGAGGTAAGTCAGTCTTGAAGGAAATGACACTTTTTGATTCCAAAGCAATATGAACCAAGCAATTTCTGATGATTATTATATAAATGAATAAATTTACACATCCAAAGTAAGTCGGTGATAAAATATGGTATAAATGTCATAAAAAATAAATTAAAATAAAATATGTTAACGGCTTAAAACGATGCTGAGATAAGGAGGATTAATTAATTCATTAACCCGCTTGATAATAAAAAATTAAGTAAATCCAAGATTTATTAAATTAATTAGGGGATGTTTGCTTCTTTATATTTTTTTAAGGGTTCATTAAGAAAAACCAACATGTTTCACGGTTTTTACGTTTTCATATCTCAATATTATTTTTTTAGTTTTGTGAAATTTGACTATTAGACTCCGATTTTAATTATTAAACCCGGTTTTCATATACTGAAAAATCGGGTTCTAATATTCATTTTTCGCTAAACCAAAAATAAAAAATTAACTTAAGAACTTTTATGAAAAAAAATAACATGAATGGACGAAAACGTAAAAAAAAAAGTAAAAACATGTTGGTTTTTTTCATAATAAATCATTTTTTAATATGAAAATGTGGGAATTTTGTTGGCCTACTGCTAAAGCGTTTCATCATTGTTTACGATTACGATGTTAATATAATATGGAATTCAACACCTTTATGATATTATTTTAATAGAAATAAGATATAAAATTTGGCTCATCATGATATAATTAAATATGTGTATGCATGATGTATGATTAATAATTTAATATATTGATTATTAGGAAATAAATTAGGTACGGTGTTAGTATTAATAAACTATATGATGACAAGGTACTTTGAAATTGTAAAAGTATGAAGATCTCAAGTTGATCAAAACTATGACATATACATGACTGAGATTAAAACTATGGGGGCACAATAAATTGGAACTTGAGATGTTTTGGGTTACGTGTACATTCTTATAAATTTGCTTATTATACATGTATTCTTCTAAACCTTTAAAACTCTCGTATATATCCAAATATCTAAATTATTATTATTAAATCAGTTAGAAATTCAAAACATTATCTATTTAATTCTCTCATTAATCAAATTCATATTAATTTGTGGTAAAAGATTTGGTTTCAAAACCAATTGTATTCCTAGTTAAATCTTTCATAGAAAAATATAAATGGAATGAATTCAAACACTTCATTTGTTCTATTTAGATTATTTTATCTTCTTCAACTGATACTAATAAATATTTTCTTTATTGTCGGTTAATGTTTTGTATAAAATTGGATTACCATTTAATGTGATTTATTCTTTGTATATATGTAAAAATTCCAGGGGTCAAGCGCAGTGGTGGATCCAGGAAAAAAATTACAGGGGTCGGAACTTAACAACGCTACAAAACTACGAGTATTTGTGGTCTTTTAAAAATTCCAGACTTCGAAAATTCGAATCGGTTTATCTTGATTAAATAAAAAACAAATAAGTGAAAGCTACAAATTAATTACAAACCCAAAAAAATTAGATTTTATAATTATCCTCTACGAGTTTTCATAATTTGAAAACAAGTTATTACGTTATCGTCTGAAACATTGACAAACAATTCTTTTTAGATCTTGATAACTTTTATTTCAAAATCGGTCCATATTATATGATAAAATTAAAACTTTAATAATATTTATGTTAACAAATCAACAATAACAATCTAATCTAACATTTTAACTTACATTTACTTAGTGTTAAACTAATAACAATTTATTACTCTAGTATTTTGCATTTAATAATAAATTAAACAGTTAAACAATAAAAGGATGAGAACAAAAAAAAGTTAATGATTCATAGAATTTATTATATCTTAAACTCAATAATACTCAAGAGAGCTTAATAATTTTTTAGAACTCATACACATGTTCATGTATTTTTTTAATATTTACTAAATGGATGACAAACTATGAAGTTTGTAGGTTTTTCTTAGATTTTTTAATAGAAAATTATCCATATATAAATTTTATAAAAGATCATTAAGATATGGGAGTCGAACTTTAAAATTAATCGGGGTCAAATTTTTTTGATTAAATACGGAGTATAAAATACAAAAAAAAAAAAAAAAATTTGTAGGGGTCATTTGACCCCCATTGTAACTACCTGCGTCCGCCCCTGGTCAAGTGTGTAATTGTAGTTATACAATATGTGTAACATTTGACGATAGACCAATTGTTTTTTCGGCTTTAGAAAATCATTGAGTTTTTTTGTTTGGGTTTTGGAGATATACTTTGGAGATTTAACTAATGAGAGAATTAAAAGTTTTTTTGAATTTTTAAATAATTTAATAATAATAATTAGATATTTGGACATATATGAGAGTTTTAAAAGTTTACAAGGATATATGCGTGATAAGAAAATTACAATGATATATGCGTAATTATGAAGTTTTGCAATGCGTTTATGAAATTCTGAAAGTAATTGGAACTGAAATAGAAAAAATGTTAAATAAGATAAAAGAAACAAAAAACAAATTACAACACATTATAAAACCATGAATTAGTTTGTCATAAGTTCCAATAAACTATTAGGTAGACTGACTATTTAACCGAGCTACCATAGGGCCTTTGGCCTGGCGGTAAAAGGGTGAAGTTATAAGCGAGAGGTCACGAGTTCGATTCCCGTCGGAGGCAAGTTGAAATTTAAGTGGAGTAAGTAAGTTTGGTGGTAAATGAGTAGTTAGTAGGAGTAGGATAGTTTGTCGTTCAAAAAAATTTAACAGAGCTTCATGTGAATCAGTGAATGTTGATAGTACATAGTAATATGAATTGTGAACGTAATTTAAAACATTAATTTGTTGTGAATCAGTAAGTTTGAGATTTTTGTTTCTTAAAACATTAATTTGTTGTTATCATAATACTTTGAAATCATTTATAAAACTTATAAATGTGAACGTAATTTAAAAACTATGAATTGTGTGCTGTGAGTTTTGTTTTTATCAGCCAGTTTGCTCGTTTATGTTCAATTGTTATCGTTTATTTTGTTTAATTGTTCATTTATATTCGTTCGTTTAGCGTTTGATTAATTATATGTTAAACGAACAAACACAAACATGAACACAAACAATAAATCAATTCCTTAACGAACAAACATGAATAGAGAATCTCATGTTTGGTTTTTTTTTTCTGTTATAAACGAACAAACATTAACATACCCTCGATCGGTTCGTTTACAACCTTAATCGTTAGTACGATAAGCAGGGAAATATGTTGCAACTTCTCATCATCCATTTCATTTTGTGTTTGTCAAGTGTTGGTTGTGTTTGAGATACTTGTTGTCTAATGTAGTTTAGGCCTATGTTTTTTTTTTTTTTTTTTGCCAGGGGGTCAATAAGATGGTATATGCACATCCCAGATTTAGATCTTTGTATGTTTCTTTTGAATATATATGTTACATTAAAAAGAAGAAAACGTATCGAATGAAATGAAAATCGAGGGAGTCCATACAAAATCAAGAGAAGAGCCACGCTGGCTAATACATGATTAATTGATTTGTAATATGAACTGATCTTAAAATTTGTAGAAATGAGATGACGTACACAAAACTCAAAGAACGTAATTCACTTTGAAATTGCATACTTTCATGTCCCATCAGTTATCAAAATATAACGTCAGATAGTGTTCGATTATTATACGATTTGTATCCATGTTGTTAGTTGTCTTTATATATATATTTCTAAGTCCCCTCCATCAATTCATCAATAATGGATGTACGATTAACTTTAACTTGCAAACCATCTCTTCTCTTCTTTCCTTTCCAAGAAATAAAGAAAAAACATATACAAACATTTCCATGAGCAAATACCATACAAGGATCACTTTTAAGTACCATACAAGTTGCTTGGTCTTGTCATGGAAAAGTGAAAACATCACGAGTTCAAAGCCAATATTAGTTGTACACTCGTGTCTGACCTCCATATCCATATATTAAACAATTTGCCTAATAACGTACGAGGAATCATAGACACAAGTGTACGACTAATAGTTCCACATGTTAGAAGCCGGTTAGTTGCTATGATTGAAAACAAATAAATATTATTGATTTAAATGCTAAAGAAGCGATTATTGCCATAATTGAAATATAAAATGATGATAGTTACTATTTTTTGCATCTACCCAAAGTTAATGAAGTTTCTAGACACATACATCGTGACGTGTATATGACTGAAAATGAGTTGAGCCAAACTCGAGCATGGTTCGATAGCTCTAGGGGTGAGCAGTATTTGGTTTGGAATGAAAGAAACTGAAAATCAAACCAAACCAAATTCGATTTAGACCAAACCAAATACTAAATTTGGTTTTAAACCAAACCAAATTTTAAATTAGGTTTATGGTTTCACTAACTATAGACCAAACATAACCGAACTACCGAATTTTTTTTTGAATATTTATTAAATATAATTTATATGTATGTAGAGATTTATAAGTAGTAGAATTGGGCTTAAGGCTTTTAGTCATTTATTCATTTAGGGGGTGTTTGATAGCCACTTATCAGGCTCTTATCAAAGGTAACCTCTTATTCGGTAAGAAAAAATACTGATAAGTGCGTTTGATATGCAGAAGACATAAGAGTCAAAATTCTCTTATCATGTCTTATCAGGATAAGACTTTGATATGCTACTTATCACCACTTATCACACCAAAAAAAATACACGTCTCTCCCACCCCACCCCACCCCACCCATACATTTACCCCATACCTTACCTCACCCATCCTTCCCCTACACTACCCTATCCTAAACCCCCTACCCCTACCCTACCCCACCCCACCCCACCCTTACCTTTACCCCATACCTTACCTCACTCACCCTACCCCTACCCTACCCTACCCTACCCTACCCTATCCTACCCCACCCCACCCTAAACATACCCTACCCTCAACCACCTAATCTCACCCTACCCTAACTACCCTTAACTTACTTATACCACCCCATCCCCATCTCCACCCTTAACCCTATCCACCCCACTCCCATACTTACCCTATCCCACTCTACCCCACCCCTACACTAACCCATCAAACCTACCCACCACACCTCACCCCTCCTTATCCCACCCCATCCTATCCCTATCTCTTCCCACCCCTACCCCTCAAACCTACCCACCTCACCCCTACCCTACCCCTCAAATCTACCCATCCCCACCCACCTTACCCTTCAACCTACCCACCCTACCCCTACACCATTACCCTATCCTATTTACCCCACCCCACCCTCAACATACCCCACCCCTACCCTACCTTTTACCATATTTATTATAACGAGAAATATTCCAACACTTTTTGATAAAATTTATTATTTTTCAATAACATATCTATATAACTTATAAACTTAAGTTATTTGGAAGTTAATAAACATAACCTTATAAACTTGATTATAACTTATAAACTTTAATTGTTATTTGATTCTTGAAAGCATGTTGGTTATATGTTTATTGAATGCATTTATGTTACTTGATTATAAGTTATAAACTTGAATTAGTTTCTTACTTAAATCTTGTTAATGTTATTTGAATGATATTAAATGTTTACATAGATCACTTTGATTCAATGATATTATTCTTACTTGATATTTGACTTTAATCAATGATATCTGTTTGTTTTTGGGAATTAATATGTAAAATTAATAAAAATAACAGAATCAGATAATTTATAAAACAAACAGACTTATTGAATTCTCTTATCAAATCTTAGTATCTTATCAGGACCACCTATCATCAATCAGAAGTGGAATCATACATCAGACAATTAACCTCTTATGCAATCAAACATCACCTTAGTATTTTAATGGGCTAAGATACTTAAATTCAATAGCAGAACCTAAACATAATACCCAATTATGAAACATTGATATTTGTATGCCTGTGAGTCTGTGACTCGACAGAAATCCGCAATATCCAAGCCAACGTTCCACCTTCTTGTTCTATTATTCGCCACTCATCAGAACGCCTTCACCTCCGTCTTCAAGGGTGTTTGGTTTTGCGTTACAACAGAGATTATTAGATTACTACGTTGCAATAACGTAAATAATTGGTTTAAAGTGTTTGGATTATATACGTTAATAAATGATTATTTGTGTTTAGAATTAATCCTACCACACTTTTTCATAAGTTAAAAAATGCATCATATTTGCTTAATAAGTGATTATTTGGTTATTTTACAACACAAATGCAAACGCTTTAAAAACTATTTATTTGATAATTATAATACCGAACAACAAGAGTTAAAATAAACACTACTGGT
This sequence comes from Centrapalus pauciflorus, assembly GCA_020465985.1. Classification (NCBI taxonomy): domain Eukaryota; kingdom Viridiplantae; phylum Streptophyta; class Magnoliopsida; order Asterales; family Asteraceae; genus Centrapalus; species Centrapalus pauciflorus. Next base: position 1,802,564 of record JAANYP010002523.1, read on the forward strand.
CTGTTTCTTTTTTCCACTTTTATTTGATTGAACTCTTTTGTCTGATTCGATCCGACAAAAGAGGTAAATCCTGTTTGTTTTTTTCCTAGTCAGACGTCTGGTGTCTGACGGTGGTCATTTTTGAATAGATCTGAAAACGTATTTAATCTGAACTCTACCGTCTGATTCTAAACCCTACGCTCCTTTTATCTTCTCACGTTGCTGTTGCTGTCGCTGTCGTCTACTTGCCATCTTCTTCCTACCACCGTCAATCCCCTTTCCGGTGACTATCGTCCTCCCCTCTTCGAGTCTCCGGTGGCCTTTGCTCCTCCCCACTCCGACTCTCTATTCACCATTGCGTCCCCTTCGTCTGTATGTCAAGCTTCAGACTGAAAACGCCTGGCTTCCTTTTCCGATTTTCCATTTTTCCTTCCTTCTCTACTAGGGGTGAGCGACGGAGCTGATTTTCCGAATCCGAACCGGTACCGAATTTTTTTATTTGGTCCGGTACTCGGTATTAAAATTAGGTAAAATTTGGTTTTGGGTACTACCGAACCCGAACCGAATAAATAGGTTGAATCGGATAAACAGGGGTGAGCGACGATAAGCAAGCAGAATATGGAACGTCAAGGGTTGCAATGGGCGAATATGGAGAGACCGCTCTTGGATTTCGCGGATGTCTTGGGATGAAGTACGTAATGTATATCTGTGTGCGCATTAATTATGCTGATATTGCTTCTTGTTTTTTTTTTCTGGGTTGAGAACTAGTGATAAACCATCATGGAATGCATGTTTCTGGGTTGATGTGTTCACTCTCTAACATAGCTAAGTGCAACTGTTTTATATTTTTAATATTACTACTACCATTTGATATTATTGTTTATTTATTTTATATTTTTTGACTAGACATGTCATCTGTAAGTGGGAGAGATGTATACCAATGGTAGTAAGATAGATCAAACATGCCTTTGTCTTCAATTTGTTATTCGGTATTCTTTATTCGGTATTCGGTATTCTTTATTCGGTTTTCGGTATTAGGAATTCGGTATTCGGTATTTGGGTGCATATTTGGTGATGTATGTTTGGTATTTGGTATCTTTTCTTTATTCGGTCTCAATACGTGACTGACACCGAAAAACCGGTCCCAGTACCGGAACCGAACCGGCACCATATAATCTATACGGTTCGGTATTCGGTTCTTCCAAAACAAGTAATTCGGTTTCGGTATTTTCAGAATCGGTACCGGTTTTCGGCATGATCCAGTACCGAGGTCACCCCTGTTCTCTACTATCTGCAGAAATCCACAGTAGTTTATCCGATTTTCACGTCACTTTTTATTACAGTATTACCGGTATTATCTGATATTAATTTTCAAAACACGATTGCTTTTTCAACTCAAGTCCAAACATCCTGTTTACCCACATACGCACTTGCCAAACACGCCGTCTTTAATCTCATCTCAAAGTATTAACGTCTACCGGAAACCATGCCCTAATTCAATCGCCGGTGAGTCACGCTCTCTCTCGCAGACAGAAACCCACAAACACGATCAAACTATTGCATCTTATTCCTTGTCATTTGCTGGCTCCATCTCATGATTGTTCCGGAAGTCCAGTTAGTTGTTCCTGTTAGAATATAAGTTCCTTTCATACATAATTTTAGTGTTGCTTTGACAATCATGACTTTAGCTTTCAGATTAAATCTTTAATCTTCATTATATTTGGAAGAAGTTATATAATATATTAGGTTTGTATGTGGACATATCGGTTTGAAAACTAATGTTGATTGAAGAACATTGTATTGCGCTCGATTTGAATTGATGACGGCGTTAGCAGTGGCGTTGTTAGCTAATAGTAGCGAAGGAGGATTGTGGACAGAGGCTAACTTTTTTTTTTTTTTTTTCGCTGAAAACGGACACTGCCGGAAAATTAACGCAAAATTTACAGATTGTTTGCAATTTCTTTTTTCGCAGAATAATCAATTCATGATGATCCTTTAAACACTAATGTTACTAATACAGTAATACGGCTTTAATCCACTCAGTTCACCATTTCTTACATGTACATTGTTTGTTTAAGTTTTCTTATGTAAAATAATTACATATGATGGACTCTTTCGTTCTATTGTTGCATTATGTTTATGAGTCCATATCCAAAGTTCTGGCTGGTTTATGTGATGAAAACTATTTCATTTCCTGAATGTTAAGTTATTAAGTGGATCAGGATGTGATCTTCGTTTCTGTGGCTATTTTAGTTTTTTGTTTCGTTTACTGTAATGCATCATACGATACACATGTTTGATGAAATGTTTGGTGCCTTGGTGGAGTCCTATCGATGAGTTATGACCACAAGAACAGTTCATACTGTTCTTTTGCTTTTTGAATTTATATTATTATGAGTTGATGTTGATTAACACTCATTGTCTAAATCGATAAGTGTACATTGTTGATTGGGAACAAACAATAAATTATTGGATGATCTATTGTTAACTTGCATCATTTTGAGATTATGATTAATGGCCTCATGCATAACAAATAATATTGATTTGTTTTTTTTTATATCCCGAAAACCCCAGTACAAGAAACTTTAAGACACAAGGGCTAACAAATGCTGAGATCTCTCTGTTGCAGGATCGTTAATATACTGCAGTGTCTGAATTGTTTGAGCTTCAATGACATCAGCTCCTATACCCTCTGGTGTTTTGGTTAATTTACAAGAACTAAACTCATCTTCGCTTCACTTCAAGCAGGGGGCATCTCTTCGGGTTACTGGAAAGTGGGTGAAATCTGTGGCTTTAATGGATTCATCTATATTTCCAACTGGCATGGATGTTTACTATTGCATTCCTATTTCTATTTTGCATGACACATTCATCAGATAGCATGTTCTATATTACATGTGGATAACAAAAATGTTTTTACCAAGTATTGTTTGTTGCAGTTTTCTTTGCTATTCCGAGGAAAAAGCACCATGTGGATTGTGGGTAGCAACTAGCAAGGATCTCATGCATCACTTACAACTTACCGTTTAACATTATATACTACGAGACTACATCTTTAGTTCATTTAAAAAGGATGCCATATAATAATTGTATACGTCTTCCAAACATGCAATATTTTTTTCCCACCCAATGCATTGATTCATTGAAGCTCGAAGAATAAATCTATCTGGTTTTATTATTATAACTATTGTTTTGTGGTTTTAGGTTACAAGAGTATAGTGTAGAGACTGCCATTGCTGTCATTGCGGATGGAGGTGCCACACTGTCGATAGACACCCAACACTTAAGAATTAATCTTCGAGTGGGTTCCCTCTACCAATTCATTGGAGAACTCTCCATTCAGCCAAGTAATGAGGTACATAAGCTTAGTGAACTTATCTACCAATTTGTTTCAAAGATAACAAACAGTAGAGTAGTAGTTGCTCTATTGTCTTATTAATATGTATAAATCCTAGAAGATTGGTCAATTTGTTTAGTCCATTTCTCATTAATTCATTCTGGTAAATATGTAAGAGTGTGTGTGACATCACCAAATTGGCTTGTTTGTGGGTGGAATTTTCTATTTTCCAACCAACCCATAAGTTAGTTGCCCATAAGTGATTAAAGCAAAATGCTGCGACTTTGGTCGATAGCAGACTCGTCAAATATTAAGTTATTAACACGAACGTACATGTACAGCTTCAATGTGTTTGTTTCAGAAACTGCATACTAATTATATAAAGTTTTTCAGGGGATATTAAAAGCAAGAGTGGGTAGAAATGTAGATGGGATGGACCTTAATCTGTACCAACAGTCTTTGAAGCTCCTAAGACAATTTCAATCTGATCAACTTGGTCACTTGGAGCAGTTGCAATAAGTAAGTGAAACACTCAAACACCCAACCCAACCCTTATTATTATTCTTTTTTTTTCAGGTTGTTATTATTGTTATGTTACTTTGGCAGTATAATATTAGATTGACAATTATATCTCAATGATTTTTCTAGACATTCACACATGTTGTGAGTCATCTTTTGTGTATATGTAGTATACAAATCATTGTGGATTTTGAATATTTATTATTTATTCTGTAGGCAACAGCTATTATATTGTTATAAGAAATCTAATTCAGTTGACAGCTAATATTCTTTCCAACCCCTATGTAGTTTGTTTACCTTTTCTTTTGATTACTGAAAAATACTTTGAAGATAGCATACTTTTCCCTTATAGCTAGCTTGGAATTTCATTATATTCATCTAGAGGGTTTTTTCTTTGGGTTAAAAGAAGCTGACACATGTATAATCTAAAATGTAAATAAAATATTTTATTATTAAGTAAAAAGTAAGCGAGTATTTGGATCAGTGTTTTAATCAGATGATTAATCGGGTTATCGGACGGGTATTATTAATCTCATTTTCGCTTAAAGTAATCGGGTACGGGGAAAATCCGTTTCATTTTAATCGATTTTTTGTTTTTCCTGGTTTCGTTTTTTTGTCATCCCTAACTTTAAGGGGGACTTATGTAAATTGTCAAAACAATTAATCCAAAAAGAATAAAAATAAAATTTCGGCCAATCATTTTATACTCCATTAAATCCACGTGCAAAAGTACAAAACATCAAAACTAACAAAAGGAAAAAAAAAAGCGATGTAGCAATTTCAGGTAATATTACAATTACTTTAATTGTTAAATTTCTAAGTTGATTGCTTAATATGACTGGCATCAAATTGAAACGAGTTTTAAAAGCATATTGATTTAAACATTATGAAAAAACATGTGTAAATGTCTGAATAAGTCACAAAAAGTAAAATTCTATTTATGGCACTAACGCTTTTTTTTTTTTTTTTTATAAATCCATTTATGCAAAATTTGCTTTTATATATCTGAATTATTACCAAATTTTGTAATATATAAAATGGGTTGAGCATTTATTTATGAAATTTGAATGATTACATAGGCGATTAATGTTTAACTTTCTTCCATTGTTCTCTTTCCTCAAAAACATTTCACCTAGTTTTTTGAATCTTTAGAGAAATTAATGAGTAGCAAACAAAAGAAAGATCTTTCTGAAAGTTTGTTACTTTATTTTTCAAAATTGTTTGTGAAAGATAGTTTGAAAACAATTGACAACATGTACACAATTTGATGGACGGACTCCATATAAAGGATCTCATTCATTAAAAGCTCTTGTTCGTCTTGAAAACATAGGACTAGCCTTAAAATGGCTAATGATGTTCGTGTTTTCTGGCAAAAGATAAAAATATATATTGAGGATACATGTAGTGTGAAGTACGTATTTGCATGCACGAATTAGGAGATGATGAATGTTTTAAAGTGATGTTAAGCAATTGAGGGAATGATGCTGCATTGCTGCATGGCATGCAATGTAAATTGCAAATTGTGTTAGAAAATAAAAATAGAAATAGAAAAGCACGGGAGGGTATAAGGGTCAATGGCACGCAGATGACATTCAATATTGTTATTAATGAGTTATTGAAAACCATGCATTGCTACGAGATCTAATATATTAATTATAAAAATAAATATGAAAAACAAATGAATAAATACTTTCCAAACAATTCAAATAACGAAACTTGATCGAGCCAAAATCAAAGACTGAAATTGGAAAACTGATATATTGCATAAAAGTAATAAGTCAAATGATACTATTAGTTAGTTCTTATATATTGCATAAAATGTATAAAACATCAGTTTACTTAAAAGACAAGCAACTCTTGACTCGTATTTAACCATAGTTTCACTTAAAACACTTTGAGGTAAATATATGTTTTTTTTTTCCATAATCTCCATTTGTTTTAGGAGCTTTTTTTTTTTTTTTTTTTTTTTGGTAAATAGACATAGGATGTTTAGTTTACATGCCCAGCCTAATATAAAAGATGTTACACCTTTACCAAATTCAACTTATCAGGAAACTAATGCATAGAGACATAGTTGCATACGAATATGAAATGTGAGTTTTGTTGAAGGTATATTATCAAGGTTTACAAGAGTTGCAACCTAGTCACCGACATAAGTGATTTTAGCAAGAAAACTTATTCTTAAATCCCTTTCACGAAACTCTTCATGTTTAAGAGATAAGAGTCTGAACAACGATAACCTTAGAAGATCCAAATACCCTCGGAGAACATATGTTGTTTGAGGTAATGATATTAGTCTTGGTAAACATGCTCTTTGATAGCTTGAGCGTTGAGTCCACCATGAATAGACTGCCAGTCAGGTGAGATACATCATACATACTACAATGACTGACAAAAGGTCATAATCTAGCTGACCAATGTGAGCTAACTCCAAAGACGCATCCTCTGTTCAGATATACAACAGTTATTTACAATATCAAGTCCCAATATGAATGTAGGTTATGTGCGGCTCTTTTCAGGTTCTACCGATGACTTGTCCCTACAACCCAAAAATATGTAGGAAACACAGAGCACAGCCTGATATGCCATGCCTTTGTCTTCGATATGGTTCCCGAAAAGGCGAAACCCAATTGCTGGTTGTTATCCAACCCAAGCGTATTATAATTCTTAACAAGAAATCTCGGTCAGTGAAAAACTTGAGGCGATGCATAATACTCGCTCTCTTTGAACATGGGCCTTAAATCTTCTTTGCACATAAAATCTGTTGGGAAAGAAACCAGATGCCCCTTCACTGCTGCTAGTCTTTCTATGGGATCGATTCCCTTCGCAGTTCCATCTTGATAGGATTCAAGAGTCTTTGGTGCTATCCCTAAATCGATCGTAGTATGTCCAAGTTTCCCCTTTCTCTCAGCCACACATTGCCTTAAAGATGCTCTGCATGTTGGTTTTCCGAATGTGGGTGTAAATTTTAGATTAGGATACAACAGATGAAGAAAAGTTTTTTTTTTCCTTCCTTATTTTTGTCTTACCTGGAATGTATAAGATCATTAGGGATGCAAGAGAAGACATCTTGGTAGATCATGGTATTTGTCTGTCAATCACATAAACAAATGCATGATGATTAGATCTGAACATTGTGCAGTTCATTTATCTTCAACTATTTTTAATATTTCTTTTGGATTTGCAAGAACAAATCTAGAAACTCTTGAATGCATGGTCAGATTTTGATCTTACCCTAGCAGTTGCCATCCATATATCTTTGTAGGTTGAATCAATCACCGGGTCAGCTATCTTGTTAATCTGTAAAGTGAAAAATAAGCATATGATTTAAACCTGCGTACCAATTAATACGTAGAACTAGAGGTGACGGTAAAATTTTAAAACTTGACTAAAAATAAAAGGGGTACAGGTTGAAGGCCGTCCAAAATGTAATTGAATCCAAACTCCTAAAATGATTCACTAACAAAAAGTTGGATTGTTATTATGATGATATACTTCGTGTAATCATATTCCAAATGTTGATTATTTTAAAATTCAGAAAAATTGGAAATAAATTGTATGTCAACTTAACCTAACCATCATTACCAATCTGCCCAACAAGCTCATCTTTCCATCTCTAGAAATAACTATAAGATATGTACAAAAAATCTAAAAACCTCTGTGCTATGAAGACCAAGGTGCTCAGACCATAGAGAAAGGCGTAGGCTCAATGCAAATTTTCCAGCCTTCCATGGGTTGCCTCCCATGGAAGATTCAACTACTTCCTTGTCTTCAATAAGTACTCCAATCTGGGGAAAGAAAGTCTTGTATCAATAACGTACTTTGAATCAAAAGCTGTGAGATTTTGTAGCGGGGGACACAACCCGTTTCTGCGTTCTCTATCACAGCAACACCATTGAGTTATAAAAGTAAGTTGATGTTTGCTCTTTACAGGAAAATGTTAATTTCATGTGATATTCAAAAGACCTTGCCATCAAATGGTGTCTGATTCTGTAGAAAATGCCAGGCAAATAAAGATGAATAAAATACCTCAGAATCTCGTAATCCAAGCAAACTCCTGTCGTTGATATTAGCCGATCCAACCAAGACGGTGTTGTCATCAACTATCATAACCTTGCTATGCACATACACCTGCAGTATAAATAGATAAGCACTGAAACAACCATCTATCAGGAGAATATTATGTCCTTACAACTCGAAAGCAACTTTCAGCATGCAACGTAAATAATTGGAACAACACTTCAAGTTTTTGTAAGATGTGATCATTTTATTATGACGTGTTATGATAAAAAAAAATCAAGTAATATAGAAGTAGGTATATGGGAACATACTGGACTGGATGCAATGAGACCGTCATCAGAAAGTCTACCATAAGCCCTGAGACCGTAGAAAGATATGTAGTCATGAACTCTAGGACCAAGACTATCAGAAAGATTGTGCAATATAGAACTTTGTCCTCTTGATATTGTCCGATACTGCCAATGCATAATGGCTCTTACAGATGCTGCACCGACATCATCCAGACCACCCTGTAAGACTCCAGTTGGTGAAAACCAAAATATCAGAGCTAAAAATAGTCTTGCTATAAAAAACCATATTTACGCACCTGGAAGCCAGGTAAGAGTGGTATAACAATAATAACCCTAAAATATTGTTTTTCATGATACGCCCTCGTTATACGCCTGTATAAGGATTCTAAAACACGATTTCGTATGATCTCATCTCCAGAAAGACCTGAAATAAAGAATTGGTTCTGGGAAAAAATTGTATTTGATAAATCAGTAAACATGAAATGAAAAGCTTCAAAAGACATTCAGCGAAAATTTAAATACCTAGAGCACACATATCAAAATGCTGATATCACATAACTGTAGCATAATATATAAAAAATGGAATTCAGGTTTGAGTTATATGTAACTGTAGCATAAATGTTTTCCCTGTGATAAGCATAGTCCTAAGTACATTGCAGTCTTGTTGCTATGTACATAGAGAATTAAATGAGGCAAAACTTATGTGAATCCATCAGAATGATGAAAATACATACTTGATTTAGACCTCATCATCATCTTCCAAACCCTCTTTAAAAGCAGTAGGATCTTGTATTATGAAGTTCCTCTGATCATTAAGATCTCTCATAAGTCATAATAACTGTTTACTGTTTCTTTATTTATTGTATTTGATAAAAAAAAAATTCAGATTTCCATTCGGCTTACTTAAAACTACAGAATGCCACTGATTATCCATTCGGCTTACTTTTACCTATTTGTATAATGTATATTATAATAACAAGAGGAATAAGAAACAAACGTGGTTATGTTCTATAAGTGAGAATCCAAATGTAGACAACCACGATTTGTGTTGGACTGGTGGACAGTCTTTGTGGTTAAAACTTCTTATATATTTTATTCGTTTGACCTTTTATTTACTTGTTTATTTATTTATACGTTCTGAGAGGTGCTTCTGAATGGAGAGAGAGAGAGAGAGTGACAGAGTGTCTGGCTAAAAACTCTGAAAAATTGGAGGGAAAACCATATCAGTTACACTTTGCCTAAGAGTTCTGTGGCTATACTATCAAGTCTCTCGGTGATCATCTCACTGAAGTACAGATAGCAAACTCTCATGCAACATTTACATAATAACTCAAAATCACTGCTCAATATTCTTGAGCTCAGTGAAAACCATTCATTTTTCTGTAATTGTATATTACGAAGTACAGTACACATACACAACTATCCATCTTTTAACTAAAACTTCCACTTCCACCCATTTGGTGATAGAATATATATTGATCCGGACATCTAACACTACGGATAAGCTACTGGACATTAGAAAAAATTAAGGAGAGCAGAAGAAAACAAATATCAAAGAGGCAGAAGATCTTGATTCTGTTTTACAGGATTCTACCCTTCAAAGTTCAAATTAAAATTCATGACAACCCATCTACTCAACTTTAACACAAATATTTAGTGATATAAAAAATGAAAGAATTTCTGATGTACCTCGATGTAGACAAAGTGTTCAGCTTTCTCAATAAGGGAACAGTAAGCCTTGTGAATGCTCTCTTCAACTTGACTTGTTCCAGCTGACCATTGACTGACACTCCTTACAACCTTAAAAATAGGAAATTCAAGGTCTTAGATTAAAACTTAAAAGGTTTAGTCAACTAATAGTTACATAAGCTATAAGTCACAATATTACGATGCAGTAAAAAGATCACATGTAAAAAAATTAAAATAGATATAGATATCATGTCTCTGCAACATAAATAGAGGCAAAACAAGGAACCCTTAAAGAGGCAGCAATCCAGTGATATTACTGCAAATGAATAAATAAATAAATAGCCATTTCAAGAGTAGAGGCTTACCTGACAGCGACACGCAACACAAGGACCAACTTGTCCTGTTTCATCTGCAGAAACAACTAGGTTGCCTCGCTCCTGAGTCTCCCACCATTCTTTATCAGATGGTTTCATGCCAGAACGCACCACCGCATCAGAGAACAATTCTTGCTCACGATTCCTATTATTTCGCTCATCCACGAAACCTCTCATAGGCATATCTGGAACTATGGGTTCAACTTTGGCTTTCCGGAAAGAAAAGGGGGCCCGAGAAGGCCTAATTGGCTGAACATGAATATCATTTGACCCATTCAGTGTCGGTGGTCTATTAGCCGCATCCAGCCCATCAGCCTCTTGAGGGATTAGTAAAGGAATGTCTTCAGAAGATGCAGAGGAAGAAGAATCATCTCTGCTGTTTACTTTATCATTGTCCACAACTGTCGGATTTTCAACCTCTAGTTCTTTATTGTTGCCCATGTAATGTGGGATCACCATGTGTTGTTGAGGCATAAGCAGTGGAATAGCTTGCTCATTAGGAGCTTTGTTTCTCTGAAAGAAGTATGGTCATGTCAGGTCACCATAATATCAAACACTGGCTATAAAGATGTCCATTTGAGGCAAAAATATAAACCTTTGCATAATTCCAACGCTGAACAAAGTGTCGCGCAACATCACGACATGGTGGTCCCCACAAGGCACAATGGACATCATGCCATGGCATACGAGGGTATTTTTTACGATCAAGCTCATCCTTCATTGTATCTTCCCACGAATTTGGTTCAGATTCCCTGTAATATTGGGGTCAAAATAGAGGCTGATTGCTATAGAAAGATCTTAACTCGTAAGGCATGTGATTATATTACATGATCATGGATGATTCTGATACGGGTGTATCCAAGGGTGATAACCAATCCAACGTCAATCAAGAAAATGTCATGGATTCGAATCAAACAATGGTTATCTTACCTGCTATCACACTTTGGGGAAGTATTTGGTAATCCTAGTTTTGACAAAGGATTTACATTGCTCCACAAGCTGGCCTAGGATCTTTCTATCTTATCAGCTTTCATAACCAGATCACATGCAGATGCATCATATGTGTGTGATTGTAGTAGTTTTAGTAAGCTATTTTACTTGGAGAATGAAGCCAAAATAGTTCAGCCACATACAAGTCTGATTTGTTTAAGAGCTTCAGCTATTGTTGCTACCAGAAATGAAAAAGAGACAAAAAGGATGCTGAAAAGCTGTTATAAGTACATATTGTGTCTTCTCTTGCTATTGGTTGACCTTTTTTTTGTAGACATATCCTTGTATTTCAGCTTCTGTTTTATTTTGTCTAGAGTTTTTCTATAGAAACTCTCTATATAATAAAGTTTACAGCATTGTAATTCTCAGTTTTTTGGATATATGAAATTGAATAGAGCAGCCTCTATTTTCCCGGAAATCTTCATTTCCATTAGAGGTCTTTGATCTTGGTGGATTGGAGTGTTCCCTTTCCCTTAAAACTTGGTGGTCTTCGTTTCCTTCAAAGATTAAAGTAGTGGGTTCCTATCTTTTTATTCAGTTTTGTGAGCTTTTGGACAGCAGGCCCTTGTTGTTCTTAATTCTTATTCATTACTTTCAACTTATACTTTCTGTCCAGAAAGTTATAATCTGCCCAGCAGCTGTGTCACATCAGATTCCCTTTGTCATGATTTCATGAAATATTTCTATTCATGCTCCTAATCCTGCATGACCTCTTTTCTAAAGACAATAAGACAATTACCTTATATTCTGTTCATCTAGGAAATTAAATTATCATGATGCCGAGAAAGAAAACTTTTAAAATTAGGGAGAAACTTATTATGATTGCATATCATACAAAGGCCAGGATACCGTAATGGTTAAACAATAAATTACCGGGGGTTATAATAGTCTTTTCCAGGCCAAAACATAGCAGGTTCATCACCCACTTTGTGCTCATATGAGTCATAACGACCAAAGCAAAGATCAAGTCCACCAATGAAGCAAACTTCGTTATCAACAATGACCAATTTCTCATGGTGGGACCTATATATTAGAAGAAATAGAAGCTTGTTAGAAACAAATGTAAATGGTCTTAAAGATTATAAGAATCAAGAAACAAGAATTGAAAAGAAAAAACATAAGGAACAAAGGTGGCCAAATGTTGAAACCAAAGTAGAGCCAGGACGGTTGCAACATAGACGGCTTACCATAGATAGACACCGCTTGAGAAATGGTCAGGAAAACGCAACACTTTGACATTCTCATGGATGGCAACCAGCTTTTTCTTACTATAGACACTATTAATCTTAAGTGCAAGGGCAAGCTCTTTGTACATGAGAATGTAAATCTGCAGTGAAAGAATTATCATCAAAACATGATAGGTAGTTCATGTCACAGATAATGTGTTGCAAGTAAAAGAACAGTTTTGGCAAAACCATGCAAATCAACACAAGTCAGTGGCACGTTGGTGGCATGTTTTGGTACTTATCTCCCCCCCTCTATGTTCAAAGTTAAGCCCAAAGTGGTTGACTGGTTGATGAGTCTTCCAAGATATTCCAATTCGTAGGTTACTGTTATTAAGCAGTTTGTCCAATAAAATTCAGTTTGGTCATTTCATGCAAGTGAACCAACAGATGACTATATCTAGGGGTGTCACATTGCTGATATATACTCAGTTTTCTTCAAGCCTCAACACACACAAATGCATTATTTTAGGTATTTATGTGAGAGCCTCCACAAACGCATTATTTTAGGGTATATAACTCATCAAAGAGTTCATTAGGGAAGTCTATGATTTGGTGATACATTTTGAATTTAGACGTGACAGTCTCTTTCACAAAATTACCACAGAAAATGTTTTTTTGAATACTTTTTTCCAAGTGAGGCATACAAGGATGCAAACCTATAGACTTGCCTATGATTCAGACTGAAAAAGTAATGCATGAAGGTGGAAATACCCTGTATGATCCAGAGGTACTAAAGATTAGTTGGAAAACTTAATAATCTCTACATGATGAATATTGCATAATTTATGCACTCAGCTAGTTTTGCTTTTGTCGTCTCTCTTAGGTTTTATTACTTTAGGGTTTCTTTGATGTTTCTATTTTCAGCCTATAATGTCCAAACATATTCAAACACCACGTACTTACAAGTGTAGATGTTTCAAGATCTTATTGAAACCATTGTCAGGAACTTCTTCAAAATTACTACACTCCAAAAATAGTTTTTAACATAATGAGAAATATGTTATTCATACAAAATGATCTTGAACGCTGATGCATATGAATTAAGATTGCAAAAGAAAGGCATGCCATCTTGTAATAGACTTGGGACCTATAAATTTCTATCATGTAAGCACATTTACAAGCTTAGAGAAGTTTTCAGGTTTGATAATTCTGAATGGATGCAATGCAAATTTAACTAAACAGAAACAACCGACCTGAACACCTTGCTTGGCTTTTGCCTCCAGCAAGGCATCAAGGCGAGAGGATGCATGGGCTTGAAAAGGACGTCGCAAATACAATTCTGGACACAGCCACCAACCACACATAAATATCTGCATTAAACTCATAAACATCCATGATTACATAAGACTAATGTTTGATTATCATAAAAAATCAATGTCAAGCAATTTATAGGATAGAAACAATGAACACACCTCCGATTTTGCCCCTTCAATTGCCAAAGCAATCGCTTCAAACGCTGCTCGACCATCAACAAACCACTGAGCCTGGCTACCATCATCTGTTAGACCACGAGGAGGAGCAAATGAACCGAAACGATGAGGATAACACCAACCCTCAGGAGGCCGGAGTCCAGCATCATTAATTGCAGCAACCCAGTCCCTAACTTTTGTTTTATTTCTGCTTCTTATTGTTATGCTTCGATTTCCACATGATACCTATTATTATTTTCATGGTCAACAAAACAGTTTTCAGTCATTGTACAGAGAAATTTAGTATGTGGGACAATATCACAATAGTAGACGCCGATGTTATCAGGGGAGACCCATCAACGACAAAAGAAGGTAAATAGGATTGATAACGGGTTTCAGTTTTAGCCAACCCCAGCTAATTTCATATAAAAAAATTTCATGTTAATTTGTTCAATCAATCAATCTTTAGAAAAACTTCTATATACAGCGCCACTACCTATGAATGTTCCTAGAGAATTCAGAATGCCATCAAGTAGATGATCTAAATATAACAGCCCAGATCATCCTGAGACGATATTGTCCGCTTTGGCAAAGGTTGCACGGTTATGTTTCTGGAAGCCAAGCCATAGGCCCGCCCCAAAACGCGTCTTGGTGGATAGAGACAACCTCACCCTTATATGGGCATATTGGTTTCTCCTCTCCACCGATGTGGGATGTTACACTAAACTCTAATGCAGAAAACCTGATAATTTGTTTAATAGAACAATAACAAAGTTAGCACAAGACAAAATTAACCAGATTATTGATAGTTTGAGTACATTTGATGGGTACACTGAAAGGTCTCAAATATGGAATGAAAGGGGCAGCTCTATGAGCCTATGAGGTACTACCAACAAAGATTTTCTTAAGGAACACTGCTTTGCCACTGGAAATACGAAATAGTTCTTTCTGTTGGTTAATTGTTTAAGAAAAATTACTTTAAAAATTGCATGGAATATGTACCCAACAAGAAGTTCGAATATTTGTTGGTACAAATGCCTTGTATATAGCAAATACACCTTCTAAGTTGGTTGGTGAACCACAATAGAACAATACTGGGAGCTACTAAAAATTGATTAAATAAAAAAATTTCACCCAAGGGATCCAGCTTTTCAACTAACTTTTAGTTTTCTGGAATCCATTGGCCACTAGTTCCAAGAGATACATAATCTATAAAAACCCGTACTCTAATTTTTTTTTTTTAATTAAAATCGTTCATGTGGCAGGAATATCACAGAAGGTTTTGATGATGTTATAATATTGTCCGCTTAACACAAGCTGTAGTCCAAAACCCCAAATACCTATGACTAAATATTATGTGCTACTTTTGAAGGCCCAAAACTATTTTAAAAAAAAAAGAAGGGAAAGGCTGAAGACGAAACAAGTCATGATTTGACAAGGGAGCATAGACAAGCAAATTCAAAATAATTGTTGACACAATATACAAGTACTTGCCATAAACGAATGTCGTAAGGGATTGTGTTCGTTGATTTCTTTCGCTAATGATACTCGACCTTCCCCATTTCCATCTGATGGAGGTAGAACATCAAACACAATTATGTCCAATGGCTCTGCGTCAAATGGATCTTTTAGCAGGGCCAAGAATCCAGGCTTCAATACAGCCCATACCTGCATACAATTTGAGCACGCCACCAAGGCACAGGCAGAGAATGTGAAAGCACAGTTGAATAATTGATAAATTTAAAAAGGATACATAATACAATATTAGTATAAAACATCTCTTAGCATTTTGTACACCTTTAACTACATAAACTGTAGTTAAGACAGTAAATGGACAGGCATCAATGAAAAGCAAAAAAAAATAATCAGAAACATTGACATGTAAAAAAAATTATCAGAAAGGTATTAATCATAGGCAAATAGAGAATTGACTTGAATGCAGAACAGATCAGGGAAAAATAAAGATGAAAACTGTCACTTCAATGTTGCAAAGCCTACAATTATAGGCAGTGATCATTTTATATGAATGTTCATGTCACTGGAACACTTAGGATACACACCAATTATTACACTTCCAGGAAAGAGTTCAGGTTTTAAAGTTGAATTGGTGCTCCAATTAAGTTTGTTTAATCTTTCTTTAAGAGATAGAAACCACACCTTGTTACCTCTTTTGGTTTTTAGAGAAATCAGAATATTGACGAAAGAAAGCATGAACATCTATAAAATTTATAAGTTAAAGTAATCTGAGGCTACAAAGTCTAAAGAGAACATAAACCATCAGATCAAAACCATAACCACCATGCCAGAACTAGGAGTGTGCAAAAAAAAAAATCAGTTCAGAATGACATAACAAAAAACTGAATCGTGATTGGACCAGACCAGAACTAAAAAGAGCTATATTCAGTTCGGTTCTCAGTTCTAATGTTTTTTGAAAACCCATTTTCAGTTCAGTTCTCAGTTCTGTAGTTTTTCAAAAACAGATTTAGGTCGAGTGGAAGACTACCTTCATGGCTTCATCCTCAAAATTTGTTAATGAATCTTGATGATATATATTGTAGGACCTTTGCAGTAAATCCTAACTTTTCTGAAAAACTACACCCGAAACTATAACTTCTACACAAGTGCATTAGCCACACCAGAGATTGGAAACATGCCACTGCGATTCTGATACTCCATAGAAAATCATATGTAGAAAACCGACGCCTATGATCATTTGATATCACTCAATACGTAGCCAATCACCCATGTTAAAACACATTGGAGAATATCACAGATAATATTTGACCAAGTACATTATTAAGTGGAAATAAGTGAATTATGACATAACCTCTAACCATATATCAAGATGTCAAATAATTATTAATCCCTTGTATAGAAATGGAAAGATGAAGCAATAGAAATGGAAAGATAAAGCCTAAAGGTATTAATCTAGAGTAAAAAGAAACAAAAAACGAGTAAAAGACCAAAACAGCATCATAACTAACTAATAAGATAATTAAATCGACTAAATTATCTCAGCCCTTTAACCACCATGTATGCATAGCATACATTTCACTCAATAATATTGTCTCCTTTGAGCAAACATACATAGTCACTTCCAAATTCCAATCACATGATGGTATGTAACCATTCTATCTTAAGGAGAAAATTATGGTTATTTATTTAATACTGCATAAGCAGCAGCCAGGCAGCCAGCAGTGCAGGTATTCTATTGATGCAACCTCCAAGACCGTAAATCAAATACCCAGACATGTAGAGAAAGAGACATGAATTAGTATCTCTCATATGGAGTTACCTTTTGCCAGTTGTCATTACAGCAATTGAACCAAAGACAAGCAGAACATGTTCTGTCATCTTCGTTGTTAGGAATTTTTGCCAAATGCTTCACTAGAACATATTCTTCTTTTAGCTTGGAGCCATACTCTGGACAAAAGGATAACTTAGAAGCCCCCATAAACTTGCAAACCTGTTTCAAAGAAAATTCATTAGTTTTGAAAGGTCATGAAGTCTACCACAATCAATTAAGAGATTTACTCTAGCCAATACTTTTAAACAGGCATAAAGATGTATAACATTAAATAGTTTACAAAAAGTCTGGTCAGTCAAAAATATAATGTAGGCTGGATTTTTTACAAGAATTGAAGAGGATTTGGGAACTAGATTACAATTGTACCTCTC
The DNA here is from genome assembly GCA_020465985.1 of Centrapalus pauciflorus. Taxonomy (NCBI): domain Eukaryota; kingdom Viridiplantae; phylum Streptophyta; class Magnoliopsida; order Asterales; family Asteraceae; genus Centrapalus; species Centrapalus pauciflorus. Next base: position 1,820,075 of record JAANYP010002523.1, read on the forward strand.
TGGAATTCACAATGTCCAGGTTCCCAAGAAAATGATTCAAGTATCCCTGCATTGCTGTCTTTGCTCGATCTGACATGGAATGTTGCCTTCCAAGTGCTGGGCGTATCATTGGCAGTGCTGCACTTGATGGCACATCTCTGAACAAAAAATCACCTGTAAGAACTTTGATCATTATAGAAATGAACCATATTTCTACCAATCCTAATGAAGTTAGATACTTAGTATCACCTGTTTCTTACACTTCCCTCGTTATTTAAAGTTGTTACATTATCGTCAGGTTCATCATCATCGTCATCATGTACCACTGCTGGGTGGTCACCTATTCCTAGGTTTTGGAGCCATTCTTTAACCTTGAAGAAAAATACAGTGTCATATCGTCATAACTTGGAAGTGATGGAAAAACATACAAAAATAGCCGAAATTTCTAAGTCGATGGGAAACTAGATGAACACGAACCTGCTCTTGTTTCTCATGAATTTCCTCAATAATGGCACGTTTCTTCAATGCAAAGTGTAAATAAAACACATGTGAAGCTTTCTTGACTAACTGCCACTTGAACTGCAACCCAAGGTACACAAACGGAGTGAATAAGTAAAAAGTGAAACGGGTAATTAATATGTGCAAAACTTAGTTGGACCAATAAAACCAAAGAACCAGACCAGAACAGGCTATGTTTGGTACTTTGGTTACTTCTTCGTTCTTTACTTTTTAATAAAATGATTTTCATCCCATTCCTTGGTGGAAGATTATTTTAGAAACCAGTTCTCTAATCGGTCTGGTTCAAAACTCGGCCGGTTCTTTTTTAATTTCAAAACAATATTTTAGGCCATCCTTTTCAAATTAAATCTAACACAAGTATTATCTGGCTCACAGTTTGGTTTTGACCCGAATTAAATTAGTTCGGTTTTGACCTTTTCAGTTCCATTATTTTCAATTTTTTCAGTCAAGCTTAACTTAAATGCAAATCCCTACTTCATATATCGCTCCAACAATCTGGCCTTCTAGCAAAAAAGTGAAAAAAAAATTATAATACTACCTCCTTGGAATCGGTATACCAAAAAATGTGTTAACACTCATGGAAATTAAAATTTTTATGCATGTACATCATATCTAATACCCATTTCTACAAGACCTACAACCTAATTTATGATAACTTTATTTGTAAAAAACTGTTGTAAAAGGACTATCTGGTCCACCCTCCTCTGACTGACTGTCTTTATCAGAAGCAGTAAGAGTTAATCTTATGAAGCAGCTAACTGAGTGAAAACATCCTTTTTAAGGATCCAATGGACAATTGAACATCACAACTAACGGTTCCAATCAAAACTGAGATAATCTTCATGATGGTGAAGTCCACTGCCAAAGAATAAAGTGCCTACTAAACTTGATGTAACCCGATTAAAAAAGTGGATAAAATAATGTACGTGAACAAAAGATGGAGAACAGAACAAAGGAAAACCTATGAGCCAAACATGAGCTTCAATGCTACCGAAGTAGTGGTACCCAGCCATGCAAGAAACGGCCCCCAAACAAGGCCACTTTTATGGAAAAACTACAAATCTCATACTAAAAGGCTCAAAGTGGCAACATGTGTATTCTTTTGAGGGTGAATACTCATTGGGAGAAAAAGAACCTTCATAGAGACCAAGCGTCTGCTCTAGAAATATATCAACATATATCAAACTAATATGATGCATGTGCACCACCATAGCTTTATTTTATCTCTACTTTTTCCAACTTCGACCGGTATTGTTGTTTTTATATCTCTGATTCTCATGATCCATTTAGTTTGGGACCTCAATGATGGAGCTACTAGTTGTAAAGGAAAGGAAAAGACCACCGTTCGTACATTTCTACTCATTTGTACATTCAGATGACAAACAACTAACTAATTCACATCTTGGGTAAAGATACCCCTAGGCACTAACAGAGTAACAGGTTATTCACAAGAAGAGATTTAAAAAAAATTATTTTGAGTGGCTCAAGAGAGAGTCCTAAGTCCTAAGATGGTTGAAACTTGAATGCAAGGTTTTCCATATAGTTTGCACATGCATTTTGTATTTCCTTCATGAAAAAAATGTGCAGCACTACCACTAATCCATTCCCATCTCAGGCATAACATCAAAACTCCTTAGATATTTTGAGAACTGGAACCATACAAATTGAGGGAACAAAAAAATTCTAGAATCCATATATACTTGCTCATGGAAATAATAGGGAGTCCTATAATGTACATCTCTTGACAACCAACTCCATAATCTATGTCTACTTGCTCACTAGAACACTTAGAAGTTCTAAAATGTAGATCTCTAACCCAAACACAAATCAACCTCATCCATCCCCTAATCCATCAATGAGCAACTTCTATGAAACTTTATAACATTTATTTTGTTTTTACAATCAATAAGCAAATAGTTCAATTAGCCTTTAACATCTCACTATGGTTAAAGTCTGAATCTTCATTTAGTTGAGCAACACGGTGCCACATACTTGCAAAGGCAGTTTTTAATCACAAAAACTATGTTATATAAACTATAGAAGGGACTAGTTTAAGCTTGAAAACTGAACAAGAAGACTTGTTTAGAAGTTTTTGATTTCAATTGTTTGTTCAGCAAAGTGGTGCTTTTTAAATGTCAGTAATTATAACTTGGATCTTACCTTAACTTGTTCATCCAACGAAGTGTTTGATCAAGCATAGAACTGATGCAGGCTCCTAACTAGCAAACATTTATAACTACAACACTACTCAAACCTAACAAGTTCAGCCATTAATATATGTTGGTCATAAACTGTTCACACGGTTGGTATCAATTTTGCATTTGAAAAATTACCAAGGTCCGGGGCAATTAATTATTTCGGACGGAGGAACTATCTAACACTAAATCTAGTCTTGATAAATTCCCCAGCTAACATCATAAATAATAGACGACATTTGATCAATATCAGTTAAAAAGAAAAAAAAAACGTTCATACACGATTATTCAGTGATAAACTAGATAACAAAAGTACCTGTTTGTATTGGAAGTCAATAGTATAAGAAAGAAGCATGGGACTGATATCACCGGCGTCGGGACGAGAGACTTGTACAATTGTGGCCGTCGGCAACACATCGAAAATTCGAGTTGCCTCAGGCGGCTGTTGATGAAAGGAGAAAAACGAAGATAGCCTCGACGGTTCCGATTGCATTTGGACGTAATGGGATCCACTTCCCCCGCCGGTCATCAACTGCTCCGATGCCATTTTACCACTCAATTCCGATCAAAAAACCAAATAAAGATAGTCAGTTAAATATCTATCTATACATGTATAGATTTATTCGTATGTATGCGTATCAAGTGTTGTTGCCTTAGATCGAAAAGGAAAATGAAATCGATGAATTTATTTTGATTATACAACTGTTTTGAAGAGAGAAAAAAGGAAGATTTGGTAGGTGGTGTATCAAATCTGCAAAGTGCAAACTCAAGTTTCGTAAATTTGGAAGTATGAAACAAACAACATTATGAATCGGGTCAGTTGGGTCGTCTTTAATTTCTGGGGCTTCTCGGTTTTTTCCTTGTTATTTGTAAATATCGCGGCTCGACAAGAAACGGAATCTGAGAGCAATTTTTTTTACTTCTTTCTTTATACACGTGTATATTTTATTTATTTATTATTTATTACTATTATAATATAACTATTAGTTACATTGTATTATTAAAAACTAATTTATAAATCCATGTATTACGTATTTTTTTTATTTAAAAAAAAAAACTGAGAATTAATAATACGGATGAAATATTCACTCTGTGATCTCTCTATCATGATTGAAATCAAGTTAGATTTCAATTTATTTTCTTTCATTTTTTCTTTCAGAAAAATTTCAGAAACATATTAATTTTTAAAATCCTTCTATTTTTGTCCCTCTTCTTTCATTCTTCTCCTCCAAATATACAAGGTTAGTTTGAAACTCATATATTATGGTTTATAGGATGATTAAAACATATATCACATAATTATAATATGTTAATAAAAAATTTTAAATTAATAGAACAATAATTTATAATTTATTCGTTATATACACACATGTATCTCATATCTCTCTCACATACATTATTATTGTATTTGGTTTTATTAACCTTCTCGTCCACATGTCTTGGTGTCTGTCACTCACTAAGATTCCACGCTTGAATTGCAAACGAATTTAATTTTTATCTGGTAATTTGAATTTCATTAAGACATACTTTATAAATTTAAATTTTGAATGCAAAAATGAGCTAAGAACGTATATAGCTTTTGTAAACATTTGCAATGTATTAATTATTTTATAGTTACATATGATACTAAATTTCGTACATTTTAAGACGTGTTGAACAATTGCAACATTGAAACATGGATTTTGGGTGGGAAGGATTAACAAATTTGGTAGCAATTTATAAAGAAAACAAAGGCTTAATTTGGTTTGCTGTCTGTCTATCTATATAATAAAATAGAATACAAATTGTCACATGGCATGATCACATTCCATTTAAAAATATAGTTACACTTTATTATTTTTAAAATAAAATAAAAGATAAATATAATTCATTATTTCTAATATTCTATAAATATTGATAAATATAAAAGATAAAAGACTAGTATTTCTAATATCTATAAAAAATTTAAAAGAATGTTAATAAAACAACAACTACAATTCATAAATATTTAAAAGGATAGATAAATAATATATATGACAAATGACTATACTTTTGTTTTATTTTTTATAAGAAATTAACATTATATGATTTAATTTTAAGTTTACATACATTTTATTTAACTAATTATTTATTAAAAATTACATAATGCGTAGTTTATAGACTAGTTTACGATCAAAGAGTAGGCAATTGACCAATTCCAATAAGTTGCCTAATTCATTTTGGTAACTTCAACTACTCGCAAAATCCCTCACTAGTACCTTGGGCCTGGGCCCCAACATCTTGGTTATGGCCTAACATTGGCCTCCCAATCCTTACCATTTTTACAACTTTTATTTTTATTTTTATTTTGATTTTGATATTTTTTTCTAAATAGTTAATTTTTATAAATGTAAAAATGTCAATTTGAGTCAAACTCAGACACCCAAATATCAACTGATCAATAATCGATCAATTGTGTTTTTAAGAACCCTAGAAACGATTTCTCGCTTATCTGGAGGAAATTTATGGAAATTTCGTTGATTTCCGATACGGTAAACATGGTTGACGCAGACTACAACAATGGCCTAGGGTTTCCTAATTTCCCCATTCGTCGACACAATTTCACACTTCCTTCACCTGATCAGCAACAACGACTCGAAATCTGTTCTCAAAGTTTGCCGATCGACGCCGTTGCTCCACCGCCTGTGAAAACTAGAACCATACCTAAGCCACGCGCTAGGAAATGTTCTCGTGTCAGAAGGAGACAGAGAATCGGTGGCTTTGATGCAGATGAGGGAGGAGACGGAGGAGGATTCTTTGGTGGCGGTGATGGTCTGTTTGGTGGTGGCGGCAGCAGTGGCGGCAGCGGTGATAATTTTCATGGATTTAATTGGGATGAGTCGTCGCCTTCGCCGTCGGATCCGGCTTTTGATTTCGTGTACGAGGCTCTTAGCTGGTTTGTTTTATCAAATTGCTTGCACTTTGCGTTCAAGCGGGTGGTGAGGATCGTCGCCGATGGCGTTGCTGATCCTGGAGAGAGAAGGTTCCGATGAGAATTATGTCGGTATGCGAAATTGGTAGTTACTACTATACTTTCCGTGAATCAACGACGCATCCAATGTCAGTTGTTTAGGATCTTTCTGGTGTAAATATTGTTTATAATTCCTTTCTTTATATGTCTGTGTTTCTTCGTACTGATTGTTCTTTTATCAGTGTATATATAACTTTTAAGAATTTGATTGATTTTCATGCTATTTATTTTTCCTAATTCCGCATTAGTATCCAAACAACAAATAAATGCTCAGCTTATTTAAATGCATATAAAACAGTAATTTAATGGTTGCCAAGGTATCTCCTTTTGTAGCTTCCTGAGTGTGCCAGCCTAGTCGGTTGCCTGGTTAGGATACTTGTCGCAGCTCCAAAATGTATGTCGATTGGTTTAGTTACTATTCAATTCATTATAGGAATAGAGATGAATATGATCATGCTATTTTTACGTCTGGAGTTTTGACTGCAGAGCAGTGAATGCAGGTTCTTTGAGAGAGTGGCTTGTATACCCACCACGAGGTGTTATAATGATTCCGCCTTGTGCGAATCTGTGGCTGACAAACTTGCCTTCAGGTTTTCTGAGCCATCTTCTTGGTAAGGATCATTGGATAGTGTGAACCAGGATGCACAGTTGAATGTTTGAGTCGTAAGCAACGTTTGTGGGTGAGGATTACATCGTGACCCTCAGGTCAGGGAGTTTGGCTGGCAATTTAAAGTTTGCGAATGATCAAAAGCATGGATCATCTGATCAAGGTGAGCATTAACTGGTACCTGATTCCTTTCAGTAAGAAAAAACTAATAGTCAAGCTACTTTTTTAAAATATATTGTATTCGGATTTTAAAATTATAAATTATAATAGGTGATGTGCAAGTGTGTGTTGGTGACTTGGTGTATGCATTCATGTTCAGTTAAGTGGATTAGTCATTGAACTTATACAATGTCACATTTGAGTTTAGTTTAGTTTGCATACAGATGATTAGGCTTGCTATTGATCAAACACATCAGCTTGCATCCCTCTTCATGGCATACCAAATGTTATTGGAGCTCATCGTTAACCCGTTGTTGGATTTAGTCAAATAATGGGTGTTGTTGGGTCTTTATAACAACATTCCACGATGTTTTTGACTGATTGATTTCCTTTGCGGTTTTCTCCATTGTGAATCAGGGGTGTTCAATATTTAGTCCGGAACCAAATAAACCGAACATCAAACCGAATTAATACAAAACCAAATGTGATCTTCCGGTTTCGGTTTGGTTTGGAGTTTGGATCAAACCGATTTCAATACTTGGTTTTTGAATTAATTATGGTTTCAGGTAGTTCAACCCAAACCAAACTGCAAATTTGAAATGTATAGGTTTTAATATATATTTTTTCCATCCAGACCCAATACCTTAGCCAATAATCCTTATGGCCCACAATCTCTCACTAAAACGAGTCCTCGACTAGAGCTAACTCGATCCGCGACCAAGACAAGTAAACAAAGGTGTGTTGCATCGCAACTCCGTCTCCCACAGCCCCGTGGGTGTGAGACTGCATCTCATACTCTACATTTTCAATTACTTTTGGCTAAACCTAATTTCTACGTTACCTTATTGGTTGGATATCAGTTTGTTAGTTGATTTTATGAGTTTGTAACTTTGTTCCCACTTTTGAGATGGATGAAATGGTAAATGGTCAGTCACTGAGTTGGTTACTTGTTAGTTCCTTTGATTTATTTGAAAATGCATCAGTGATCACCTCAATTGTGGGATGCAATCAAGAACAAAAGTGGGTGAAATACACAAAAGTGGGCTAAATCGTTTTTGGTTTGAAATCAGATTATTTGGTTACAGAACCGAACCAAACCGAATTACAAATCGGTTTTTGGTTTGGTTTGGTCTATAATGAGTTTGGCTTGGTTTGGTTTCACCTCCAAAATTTCCAAACCGGGAAAACCAAATAACCCGAAAACCGAACCAATGAACAACACTAAATTTGATAGTGTTTGTAGTATTTAGCACATACTGAACAACTCAATGGATCATTTGAATTTGAATTCTAGATATCTGACAAAAATTATTATGTTCATAATTGGTTCTGCTTCTCAATTCTCAGTAGGCTAAATATGAACCTGGTTTTAGTTGTGTTTTTGGTGAAAATGGGAGGAGCCTGATTTGAATCCTTTTAGCCTAATTGGTTTGCACTTGTATTGCTTGCTCTACAGTGGGAATGCCGGATTGGGCCGGCCTTGAAAAAGGTTGGTTAATTCTCAATTGATTATCAAATAAATAAATATAATTTTGATTAGTATTCATTATTTATTAAATATATACAAAATTATTGCAATGATACTGTACAAACATTTAATTTAATATAACCTCAATTATATTTCAAATACTTCTAAAATAAGACAAAAGAAGCTAAGAAATTTTGATTAGATACTAATATACTACATAAAATTAACCAACAAGTAATTAAATTTGAACTACTAAAATTATGTTTTCTCCGGTTAGCTCTATGGCTTTTCAACGCAACAATGAAAATGAAAAAAAAAAAAAAAAAAAAAAAAGTATCAAAAAGGAATGCATGCTGACCACACAATAAACAATTAAGGTTATGTTTACTTCTGATTTTATAGATTTGAAGGGGATACAATTTAAGTCAATAAGCTGTAAATAATTATATTTATGACTCGATTTAGACCGGTTAACTTGATGTGAAAAATCAGGAATTAGTGTCTAAATTAAGCATCGTTTCACACGCAACTTATGAACTTAAGACGGTTTAAGAATACGTTTGGTAAAATTAACTTCTCACACGCAACTTATGAACTTTGTGAGAGTTTAAGAATATCTTTTGATTAAAGCTGACAGTTGGAGCTTTTATTAATATGTATGTGTGTGTGACAATGTAACTAGTGCTGAAACTTTAATATGTAAAATGATATATAATAACATGTAAATAAAAACATTAAATACAACATATAACACAAAAAATTGCATTCAAAATATAGAATGTCATGAAATATGTTCCTCGGTATATTTATCGGTATGTTGCAAGAGTAATAGAGTATTTAGAAACTTACTTTTAATAAATGGAATATTTGTGCATAAAATCTCAAGTTGGACCATTTTTGTGATTAAAACCCTCAACTATTTTTCATTGCACAAAAAAACTCAATCAGACCAAAACTTATCAAAATGAGAGTTTTTTTTAAAAGAAGGTTGCAAAATGCTAACCAACTATTCATCTGCGACGAACCTTCTTTTCAACGAACTTACTAGTCTATGCTTTATGATTCAAATTCACATTTTATGTTGCTTTCTTTGTTCAAATCTGTGTTTTTTTGTTAGAAGTTACATTTTTGGTGAAATTCCGGTGGTCATTGATGCCTTGTCGAGAGAGAAATCAGATCACTGTCCAATTGCGGTGCATTGTGTTGGAAAAGACTTTGGCCATATTCCCTTCAAGTTTTTTAATTCATGGACTTTTCATAAAGAATTTCTTCCAGTGGTTGATAAGGCATGGAAAGAATGCAAATTTAATGATCGGGCAGACAAAGTATTAGCTATGAAATTGAAAGCAGTCAAAAAGGCCTTAAAAGGCTGGAAAAAGGAAGTGTTGGATAAAGAATTGTTGGAGATTGAAGATCTCAAAAGACATGTCAATAAGGTCGAGTTACAGGCAGAAAAAAGAGCATTGTCCAGTACCGAGAGGGAGGATAGAAAGAAATGGAAAGCAGAGATTAAATCGCGGGAGATGGCGAAATCCTTGGATTTAAGGCAGAAAGCTAGAGTACATTGGCTAATAGATGGCGATGAAAATTCTAGTTATTTTCACGGGATATTCAAAGCTTCCCAAAACAGAAATAGAATGAACGGACTGAGCATGAATGGAGGATGGGAGACTGGACCGAAAATTCTAAAAGAGGAGGCAGTAAAGTTCTTTTCTTCGAAATTCAGGGAAAATGGTAGTGTGAGGCCGAAGCTGATCTGTTCTTCTTTCAAAAAATTATCTGCTGCAGAAAGGGCTTCGTTAACATCAAACTTTTCCAAGGAAGAAATCAAAAACGCAGTTTGGGCATGTGGTTGTGAGAAAGCTCCGGGGCCAGATGGGTTCACTTTTCGGTTTTTTAAGACTTGCTGGGAGATTGTAAAAGACGATGTTTTTGCAATGGTTTGGGAATTTGAAAGGAAAGGCTCGTTTTCGAAGGGGTGTAATGCGTCGTTCATTTCCCTATTTCCTAAAATCAAAGATCCGATGTCGCTGAAAGATTATAAACCGATAAGTCTTATTGGTTGCATTTACAAAATAGTGGCTAAACTATTGGCGGAAAGATTAAAACGGGTAATAGGTAAAGTGGTAAGCAAAGAACAATCTGCATATATTGAGGGCAGACAGATCCTGGATGGCCCTTTAATGGTGGGAGAGATCTGTAAGTGGGTGAAAAGAGCAAAAAAAAAAGATGCTTTTGTTCAAAGTTGATTTTGAAAAAGCATTTGATTCAGTTTGTTGGGAATATCTTGATTCGATTCTAGAACAAATGAATTTTGGAGGTCTATGGAGAAAATGGATTAAGGGTTGTTTACATTCGGCAAAATCTTCAGTCTTAGTTAATGGATCCCCGTCTGAAGAATTTCCCATTTTTAAAGGATTACGGCAAGGTGATCCTTTATCTCCGTTTCTTTTCATAATAGCGATGGAAGGGTTACATGTGGTTATGGAGAATGCCATTCGAAAAGAAGTTTTTTTAGGCGTTAAGATGCCGAATAAAGGTCCAACTCTTTCTCATCTTTTCTTCGCTGACGATGCAATTTTTCTTGGTGAATGGAATTATTTAAATATTTTGAATATCAAAAGAATTTTAAATTGTTTTCACTTGGCCTCTGGATTGAAAATCAATTATGGTAAGTGTAAAATTGTTGGAATTGGGGTGGAGGAGGCTGAAGTGAAAAATACTGCTCTTTCTTTGAAATGTGAAATGGAATCACTTCCATTTACCTATCTTGGTATAGGTATTGGTGGATCACCTTGCCGTAATCAAGTGGTGGTGGAGATTAAAAAATGAAGAAGATGCTCTTTGGGCAAAAGTCATCAAAGCCATTCATGGAGTAGATGGCAGGAACGCAATCTCCATGGCAAAGAATTCACTAGCTGGACCATGGCTAAACATCGTTAAAGCTGGTAAGTCTCTCTCTTCTCTGAACATTCAAATCGATGATTTATTCTTACGGGTTGTAAGAAATGGTGGTCAAGTAAAGTTTTGGACTGATAGGTGGTTAGGGAATTATTCATTAGATTGTATTTTCCCTGCTCTGTTTGAATCTGAAACAGAAAAACAAAGCTGTGTTAATATGAGGTTGGAGTATATCAATGGCCTGGTAAATTTCAAATGGAAATGGTCATTTAATGCTGATTCTAGCAGTCTTGGGTCTGAAGTTATAAAACTTGAAAGTATGCTGAAAAATGTTGTCCTAAGTACTGGTAAAGACTATTGGATATGGAATGGGGATTCAACGGGTGTGTTTTCTGTGAGTTCGATTAGAAACTTAATTGAAGGGGTGTCTGCACCTTTTATTGAAAGTAAATGTTTTTGGAATAGTTGGCTTCCGGTTAAAGTAAATTGCTTTATTTGGAGAGCGTTGCTTGGAAGAATTCCGACAAAAACGAATCTGGCCGTAAGGAAAGTGATGGTTGGCTCGTTGGCATGTCCGTTATGTGGCAAGGATGATGAATCAGTTGAGCACCTATTCTATACGTGTTCATTTAGTAAGGAATTGTGGGAGTGGGTTTTATCTTGGGGGGAAATCTCGATCGGTTGGCACCATCAATCCTTGGAACAATTAATTGAATTGATATTCAAGTCGGGAAATTCGAAAAAGAGACGGATGTTTCTGGAAGTAATTGTGGGAGGCTTAATTTGGTCGGTGTGGAAAACAAGAAACGAGGTGGTATTCAAGAATGAAAAAGTCTCGGCGTCAATTATTAAGGAAGATTTTTTGGTTACTATATTCTCGTGGCTCAAGTTTCGGTCACATTGTAAGTCATTAATTTGGTCTTTGTGGGTCATTTGTCCTTCTTCGTATTTTTAAGTTCTTGTATCTTTGCTAGTTTCTTGCTAGCTTTTGGATATTAATAATAATTTTTTCGGACGCTCTAGTTGAGGGTGATGGCATTGCCGAAGCTCTCAACTAGTGTTGCCTTTTGTTGTTCAAAAAAAAGTATTTTAATAAATATTATATATTAAATCTCTCTTTATGTTACAATTAATGTTTAATACTAACTATTTTTAATATAATTAAATATTGATGGCGATACTAGTAAATTGTAATTGATTAAAATCATTAGCATTTCAAACGCACTGATATCTATAAATATAAAAAGTAGTTACTATTTTTGTATATTTAAAAAATAGTTTATAATGTTATTATAAGATATTCTTATAATGTTTAATATATATCGGATAAGAATTTTAACTTTTAATAAAAGTAATACTGTATATATTCTTAAAAAAAAAAAAAAGTTAAGGTTGAGGGTATATTTATAATTCTATTTATAGCTTAATAAAATAAGGTCGAGGGTTTTTGAAATATATTCTAAAAGTAAATATTGTTTCGGTTACCAGTCTTCGATTACTCGTTAAAAGGCGGTTACCCGTGGTTTGGTCCACATTTACCCACTATATGCTTCAAAGCAAATAAAGTTATAGAAATATCTCTTTTTTAAACACGAACTCTTTTTAAGTACAAAGTTATAGTAAACTATTAGATTATAAATTTTAAAAGTTACACTAAATGTATTTAACAAAAACAAATAAAATAAAAAAAATCATTTGAAAATCTGATATTTAATTTATTAGAATGACTAAATGAAATTATTTTGAAGTTACTAACTTGTATATATATAATCGGTTCGGTTCAGTTTCCACGGTTTTCTAAAAATGAAAGCATAAACCACCCTGTAATGTTTTGGTTTTGGATCAAGCGGTTTAAACGTTTCGACTCGGTTTCTTAGTTTTTTTAACACCCCTACTCACTACAAACAAAATATCATTTAGTGACACGCAAAGTGTCACTAAAAGTCTCAAAGTGTCACGAGTTGTCAAAAATTTTTACCTACACAACAAAAATAATGGATGAAAGTGGAGTAATATGGTGACTAAAAATATATGTGGATATAAACCTCAAATATTTTTATGACAAAATCTTTGTGTCGCTACTTAAAAAATATAGGTAAAAGGTAGTTTTATACCTACTTTTTTGCATAAGTGACACTAAAAGTATGATATGATGTCACTAAAAGGGTATGTTATTGAATGACACTTTTCTTGTAGTGAATTTTAATACATTCCTCAATCAATTTCTAACGTTTGACACTAATTATCACAACAAAACTCATTCAATTGAAGCTTTCACTTACCTTTAAACTTGAAGAACACAAAGGTGAGTACTTGGAGATGAATTCCAGCAACAACCTTTAATCTATGGCTCTCTCCTTGCTGTTCCAGCAACTCAAACGCGTGCGCGCGCACTTACACACACTTGTCAATTTCCTTTGAGTGAAGCAATAAAGGATGCGCTTAATGTGTATTAAATATATGCGTTTAGGTTTCGACACCAATACCTAAACCCGTTATCAATATTTTCACACTTAATATCTGTATGTCTCATTTAATCTCGTAAATCCATAATTATTAGTATTCCACTAAAATTATTATCCAAAGTCACATAATATCGGTCCCGACATGTATAATCCACTAATCGGGACATAATTTGACAAACGCAATAATCAATATATTAATCAGTCAATGAGATAAATCTATGTACCTACTCAAAAGTCGAGATGTTACACATAAGCTATTTTTAGCAACTTGAGCTTATGAAAAATAAAATTACTAAAATAACCATAATTAATTACGGCTCTACTTTGATTTATTTAATCATATGTATATTTATGTCATTTTTATATTTTTCAGCTTTAGCTCAAACTACTTTATCAAAAATATTTATTAACAATAGCTTCAACTTGAACTTTATTTATTAAGTGCTTTATTTTTTATCCATTTACATTTATATTGGGAACATGAAATATATAATAAAGGTTAGGAAACAAACCTAAAACATGTCTCTTAACTATATGTTATGTTATTTAACTGCTTAGACCTGTCGGTGGGGTCCCGGATGATGAGTTGCCCGTTAGTGTCAACTAGAGGAGTAAATAGATATTTATTGTCTTTTAAAATATTAAATACATAAAACATAACACTTATACATACAACACTTAGATCTTGTTTGTTTACCTCTTAATGGAATCATTAAAATGTCATTTTACATTTGAATAATTTCTTAATGGTTACATTAAGAAATAAATAAACAACTCTTTAATATAGATAAAAATGACAATAATATTCAATTGCTAGACCAATGCCAAGAATGCACTAATTGATCGCTCCAACATCAATTTTTGTGATGCGTTTGATACGGAAGAAATCAAGAGAATGAAATCGCATATGGATTACAAACATTTTTATCAAGACAATTCTTAATGGAAAGGAACAAAAATTGATTTTATTATTAATTTTATTTATCACATTTTCTTGTTAAAATGTAAGGAATCGAAAAGAAGAAAAGACAATAAAATTTTACAAATTTAGTTTTTTGGCTTATGAAAATTAACATCATATCCCAACACACTATAAATTTAACTAGTTAATTAATCTACATTAATTTTGTACCCAAATCAATTAAAACTATAAGATTACAATTTAATATTACAAAAATAAAAGTCTTTTTTTATTTGATATTTAGTAATAACATCTAATCATTTAACAAAACTCTTATCAATACTTTATAATTATTCTTAACTTTTACATCTTGAACTTTTGAAAGCATTTAAAATTAAATTGTCGAGAATTTTTATTAACTTAAATTCAACATTTTCATTAAAATATGATTAATTGGATAATCGTACAACTGAACTAAAAAAATTGATTAACCGATTATCGGTTAACCGAGTATTTAGGTTTAGTTTCACAAAATACTCGAACCAGCATAATAGGTTAACTATCTAAAATTTACTTTCAGTGCGGTTAGTCATCCATGAACAACTCTACCGTGAATGGGTGGGTAGGGATAGTGTGTTTCCTTTAAAATAGTTAGGATCGACAGGATAGGAATAACATGTTATAAAAATGAAATGTTTATTTCTTAAACACTCCCACTCGAAGACACGTCTTAGGTGGAGGAAAATGTTTTTTTAGTTGAATTGGAATTCACATTCTATAAAATGTGACAGCGACATCTGTCATGAGAACTAGTGAACCAAACAATCCCTTAACTTTAAAAGAAATGATTGATATCTCTAAAATTCATGAGAAAATAATTGTGACATGTTTCAAAATAAATAAAAAAGATATGATAAATGAGAAAATATGTCACGTGTCAAACATTGAATACGTTAAGTTGATTTCTTAACAAATGAATTAGTATTCAGACAAACGTGTGTTGATTAAAATAAAAGGAATTCTAGAAGAAGAAAGGTTTGGCGCTTGGAATTTGGTACCCGAAATGGTCGGTCGATTTCAGAAGGGAATTGTTGGAAAGGATGGAGACAAATTGGAATAAGATATTAAGGATACATTGAACCTGATACATTTTCACTAATTACTTTTCATTTAACCTAACTACTCTAAGTGTGGTGCACGTAGAATATTACATAGTCATCTTGAATGATTATTATTTTTAATTTTTATGAAAATTTTGATTTTACCCCCTTTTTCTTAATTTTAACTAATCACACACCCCATTACTCACATGATTTTTGTTAATGACGTGAGACTCAATAATTAAAAGTTAATCTTCTCTCACATTAAGAATGTGGTGTGTGATTAGGAACTGAGGGGGTGTACGTATAAAATTGCCCATTTTAGATTATATCGATTATGTGTGTGTGTAAGACACACACGTAAAAATAATTAATAAATTATGTTTATAGGAAATTATTCCATTTATTAATTATAATTTTCTTAAATACAGAAAAATAAATTAACTCTATTGTGAAATATTATATAGAAATTAATAAAAATAAATAAATATATTGATAAACTAAAAATATATTTGTATATGTACTTGAAAATAATATAAAACAATAGTATTACTTTTAAAGTAAAAATATAAATATTTTTGAACTAAATTTTATCAACTTATCAACAATTAACCAAAAAAAAAAAAAAAAAAAAAAGACTAACTAAATGTCACAAGGACCAAATATGAAACTTGTTTTCAAAGGCAATAGTGACATTTTTCGAAATTGATAAAGTCAAAGCTTTTTAGGGACTAAAAGTATAACAAAGTTTCAAAATATGGACTAGTAGTGTAATTCTACCTATATATTACCCATGAAGGAGAGAGAAAGTTCTCCTCTCCTATTGGGGTAATCCTAACCGTCCATCATGTGTAACTTTCGATCTCAGCCGTCTTAATTCATATACTTCTGCATAAGCATTGTGTACCACTAGCCACTGCATATTACGGTTTTGTAACTACCACTGCATGCCTTGCAGAGTGCTGAAAACTACCCATGATCTCCACCTTTCAAGCAGATTTTTTTGCATCCTCTCCACCACTTTCTGTAACCCACTCTAAAGTGTATATATATATCACGAATAAATAGCTAAAATATCCATTTGCTACCTAATTTCCACTACTAGAAGGCCGACGTTTCTCTGCCCTAAGTGTTGCTTGCGTTGTCGGAACCAATGGACAATCAGGTCAGATTTTAAGTTCTCATCTATTCGTAAATACTTTTTTATGGTTGTTTGGCAATTTACTAAATCATTTCTTGCAGCATGTACTGCCGTCCAATGTAAAAGTCAAAGAAGAAGATGTCCTTGACATGCCAGTATGCATATTTATTGGTTTTTAACTACACTTCTGGAAAAAAATGACAACACTTATCATTATATGGATTCTAACAATTCATTTGAATCTGCAGGCACCAACCGATAAGATGAACTTAAAAACTTGAGAGGCAAGTCCATCATTGCTGTCCATCGAAAGTAAAGAGGTCTGTAACGCGACTAAATGTTCACCGGTATGTCATACATCTACAAATACACCATGTACACACTTATTGATTTTCAAGTTGATGTACATATGCTAAAAAAGAAAGATGTACATATGCAGACATTGTCATTAACGGAGACTGTTACTTCATTCAACGAAGAGGTAATAACGATGTTGTAGTTTCTGCTAATTTTGTAATGTAGCATGCACTGATTCTTACCATATGCTGAATAGATTGACTTTGCATGGGAAGAGGAAGTGTTACGAATCGTTGAACTTTTAGAGCAAAAGATGGAGGAAGAGAAATTAAAAGCAAAAACAGAGGTAAACACTGTTATCTTTGTTAGACGTACAACCTTACCAAGAAACAACATTTTTGTGTTCGATGCGACAATTACATAATTCAATCAAATTGACCGCATTCCTGACTTTATTGTTGAAATCACATAAAACATGTCTCACTATTTAAACGCATCAACTTATGGTTCGTACTTGTTTCAGGTTGGACGTAAGCCATTGGATGAACTATCAGATCAAGAAACAATAACTGATGCTGTCGACACTGAGGTACACATGATTGGTTACTCTACATATGTTATGTATGCATTTAATTACCGGATGTTATGTTAAAAGTATTTGGGACTATTTTTTGTTTATGTTTTCCATACACATGCATGTTATAAGCAATGATGTTTCGACAATTTAATCATAAATCTTGTCATTTTAATGGTAATTAATTATCAAGACTACATATTATGTGTTCGTATACGTTTTGTCATAACTGTTGATTTTTAATTAAATTTCTTTCAGTGAAGACACACAAATCATCTTCAGTTCATTTAATTTTTTTTTTTCAATATTGGGAAGTCAGTCTAATAGTATTTTTTTAACATTACACTCATTTGTATTATTTCAAATGTTGGGTTATTTACTAATTGTAAAATAATTAGACTGCCTAGATACAACATGTAACCATATAATTGATAATTCAAAAAAGTTATGTGTACACATGTTTACATACACATTTAGGACCAACTAACTGTCAATATTTTACATATGAACTTTTTAATAAACTTAGATTAAAATGAAAAAAATAAAAAATAAGTTAACTCACCTTGGCCAGACGATATACCCCGATTAAATGTTTTGCACACCACATTTTTTTTAAACAATCATTTGGTAGATTAAAAAAACGTCAATACGTACCACTAATGCATTTATAATACCCATTGGGTGGTTCTTAAAATTTGTTATTGAAATTTAAGATTTTTATTTAGTTAATGTTATTCTTTTTTTTAATAGCAAACAGTTTCGAAATCCAGTTCTTTTTAACCACCAATAACCATCCACTAACTTTTTAACCTGTATCCACTAGCTTGTAACCACCAACACCCATCCACTAACATTTTAACCTCTATTAAGCAGGGAGTCAGTTACAGCAAACACAAACTGCTACTTACTCTCTACTATAAAATGTTTCATCTTCTATCAATTTTACTTTTCTTATCTAAAGGCTTACTTTTACATTTTGTATCCAGGAGCTCTCAACATTTCACTATCTTTCAATATTCCTTATCATTACTTTTTATTTGTTGATTCCCCTCGTAAATCATAGAAGGTTTATTCAAGTAAATGTTGTGTCTACATTCGGTAATCGTTCAAGGTATTGTATATGTTTCCTCCCTATTTATGTCCCCATATGTGGCCAGTTTTATACAATGTTTCTACGTGTACAAACAAACAACTTTTTTATCTGTATCATATACATTTACTTTAGGAAAATACTTGATAGTGATTTATTTTCACTGTCGGTTTTTTTGCCTTTAATATGTCTGAATATTATATCATACTTATTTCTCTAAATTGCATAAAATACAATCCTTTATTAATTAACTTTTGTTTTGATTTTATTGCATGTTGTGTTTGTTTACTTACACGTATATGAAAATTGTTACAACAATTTCCAGTTGGAATTTTGTTTATGTGTTTTATGTGATTTTTAAATGTTTTTTTGAACTTGGATTTTTATAACAGAATAATATACAAAAACAAGAGAATACCCGCGCATATACTGTAAAAAATCGACAACTTCCAAGTACGTTTTCCTACCTTTTAATTTAAAGTCTGTCAAAACGTATGCTAATATATTAAACTTGCATGATTGTTTGCCTTGGTTGTATACACATACATGGTTACTTATTATTTATTGATGGTTGTACGTAACAAATGTCAACAACATGGTTTACGTGACTTTATTTATAAAAAAGTGTTTATCTATATGTTGTTTTGCTTTCTGTATATCATGTATGTGTTGGATGATCTGTTTACTTAGCTGCAGATATGCCTACTGCCGAATGCATTTACCCTACCAAAGCATGGCTATGAAAACTACGAAAAAGACCAGGATTCCTACACTGTCGAAGCAGTGCGGTCAAGGTCTAAGACAATAAAAGTATTCAACCATTATAGGTATAATAGGTAAGTTATTACCTTGCACCACAAGTCCATGTGGTGTGCTGCCAGGGGGCAGATGTCTTCGGTCCGATTACAGAAAGAAAAAAAAATTATTACAAACAATATGAATGGATACAAGAACTAAATTATATACATTTTTTTTATAAAAAAAACATGACCTATCTTGTGCCAATAATCTGCAAAGTAACCGAAAATAAATTAGTTTACATCCCTCATTTATTTGTACATGAATTAAAAAACTGGAATAGGAATACTTACGTTTAAGAAGTAGCACATTCCTTTGTTTACTGATTTTTCATTTTAGCTGCAACTCAAGCCATTAAATATAAAATGTATGCCAACTATGAAATACATAGCAAGTCTTTTAATATCAATCATCCACGGCTAGACACTCGATCGAATGATTGATACATGCTACCTTGGTGGTTGCATTAAAAATGTGTCATCATTGTCGTGATATGAATGCTATATGTTTTAATACCATCACGCCGGCAACATAATAACACTTGCTAATTAGCACTTTTGGTTTGTTATTGCAAGAAATACTTTAACGTTTCAAAGTTCATGTACAGAATGAAATATGCAAATGTAATCAACCGTCGTCGTTTTGGAAGCTTCACCGGTGCCATATCAACCAACTGATAGTACACTGGATTGAGTACTGTTAGATGCACCAACACCAACAATGGAAATGCGATGCACCTAACTGATAGATTTGCCTCATAATTTATGTCAATCTTTACTACAACATCGTGAACAGAAAACAAAAAGTAAATCAACGATCGGCGGAGTTAACAAATACACATACATGAACATGTAACGCCTAACACCGCCGCTTAATACATCAATATCGTTGATGTAAACGACTGTGTAAACAGCGTTAACTTAAACCATCTTTTGCACCACATTCCGCCCGTCGCCGCCGTTAATATGCAACAGCAACTACGGTGTAATGCAGCAGATCTATGAGATCCGTTACAAAGGATGCTTGTACGGTCATACATCTACTTCTTTAAGACCCCCACTCTACGCACCATTACACGGTCATACCCGAGAGCCATAGGAGGGCATCGGTTATGAACATTGATGCATCAACGACCATGTTACCAACAGATCTAAGTAGAAAATCAACATATCCGTTGATCGATCTTGCCTAGGGATCTGAGCACTACGGTCATCCCGTAGCGTTCAGATGTTCCATCATCGGCGACATAGCGTATAAGAAGGTTTCGTTTTTAACCGGCCATCAGGCACCAGAAAGGCACCGGTCACGCGGCGGCTTGCAAGTTCGTCGTATACTATGGACGACTTCACCGATGTTAAATACATCTCCCCTAAACGAGATGCCGACGGTCGCTACGGTGTGGTGCAAGTTGCATCCAACGATAAACATCACCGGCGACCGTGGCTCCTCTCACCGGAGATTAGGTTTCCGAACTATGCGTACAGGCAAAGCGACGCCACAGTAGAAAGAAGGAGCTGGATATGTAAGAAACAAATGGCTAGGGTTTGTTAGGCGTCAGTTTTTATACCAAGGCGGGTGGGTTTTTTTTCCCTTAAACCGGTGACCCAGACCCAAGCAAAGGACCCAACTGGGTTTTGTAAAAAACGTACCTGCCAAGATGCATTATTATGCAACCCTTTATTTTCTTTTTATAACCACTTTAATTTCCTTAATACCCTTTACTTTTTTGTTTTTCCTTAATGAGATACTTAACTAAACTAACTTATTTGTTCTTTTTTTTTTTTTATGAAGTTCTCCATTTTTTAAAAGATATGCACATTATTTATGTACCTAACTACCGGGTTGAGTTGCACATATCGCGAAGTGGAACCGATCCATACCGGGTCTTTTCCCCCGCGCCGCTGGTTTTGCAAAAAAAAAACCCGTATACACAATAACGGGATTGGATTTTAACCGATTTTGTCACCAACAGTACGTATCTCATTTGGCCGGTTTCAGAAGTTTAACAACTATTGTACCTGTTACGATTGCTATCGAGCGTATGGTTCCTTTATATCCATTGGTACCTTCAATTAAAACGCTTGTGCAGAAGACGACAACTTCCCAGCTGATGATTGGTATGTTTGTACTATTTACTATGCTTGATTATTTTATTTGTTCTTTGGTCATATAATACGGAGTAACATTAGTCTTCTAATTTTTGTATTGTATTACGTTAGATGTTGTTGGCAAAATCATATATGGTCGTCGATTTAGTGCGTCATATTTAAACTTGAGCTCTTCGTTTGAAGTTCTATTGCAGGATGACACGTAAGTCTATTTTTTTATTCTGTTCTCGGCATTTCATTTTATACCCAATATTATATTTTATACCCAAGAATAATTGACATTTTTTTCCCTTTTTGTAATAATACAAATTGCATGTATAGGGGATATGCAATAAAGATCAAGTTGTATGACACACCACAGACGGAGCATGTGAAATTCTATCGTGCTATGATCACAAACTCTATAATATTTGTTTCGCGTGTTACCCTTATGCATTTCGACTCAGGTAAGTTGTAATATGATTCTTATAACTTCAATTCCATATTAATATATATTATTCAGATTTCAATAGTTGTTATTTACATTTTATGTACTTGTCAGTTAATGTGTTATTCTCGACGGATCTAACGAAGACAGTGTTCGAACTTGCGATGCCAGAAGCAGAGACTATTAAAAAGCTCTTGCGGGATTGATGACTCATTAACTTTTTGTTGTTGCATGCTTTTCTAATCGTTTGTTATGTTGATGTTTGTTATGTTCGAAGTAATTGTTTATTTTTAGCATGTGATCAGACATCTTCCGGTATTTGAATGATTATATATGATAAGTTTTTGTACGATAAACTTACTTTATTGGCATACGACGTGTTCCTGTGCACCGCACGGGTATTACACTAGTTTTTTATAGTTAGGGACGAAACCTGAAATTTACTATAAATCACATCAACCAATTTTGTAATTTACTCTTAAGAATATTATTTTTAAATCAATAACTATAATATATTGAATTTATGCCGGTGTTTTCTACTCAGGAAACTTAGGTTGCGTTTGGTACGAATAAATGAAAAGAATGGAATTACTTTAGTTTTCAAGCTTTGTTAACAAATGACTATAATATATCAATTAAGATTTGATACATAGAATGAAGAAAAATCAATACAATCTCAATTCTCTTTCTCTTGTTTGATTCTCTTCATGTTGGAAAAAAACTAAAGAAATAATATTTACACTAAAAATCAATTCTCCATCAATCACTTGAGAATTAATAATAACATTCTATGAAAAAACAAGCTTAAAAATCAATTAAATTACATTCACTTAATTCTCTGTGCCATACGGAGTAATCATCACCTTAGCAAGACACAAATGGGTGTCATTTGAGTAGTACATAGCACTATATACAGCAGTGTAGTACAAACTACAAAATAATGAATTGTTACATCAACTTTTTATCATACGGTAAAACTTATTAATTATTTGTTTACATAAAATACTTTCAAATGGCGTTAGTTTCGACGATTACGAGTTCAACCTTCTTCTTCCAACTTGATATTTATTAACTATTCACCGATTCAAACTTCCTAGCATATCATTTATATTTTTACTAGTTTATGACCCACGTATTACGTGGATGTTTCTAATAAAAATTATTTATATGTAACATAATGTTTATATATTTTGTAACATGAAATAAAATGTTATAAAATATGTCTTTTATATAATAAAAGTTGTTTTTCATGATTTTTTACACTTTATATTTTTAATTTAATATAGTTTAGTTGATATAAATTGAGATTTTAGTTTATTATAATGTAATACAGATATATTTTACTACAAATTAATATTTATAGATTAAAAAATAATAGAGTGTATTTATCTTTTTAAAAATAATAAATTGTATTTACTTTTTTTATTTGTAGATTAAAAAGTAATAGTTAGTATTTATCTTTTTAAAACCAATATATTGTGTTTATCCTTTATTATCTACATTCGATACTACTATATAAAGCATTAGTTTATTACTTGCATATTAGATAAATATTTTAATATATAGTTGTTTATATTAAATACATATAAACTAAGAATTAAAAAATAAAATATTAATTTTATTACAAAAATAAATACAAGAAATATATTATTATTATTTGTCATAAACTATAATTTTTCTGGACTTCTAAAGGTATATGACTAAAAATAAGTTTTTGTTCATATTTAGGTGGTATTTGTTTTTTAAGAGGTTAAATGTCTGAAGTCTGAAAACCATGTCTGAAATTAAGAGGAGACCTTAAAGTCTGAAATTAAGAGGTTCTGAATTTAATTCAGACTAGTCTCATTCTCTTAAAATTCAGAGAGAAATTCAGAGGTTGTAACCTCTTAAGTCTGAATTTAAACAAACAATACAAATTATGTTAAGATCTGAAATTCAGACTTCAGACCTAATTCAGAGGCTCTTAATTGAAAACAAACACACCATTAAACTTTCTATTATATTGTAGTTATCAAAATTATTAAAATATGAATTTTGTTTGAATTGACTTTAAATCTTATTATATTAGACGTAAATTTAGAAAGATGTGATTTTGATATTATTTGTTTTTCCTATAATATAATCGGTCACGTGTGAATTGCTGATGATAACATATGACATCACGAGAAATAAATAAAGTTATTGATTTATTTTTATTTATAAATAGGGTTAAAACATGTAACATTTAATTTAAATTTTAAAAATAAAAAAATTTGTTTTATAAATCAATTATATAATTCTGGATAAAACATTTTAGGTAAATTAAAGGTTAAATTAGGAAGTATTTAAAATCATTTAATTATATTAGTACTCTTTTAGTTTCTTTATAAATCAATTGTATAATTTAATTGAAAGAGTTATTTTAGACAAAATGGGCGGGAAAACAAAAATTAGGAGTGCTTAGGGAATGACAAGTGTCATGAATTATTTTGATTTATTAATATATATATATATATATAGATACTTAATTAGTCTTTTGTTGCAAAATGGAAATAAATTAGTTTTATATATAGATAATTATTTATAAACACTTTATTACGTACGCACTTAAAGAATTGTGAGTGCCAAAAATAAGTTTATAATTCTTTAAGTGCATAAAATTAATATTTACAAACTGCATTCGAACAATTACATAAAATTACACTTAACCTTATAAACTATTGTCCTAAACATGAATAGACAAGCAAACAACTCATTATTCATCACAAAACATCCATAAACTACAAAAGTTATGTATGTATGTATATAAATGCAATATATACATACACAATACACTGATGGAAGAGCTTTTGAACTTTCATTTGCTACATAAATTTACATTGTACGTCATAATAATAAACTAAACGAACAAATTCAGTATGCTCACATTTAAAGAGGAAACTCATCCAATGCCCAAATATCACCTGACTTGCACCCGTGCCTGTCGAATGAGGTGGAGTTTGATTCATGCTCAAGACCTAAGAAAGCCTCCAAGTTCAAGATTTGTCTTTTGAATTCGTATTGATCCGTAGCCACATCATTATGGAGGCCATTGTAATCTATCAATACGTGTGGTGGTCGCAGCAATTGTCCGTGAATTACTGGCTCAGTTAATTCAGTGGTGGACTCGACGCTTGGTGCTTTCATGGGAGCCATGGTCGAGATGTGTCCATTGAGCTCGAATTGATCAATCAATGCAGATGCGGGTGGAGGTATTGAGTAGGTGGATTCCTTGGTCTTGACGCAGGCTTTCTTGGCAGGTGGTGGTTGTGTCTTTGCGAGATGAGGGAAGTTGAGTTTAGCCTTATTGCCTCGGATACGTGTGGCAGCTTCATCATAAGCTTTAGCAGCTTCTTCAGCTGTGTTGTAGGTCCCAAGCCATACGCGGACGCCCTGTTGTGGGTCTCGGATTTCAGCAGCCCATTTGCCCCAAGGTCGCTGGCGGATTCCTCTGTAGAGGTTCTTCCGGGGTTTAGTGTTAATCTCAGCCGATTTTTGAGTCCGAAATTTTTTTACTGAAAAGAATATTGTAATGTAACTCATTAGTTTAACTATGCTTGGTGCTCATCCATCCATATATTAAGCTTTTCAATATATCAAGAAACAAATAAAAAAAAAGTAGTCCATTTACACATCATGAATTCATGATGGGATAAAAAAAAAAAAGGTTAGGTTGATCTTGAAAGTGAAATGGTAAAATCTGTCATTTTTCTACTGGCTAATTAATTATAAAAAACTGATTTCTAATAATATAATAACAATGATGTGATAGAATTAGACATTTATGTGGTGATGAATGTAAGGCATCAGAGCTTTATGTTACATTCATCAAATTCAAAATGTAAAATAAAATTCAAATTTTAACAATAAATTAATTTTAATTTTGATGAAAAAAAAGGTCTAAGAAGTTAAATTTCGGATTTAATAATCCTTTTCGACAAAAAACAATATTTTATTATCATCGGTCAGTCTAAAAAATTTTATAATACTTTGTCGGCCTAAAATTTTCACGACACATTTATTGACTGATATTAAACTTTATATACGACAATTTTATACATAGAGTTGTAAATCTAATCCATATGTAATAACAACATTTCTTAGCAACTTTTTATCTAATTGATTTCAACCAAAAACTGTTCACTTGGTCATAAGTCATAACTGCATATAATTGATATCGATCCTTCTTTTAGTTAATTACCATAATATTCTTCTTCGTTCTCATATTGAATAACTTTAAGACTAATAATTAATTTTCTGTACGTATACGTATACAATACCTCTTCCGAAAAGTGACCCTCGAAATGAGAATTCAGTGAATCGATAATTAAAATTTCGCAACAACCAGCAGAAGATTAACTATTCTTAGGCAGAAATTCTTACAGTTGATTTGCAACCGTCGTTCTATTGGATATTCGAAGAACAATCTATAATAGGTTGGGGAGAAGGAAGCTATAGTTATTCAACGACTCGATTCAATACATTTCTAGGCAGCTAGGCATAAATTTTATTCATAAGTTGAAGTGCATTTAAAAAAAATGATCTCACCTTGCTTGAGCTTTGGAGTAGATTCATCATTCCTGGCTGTACGGAGTATAGATGGCTGCTTGATATCCCAGCCGAAGAGGCTGGAAGTGTCGAACTCCATCCACAGATCCTCGGCGGTCAGCTTTCTGCTTCGTTCTACGATTGGATCATCGTCGGAGATGATTGCTCCGCCGCACATATTTGCCCTTTGCACTTTGCACTTTGCTAGAGAGAGAGAGAGAGAGAGAGAGAGAGAGAGAGACTCAAAGGAAGAAGAAAATGAAAATAGAATGGGAGAGTATGGAATTGTGTAACGCGGAGTATTATAGCGGCCAAGTACAAATAGTCGGTTTATTGGTTTTTGGCCGTACATATAATTAATTGTGTTTGTTTTTGTGCTGTGAATGATATTATTAGCTTATTACGATACAATAACGCAAATAATTGGTTTAAAGTGTTTTGATTGCATACGTTAATAAGTGATTATTTGCGTTTAGAGTTAATTCTGTCACACTTTTTCGTAAGTTAAAACATGTAGCTTATTTGCTTAATAAGTGATTATTTGGTCTTTTTACAAGTGAAAACGCAAATCCAAATACTTTAAAAACTGGTTATTTGATAATCATGATAGCAAACAGCAGAAGCTAAACCAAACACTACAACTCCTACAACATTTTTTGTTACAGCTATAAATTGATTATTAGTTTTCAAAATACTACAACATTTTTTTTAAACGCAAATACAAACATCCTCTAAATGCTTGATAAATTTTACATTACAAGTGCTTATTTATGATTTGCGTTTTAAAGCTACAAAAATGCAAATTAAATATGTATTGTATTTTTTTTGTTTCATTTATGTACTGTATTTTTTTATAGTGTTTCAATTAGGTCATTTGACACCCTAATGACCAATACAACAAGTTATCATAGTTAGTCCAACTTTTTTTGTACACATTATATACTTTTCTTTTGTGCACATTTGGTAGTCAAACTTTTAAAAGTGTTTAAGTTAGGTAGTTGGATGACATGATGTTACCGGTTATCAGGTCCTCAAATTACCTGATTGAAACACTTTTAAAAGTTTACTGCATAATGATGTACAAATTCAAAAGTAAATAACCATTTGGCGTGTGGCGTCTTTATTAAACTATACAAATAATATAACAATTTCTAAATACAGGGTGTACTTGGCGTGTGTCAAGTTAGAATAATTTCTATGGAGCGTTGTTATTTCGATTATTTTAAAAATTCAACCCAACATGAAGGGAAAAGGAATAGTAGCAAATACAATTTATAAACCCAACATGAAGTAGCAAATACAATTAAAAACTCAACATGAAGTAGCAAATACAATTATATAAACATTCAAGCAAAACAAATATTAAATAGTACGTTTTGCAAACAATAATATTGTAATGCAATTGAATCAAAAATATCAGTAGAATTAACATCAATACTTACGTTCTGTTCTCGTATTCGAAAAGAAAAGAAGAGAAAGAAAGACGGAGGAAAGAAAGATGGAAGAAAGAAGGAGAAGAGAAATTAATTTTTGTACATGTGTTTTTGAATCAGGACAAAAGAAAGACGAATGAAAGAAAATTTATGTTCTTGAAGAATGAAAGAAAATAAAAAATTTTGTTTTTTTGTAATTCAAATAAACATCTCATTTACCAACCTTTTTTTACCCCACTTTCTATTCATATTTAGGTAGAAACTTTTGAAAAGAAAACATTTCATAATTTCTTTTCTTTTCTCTTGCTTTCCTTCCTTAAATAGGGATAATTGCGCAAAAAACCCCAAACTTGTCAGTCATTTGTGATTAAAACCTCAAACCATTTTTCGTTGCACAGAAACCCCAAACTAACTAAAAATCAGTAAATCAAGGTTTTATCAACGGGTAACCGGTCGAAACCGGTCATTAATCCTACTTGGACCGATAAATAAGATACTTGGAATAAATTTTAACTATTGAAAACAAGTTGCCAAGTATTACACATCATTTAAACCCCCGTTGATGATGTACTCCCGTTTAAAAATTACA
The DNA here is from genome assembly GCA_020465985.1 of Centrapalus pauciflorus. NCBI lineage: Eukaryota > Viridiplantae > Streptophyta > Magnoliopsida > Asterales > Asteraceae > Centrapalus > Centrapalus pauciflorus. The sequence continues at coordinate 1,848,381 of JAANYP010002523.1, forward strand.
ATTTAAAATTATCAACGGAGGTTTAAATGATGTGTAATACTTGACAACCGATTTCAACATTTTAAATTTATTTCACGTAGGTTATTTACCGGTCAACGTAGGATTAATAACCGGTTTCAACCGGTTACCCATTGATAAAACCTTGATTTATTGATTTTTAGTTAGTTCGGGGTTATCTATGCAACGAAAAATGGTTTGGGGTTTTAATCACAAAAAACTGACAAGTTTGGGGTTTTTTGCGCAATTATCCCCCTTAAAAATGATAAAAGATTACACTTTTTTTTTAATTTTCTCCCACTTTCTCCCACTTTATTTTTTCTTCCGTTTAAATTGATTCTAGAACAGAGAGTTAGTGATTGTATCATTTTTTTGGTTTCCATAATTGTAAGTTTTCACAAATGTATCACTAGATACTTTTATTAGTATTTAATGATTGTATCATTTATTGGTTTCCATAATTGTAAGTTTTCACAATTGTATTAATAAATATAAGTATTCATACCTAATGATTGTAACGTTTTTTTGTTTCCATAATAGTAAGCTTTCACAACTGTTTCAATAAATATTATCAGCATTAGGATCATATCATTAGATACAAATATCCGTTTTGTATAACTAGTTGACGTTTATTTTATAACAATTTAATATGTGATATTCTTCAATAAATCTGTCTTCAAATTTGCAGATATATTTGCCATAATTATTACTTAAATTTAGAGATCATTGACTAAGTAAAATATAAGTAGTTGTGTTTATTTATAATTTTAGTTCAAATGATTTTAAACATTGACAAGTTTACACTTTAGTTACATCTTGGAAGGGAATGTCATTTAACATGTTCTGATTGTTTCTCTCTTTTTCTCATATTAAACATCTTCTCATCTAATCCGAATTATATAAAAGTAATGTTCTAAATGATATCGGTTAAGCCATGAACATCAAGAAAGATCCTAAACACAATTGTGTTTATGTATTTATGTAATACTCTAAAAATAAAAACAATTTGAAAATTAAAAATATAAAAGCTTGATATAGACAATTTGTCGATTAAAGAGAGCTAAAAAACAATTTGAAAAAACCAAAAATCACACTAAACAACAAAACGTAAACCGAAAAAGCAACGCAAAAATCTAGAGTAATTTTTATAGGGATCAGTTTTTTAAATAATTTTAGGTCAGTTTAAAAGTGATCACACTACTACAAAACTACAAAAAAACTCATTTTATAAGAAAATCCACTAAAAAAATGGGGCCCAATGTGTTTTTCGATAGAGCCCGGTTTCTTAGGAAAAAGCTAGAGTCTATCCATTTTTACGATATGTATAACACATGAAACAAAAAAATTTTATGAGGAGCGGTTGACCCTTAAGGTTATCACATAAATCCGCACCTGGTTGTGTATCTTTTATTCAGGAGAAACTAAAATAGTGTTAGGTTTGCCAAATAATTTTTATGCCGCTAATAAGTAAAGGATTAATATTAAAGTACTCAACTTTCTTTCTTCATTTTGTTATTAAGTCTCTCATTTTTTTTCCCAACCGTTTAAGTAAGTGTACATTTCTTGTCTTATTGAACAATATATATTTTTGACTTGTTATTTATTACACAGGTAAAACAACTAGTTTGTTGAATACTTTAATATAAAAATAATAAGGTGCACACTCCCTCTACTTAATTTTTACAAATCACACACCCCCTTACTCATATGATTTTTGTTAATGACGTGATATACAATGATTAAAAGTTAATTTCCTTTAAAATTAAGAAGCATGGGGTGTGATTAGCAATTGAGGAGTATGCATTACCCAATAATAATTTTCTTTTCTTATTTTATGATTAACTCACTGATAAAACAAATACTTTCTATAAAATGAAAAAAATAATAAATAATAAAAGTATGTTTTATTGATTGACAAAGTTGTTTTATGTCATATAAATTATAAAATGTCACAATAGCGATTATGAATTTAACATTAGAAAAGTCATTGTGTTTTGTAATACTTATTGTGAAAAATCGTGTTTGTATTTGATCCTGTTCTTATAAACCAAATAAGTAAATAACCATTCTTATTTAATAATATATTTATTTATAATATTTGTTGTTATTATTATTATCATCTTAATAACAACAAAAATAACAAATAATATTTAATAATTAAAGTATATCTTCTTTGTCTCAAATAAAATGCTAACTATCTGTTTTGATTTTCCCAAAATTAATGTTCATTTGAATTTTAAACAAACTTCCTTTGTTTTTTCATGTTACACCATTTATGATTTATATAATGTAATATGGAAATGAGAATATAATTATTAGCTATTCTAAAGTTATATATCCACCATCTATTTTGATTTTCCCTAAAAGAATGTTCATTTGAAACAAACTTCCTTTGTTTTTTCATGTTACACCCTTTATATAATGTAACATGGAAATGAGAATATCATTATTAGTTAGTTTAAAATTAAAACAAATCTATGTCTAAGTATTATCTATAATCATTAGTAACATCAAATTTGACTTATTAAAAGTTTAAATGTATATAAATTTAAATACACTATATATATATATATATAGGGGTGGGTTCAATGGAAAACCACTATGCACCTGAAAACCATGGAAACCTACGCCTACCGTCCGATTTGGTGCATTTCATGAAAAACGCGGTGGCATGATCGTAAATAAGGTGATGCATCACGCGGGATTTTGATGCATCACGCGGGAAATTTGATGCATCACGCGGGATTTTGATGCATCACGCGGGGAATTTGATGCATTTGTGGTGGTGCAGTGCGGTTTTCACAAGTTTTCCGGTGCATGGTGGTTTTCCAATTAACCTCCCTATATATATATATATATATATATATATATATATATATATATATATATATATATATATATATATATATATATATATATATATATATATATATATATATATATATATATATATATATATATATATATAATACGATAAAATATTGGTTACATGTAACACCCTACTTTTACAACTAATGCCACATAGGACTTATAGTCCACGTCATCCAATTATAAATGATATCATCAATGGGTAAACAGCTAATTAACTACTAAGCATCATTATCAAACATAAAGTAGCAACGAGACGGGAACCAACCGCCGTCGATAACGTCAGTCAACCACAACATGAGTATAGGTTACAATCATCCAACATGTCCCTGGCTGATAAGCCAAACCACAAAATATCGAGACTACTTACGCAAGTAGTCACTAACTATGGTCCACGCGGCGGGTCCCGAATACTGCCCGTTGTATCCCTAGCCTCATTCCTCGCACCTGAAATCCACTGTTAAAACAACAGTCAGCGGAAAGCTGGTGAGTTACTATAAACAACTTTAAAACAGTTTATAAAGTAGTTAGCACAATATAACGACTAAAATCAACATGCGGCCCGCCTCAACTGCCTGACGCCTCATCGGGAGCGACCCGGAGTAGCCTGCATAGCCCACTCCACAAAGTAGTGGGTAGTCAGGACCTCTAACTTGGGAATGACCCAACAGGCCTCTCTACTCTGTGCACCACACCAGTACGCGTAATCCACGTGCTTTGCTCTGTGCTAACGAGTGTCAACATATAAAAGGATCCGCACTGGACCCGGATAATAAACAACAAGTAAGTAACTCACCTGAAGCACGACTACAGCCTCACTATCAATGGCAGTCCCTACAGGTCCCAGGCTTAGCTACGAATCCTGGCAACAATAAATACGACTATACTGTAACTACTAGCTACGGAACTCATAACAACTATACTACTAATTTCACGGACTCAACACCAGTCAACGGACCCGGACCCACAAGCGCGGCCAGAAGCACGACGACCACGATCGCGGTCGCGGTCTGGGAGCGCGGGCGCGATCCCACTGCCAGCGATCACCCCAACCGACTCACCCTGATCGCGGTCGCGACCAAGGGAGCATGGTCGCGCTGCGGCGACGAACATAATAGAGAGGTCTCTGTATTCATACAGCTACGGGAACCACTTTTAATCCCGTTATCACGCATTTCAGGGGTTATAATTCAACCCCAACACATACTAACTACTTAACATATCATCTTAACTGAATTGGATGCGAATTACTAACCTCAACAAGTTCCTTCCTTCTTGAATTTGAGCTATAGCTTAAAGAGATGATAATGGTGATGATTTCTCGGTTATGGCTGTTATATCCTAGCTCTCCCCCCCTTCTTTCTCTGATTCAGCTACACAACACACATACACACACTTGCACCTTTCAACCTTTTTGATGAAGTGAAGAAAAGGAAGCTTAAATGTGATATATAAACGTTTTGGGTCCGTAACCCAACTAAAACGGGTACAATACTCACTAACCATCGGGTAGAACACATTTCATACTATTTTGTATTCTGTAATAAAATAGAACATTATGATTCAAAATAGATCAATTAAAGATATAAAAATGTAGATGAATGATAAATAAAATAATAATTATTAAATACTAATATACATTTATAAAACTAGAAAAATAAGAGTTAGATCGATTGCAATATTATTCTTATATATTTTTTTTACTAAAGTTAGCATTTATAAATTTTAATTTTCAGTTTCTATATATTATATAAATACTTTTTATTAAAACTATTTATGTAATACGGCGGTTTAAAAACTAGTAATAATTATTTAATCCTTTAATATATTATAAAGATACACCCGAGGCGGAGGATCGACGACAATCCTTTATTATTATTATCAAGCATCGACGATGATTTATATTTTGGGACATCTACGTATAGAAATTATCATCACTGAACTGTGTCTAGTAAGTACCAAGTAGTATGCATAAATGATTTATTTCGGGGTTTCAACAAGGTTTATTATGAAAAAAAAAATCATATTTTCATGTTTTTTACGCTTTTGTCCTTGCATATTTTTTTTTTCCATAAAAGTTTTCAAATTATTTTTTTCCTTTTTGATTTAGTGAAATTTGGACATTGGAACCTGGTTTTTCAGTTTTTAATAACCCGGTTCACAAATTATAACCGGGGAATGTCCAATTTTCACCAAAAATAAAAAAATAACTTGAGGTTTTTTATAGAAAAAAATAACATGGAGGGACGAAAACAAAAAACATGAAAACATGTTTGTTTGTTTTTTTCATAATAAACTCTTTCAATAAATAGTACGAATCAATTTATCATCGTCATTTCAACTAATATGCAATGAACAATAATTATTTGATAGCGTTTTAAAATTAAAATCCAGTTGATAATAAAGTATGTTCATGAGTCATGACCAGCCCATTGGGTTGTGCAATCGGGGATATTGTCTCAGGGCCCAACAGCCAAGAGGACCTAAAATTTTATTTTTTTTCTTTAGTACTTAGGTTAATATTAGTAGTTTACTTGTTTTGTTAGTTATTTAATTGTCATATTTACATACACAGTTACATTGTTGTTTCCTTTAAACTTTAACTATTATACATACATATATGTTTAATTGACCATTTACAAGTTTTTGCTCTATGCCCAAAAAATGATAGGAACACCCTGTATGTTCAAAAATTTTGAAATGCTAAAATGTTTGTTAACAGTAGTATTATTAATCGAAAAAATGATTAACATTGGTATTACTATTAATATTTTCATTTTCATGAATAATAATATATTTTTATCATCATTCACTACTGTATCAAATTATCAATCATGTTATTGTTAAATTACGTTATAAATTATAATAATATATTGTTAAATATGTTTTAAAAATAAAACTATATTAACAGAAATTAACATTAATAATAGTATATTTTGTTATACATTATTAATATTTTTATAGTGATGTATATTTTATTATTATGTATCTCTGTAAACTTTAAATATTACACATATATTCTTGCAAAATTCTTTATTACGTACATATATATCATTCTAAATCTGTAAATCACACACAGACGTGTGTGTGTATCCAAATGACTACATGCATAACAAAGAAAACTCTAGCTAGCTAAGGTTACAACTTACAACTAGTTTGGTACTTTGGTTAAATATATATAACATGTTATCTTTTCTTATTCTGTTAGGTTGTTATGTATGCACCGTGTAATATACACAATCACATATAACATATAAAAATTTTGTTATGAACTTAACTTAGATGTAATGTTAAGTTAATTGAGAAAATCATTTACTCTTCCATTATTAAAATATGGTCAATATTAAAAATATCAATTTTTTTATTATTTATAACAACATTATTTATTTATTAACAAAATAAACTTTTTTTATTTTCTATATTTAATAATATCAATTTTTATATTTTTTTAATCATTTATAGAATTAACTTTTTGATTAAAACATAAAAGTTGATCTTATTAATAATAAAAAAATAAATAATATTTTCATAAACGATAAATAACAAAAATAAAAATTGTTTTTATCAATAAGACAATTAAAGTATTATTTGCGTAATATAATAATAATAATTATTACTTTAATAAAGATGCCACACGCCAAATACACTACACCTAGTCACCTGTTATTTAAATATTGCGAAATAATTATATATTATTAATAATTACAACCCAAATAAAGATTATTAAAGAAGAAAGATGCCACACGCCATATACATTTGGAAAGGTGTACAAACAAAATAACCAATCACGAGAAAACGACACACAAATCACTTCATATAATAATCCCTAATGACCCATTTTACAGGGGTGATGTTAAAAGGACAATCCTAAAAGTCTATTAATCCATAAAAAAAGTATGTTTTTTTCTGTCATTTAAAGTTAGGGTATGTACATTCATAGATGTTCATCTAAGAAAAAGTTAGTAAAAAAAAAAAAAAGAAGCTATTAATAGATGTCTCTATTTGGTATATTGTGGTGTGTTTTTAGACTTCTCCTTTTATTGCGGTTGAACATACAAATAAAACCTTGAAATTTTCACCAACTTGCAAAAGAATCCAAAACTTTCTAAATTTATCAAATTGTTTTATAATCAAATAAAAACTTTGGTTCGTAAACAAACCAAGTACCTTTCAAAGACCACTATAATTATTTCAATGAGTTGAAAATGCTATGTTTTCTAGAATACACGGAGCAAATTGCATTATTCTCTGAGTTTTGTAACCCATTTTTAATTATCTTTCTAAAGTTTATTAAAAGAAAACAATCAAAAGTAAACATGAGAAAAGAAGTAATAGGAAACATAAAAAAACTTTGTTATTGAATTTGTATTTTCAAGTTAAAGAAAAAAGAAAGAATATTGGATATGTTTAGTTGACTTTTTTGGTGAAAATTTTCATTGAAAATAAAGGTTTCTGGAAAACGCGTTTAAATTCAAATGTTTTTTTTATTGTTTTTAGTTTTTAGTTTTCTTTTATTTTTTAAAGTCACAAGTATACATGAATATTCTTTTTTGCCTTTTTTTAACATAGTCCCTCTAATCTCATTTCAAAAATAATGTAAAGGGAAGTGAGAAAAATGAAAACAGGATTATAACACGTAAGGGGTGGATTTAGTATTAAAAGTGTGGTGTCACTTGACACCGATAAATTTTCAAAATATTGTGGTACGTATGCATGAAAAAGTCGAGTGACACCTACAAAGACAACAATTGTAAAAAATTAAGACTTCAATAGATGAAAACTCGAATGCAACAAATGTAAAACTTTAAGACTTACAATACTTATTGGTTTTAAGTTTTGATGGTATTGTACTATGTACTTTTTTAAGTAGAAAAATCTTGTTATTTGTTATTGACAACCCGTTTCGGTGACCCGATCTATCTTAAAAAATATTTCAAAAATCTAAGAATTAAACTTACTTTAAAAAAAGTGACACCTATAACAAAAACTTCAGGATCCGCCAATTCTCGTCTCTAAAATATATTATAAGAAAAAAAACTATCATGCTTTCATTTTTATTAAAATTTTCAAACCGAAAACTTTTGCTAGCTAAATACACCCTTAACATTTTAACATTTTTTATATTTCTCTTCAAAATCGAAAGAAAAAATTTGGATGAAAAATCAATCAAACTTTTTCCCAATTCCCTTTCACCCCATAAAAAAATACTAAAGTTTTTTTAAAATGTGAGTATACACAAAAATCTAATGTTTGTTTTCATCAAGAAACAAACAGAAAATGAAACAATTCTATGGGGATTTATGTAACAAAATGATAGCTCAAAACAATAAATTATTTTTTAATATTTTTTAGTATTTTGTGTTTAGAACAAAAAATGCTTTGACAAAATTTGTTAAATAAGTAAACGGGTTAACAAAACAAAATGGCTATTTGGAAATAATTTAAAAAATTATATATATATATAGGGTTGGGTTCCGGTAAGAACCCTCGTTACCGTGAGAACGTGAGAACCACTCCAAAATGCACAAATTTAAATATTAAAAATTTACTTAAAACCATTATTAGTCTTAAATATTAATAAATATCATAATCTAACACTAAATTTACATTCAAAAAATTATATTCATTAAATTATAAACTAAATGCACAAATTTGAACATCAAATGCACAAAATTTTTTAAATGCACAATTCGTACATAAAATGGATAAATTATAGCATGGGATGCGTAAATTTTTGCATTAAATGCATAAATTTATCGAAAACATTTAATTTTAGTATCAAATGCACAATTTTATATAGTGGATGCACCAATTTTAGAGTGGTTCTCACGTTCTCACGAAATAGAGGGGTTCTCATGTGAACCCAATCCTCTCTCTCTCTCTCTCTCTCTCTATATATATATATATATATATATATATATATATATATATATATATATATATATATATATATATATATATATATATATATATATGGTGTTCCGAGTAACATAAGTTGGTTTGATACAAAAACATGAATAATGATTATTTCTATCAAATGTTTGTCTAGACCTTATCTTTTTAAATATATTTAATGAATTTATCTCAACTGAACTTTAAACAACAAAATGATCTTTCTATTTTATTTTTTTTTTACATCCATGTATGAGTGATGTGTGTGTCAATCAAACAAAATATAAGATTTATGAGGGAAAAAATGATTGAGCGATTTATATGATAAAATAATTTGGTTGATGAACTTAATCGAGAAAATCATAAATTTATAAAATTTACGTCAGCAATTGCAACGCGTTCAACAGCTAACGGTAAATATTCTTTAAAAATACACAATTCGTGAGTTTTATTCGGTTAAAATCTTATCAGACAAAAAGAATAATTGCAAGATTTAATCGATAAAATCCAAAAATTTACCAATTTATTGGGAATAGTGTAAATATGTTATAGACTCACATTCTACTCCCATTTCTATTTTAAAATTAATTTGGAGAACAAAGGTTAGGCGAGTGGTTGGCGAGAATGCCAAGCAAATCTGCAGTCACGTCAGCGCCACATCAGCTTTGCCATCCTTTGTCATTTTGATGCCATTTTGAGGGTGTGGATGCCAACTTGTCATTCTTTTTTTATCTTCAATTTAAATTTGTAAATAAAAACATTGAAATAAAAAGTAAATAAAATAAGAACATTAAATTTTAAAAATTAAAGTAAAAACATTAAAATGAAAACTAAACACGTGAAGTCTTGGTTCGAACATTTGTTTTCAAAATTATCAACCGGATCAATGTTGAGATCAATTTTTTGAACACCCTAAATATATTCAATGTTTTTTTTTTTAGAATTTGAAATGATAAAAATGAAAGAATTTATATAATATGTTGGTTGTGTTTAGTTCAATATTGAAATGGAGATAGAGAAGAATTGTGTCTCGGCATTCAAATGCCGATGCCGAGTTTTTTTTTGCCAATGTCATGGCCAAGAGGTGGTATTTAAGCTTGGTACCATGCAATATCGAGACCACTCCCTAGTTTTGATGAAGGAAGGAACCTGATAACAAGACAAGGGCCCGGCCCACGAACTAGACCGCATATTTAGGCAATTCTGCTGGGCATAATTGATTGGTGAATCTTTCGACTTTGGACGTTTCTTGAATAATTATTGATCCTTATAAAATATCTTGCATTCGAATTCTCAGAATTTATTAACAATTGTACCCACCCTTCCTAAATTATATCATTTTAAATGGGATATCAGATATGTGTGCTATAAAACTCATGTTGCGACTAAAACTTTCAATTATTTTTTAATTGCACAAAAAAACACCAATCGACTAAAACACGTCAAAGTAAAAAACGACTTACAACCTAATGAACCGATTACAATTTCCTAACAAGTCATTCGTCTTCGAAGAACCTTCTTTCTAGCGAACTTATTTGTCTGTAATTTATTATTCAAATCACATTTCTTGTTGATTTCTTTATTCGAATACGTGTTTTTTTTTTGTTGAAATTTAATTTTTCGGCCAAATTCTAATGGTCACTGATAACTTATCGACGGCGGCTTACGACTTTCAATCATTTACAACCGGTAATATCCCAATTTCGTGAGATTTTGCTGGCTGGAGGTTTTTTGTGCAATGAAAAATGACTATGAGTTTTTGTCACAAAAATGTTCAAGTCAACAGATTTTATTTCAAAAATAGTAAATGAAAATAATTGTAAAAAAACAAAACCGTACTAACGACCAAACATATTTTGAATGTTATTTCTAAATAACGAGAAAATTATGATGCCTTTTGTTTTGGTAAACTAGATATACAATTTAATATTAATTTTATCTTTAATGATAATGAGTTAAAACGTAAAAACAATAATCAACTATTACTTTTTTATACAATCATAACAATCATTTATTTTTAAATGTACAACACTGACAATTTAGTTTTTTTCAAACTCATTTATAGACCTATGTATTATTACATGGATATGTTTAGTAATAAATATATTTATTAAAATATTTACAGACTTCAAATATAATTATAAAAGTAACATAAAAATATAATCCTAATGTTAAAATATAATAAAATTTATAAAAATAATATAAAAATATGAGACTGAAAGTCTTTATGTAAAATAAATAGAACTAATTAATATTTGATTAATCGATAAATATGTTCACAGTCTCTTATGTAAATTGATTTAAATGAAAGTTTTCATGTTAAATAAATAGCATTTAATTTGGTATTAATGTTAATAAGACATCTTAAAAATAAAATCTTGAACGGATTTCCGAATAAAAAAAAATTATTATTACAATTTTGAACCCAATTGTTTTTAATGGAATGAGTTAATATGATTAACTGATGGAAATAAATTGAGAAAGAGATTCATATCAATTTATATTTATTTTTAATAAATTTAACTGATTATAGTAATATGATAAATAAAGAAAATGAATAAAAGAATGCATTAAGAAGTTGACATGTGGTGAAAATTTTCCTCCTTTATTACAGATATAAAATAGAATATAAATTAAAATTTAAAAATTATAAAGAAATTATATATGATGTTTTAATAAATTTTAGAGTTAATTGTTTAGCTGATCTTTTAACTAACCATCAATTGTAAGTTTCATTTTTTTTTAAATTCATTAGCAGTACTTTATCTCTCAAAATGTTGCAAAAATGTTCTTTCTAACATTTTTCGTTAAAGTTGTCGTTAAGTTTGAATAACAGAACATTTTTTGCAATTATGGTTAAAGAACCTTTCTTGTAACTATTATTATTATTGTTATTAATCTAACATTTTATATATTAGTTACTTTGTTTATTAAATCTTCGATATATTAATATATTTTGTTAATTAAAATTACAAACCATTCTGTATTTTAGTCTTTCCGAACGAAAATTATTATAAAAAGCATTTTGTTTTTAAGTTTTTCCGAATGAAAAAATAACCACAAATCATTCCAATTGTATTTTTTTATGAATGAAAAAACTACAAATCATATTGTTTTTACTGTTATAAGTTTTTAGCAATGTCAGACGTAAGATCGTAAGTATGATCACGAGATCGTAGGATTGGTCTGATCCAATCCTACCATTTACTCGGACCAAAACCTTTAACTGGTTTTACAGTAAGATTGTTTACCGATCCGGTCCAACCATTTAACCAGATCCAAACATTTTACCCATTAGGATAGCATGTCAAATTATAAGATGTAGTATTTGTTTTTTTTTATGACTATAAACATTCGAAACATGAACGTACATTCTTTTCCAATTTAATGTATGGATATTTCTTTGAAGTGTTATATGATTAAGGCTCAATTGACAAAAAAAAAAAAGGTAACTAACTTCATCTTTTTTTATTGTTTAAGGTAAGGAAGTTGGTTTGCAATAGAAAAATGATCAAAAATTTTTTTCTTTTCTTTTTATCATTTAAGATAATCAAATTTATTTGCAATAGAAAAAAAATGATCAAGCTTTTGTTTTTTTTAATCATTTACCAATTATATATATATTTTTTTGCGTTTAAGGCAATCAAACATTCATTATAAGTAATTTAAGGTAACAAATTACCTTAAGTAATAAAAAATTAGAGTTTGATCCTTTATTCTATTTCAAATAATCTTGATTACCTTAAGCAATAACAAAAATATAAAGTTGGTTATCTTTTTTTAACAATTAAACCCTATAATTAATTTATGACTTAAAAGTATAGATTATAGTACCTAAAAAAGTTTTAAAAAAAAATAGTGATTTTGTGATAGGATCTTACGATATGTTTTGTAGGCATAACATGATAAAATCTTTTGTGATTCATAATAATAATAAATGCTTTGTTCAATATGTGGTTATACATGGTTGTGTATGAGACAAAAATGTAGTGTGAGTGGTGAATGAGTAGATCGAATTGATTGGGATATGTTTGGATTGGAAGTCACACATTTTTATGAAAGAAATTGGAAGCAAGTTAAGGCCAAAGGTGTCGGGGGTTGTTTTTTTTTTTTTTTTTTTTGGATTAGTGTTGGTTTCTTGGTTCGGCTTGTCTTGGCTGTTTGTAGATGTTATTTTAGCTTTTGGCAGCTCCTTTTTCCCTTGAAATTCAACCTACATCTCTCTTCTCTTCTCTTCTCTTCTGAAACATATGATGTTGTTTGTCCTTATTAAATCAAATAAATTTGTCCTTGTAAATCTCAGAAAAATACATATATGGAAAACAAAATTAATTAGTCTCTCTAAATATTATGAAATACACATGCATACATCCTGCATCGATGCATGGATGTATAGGATAGAGGTGTAAATGAGACGAGACAACTCATAAGCTACTTGGGATCGACTCATAAAACCTCGAAATCGACTCGACGTTAATCAAGTCGAGCGACTCAAGCAGCAATCAAGTCGAGCTCGAGTATTAAAATAGCCTACTCGATAGGCTCGAGATCCTAAACTTACATGATTATATTTTTACCTTTCAATTTTATAATAATATATGTTTATCACTAATATATAAATCAAAATATATAACCTAAACTTAAAATTACATTATTATATTTTTACCCTTCTTGTAGGGATGCAAATTAATCTTGTCTCATTCAAACAAACGGGTTGACGGCCAAAAGATAAAAATTTAACATAGTTCTGATTTTTTTTTTTCAAAAAATAATTTATTTAATGCATCAATTTCTAGATTTTTTTTTCTAAAAATTATGCTCTAGCTTAGTATTTTACTATAGGTCATTTTGGTCGTTTTGTCTGTTTAACCAGTTGGGTTGAAATTGTCACCTCTAAATATAGGGATAAAATTAGATTTAATATTTCGTATTTATATTTCAATTCCCCCGGGCGAATATAATCAAGTCAAGCCAAATCCAATAGTGCCGAGTAGTTTATCGAGCCGAACTCGAATTCTAAAACTTAGGCTCGATCGAGCTCTAAGTTTTAGTGCTGAGTTGAGTTTGATGATATTCGAGATATCAAAATCTTTAAAGCACCTTCAGAGTAAGGCAAAAAAAAGTCAATATGAGATTTGCTCTCGGCTTGATTACACCCTTAATATAGGATTAGGAACATAGTAAGAAATTAAGTTGTGAAAAATTTAAGAAACAATTCTGACCACAGAATAAAATTTGTGACTAGAATTCCTTCACATTTCACACAATTTATCTCCATGACCGATTCTACATATGGTTACTACGTGGTACGTTCATGAAAGATTTTAGTTACAAACATTCATCCATACAAGAACAAATGTATCTACAGGAGAAACGCTTTTAAAACCAAAATAAAATACATGTCACAAAAATTAATCTCAGAATATATGTATTTATGTTTCCCAGCCATTTTTTTTAACGGCAAACTATCCTACTTCTAAACTACTCATTTTACCCTCCAAAACTCCTTTATACCCCCAAGACTTACTTTCTCCACCTAAATTTCCCAGCCACTTGATTATTCATTCATCACCGGGACGGGCAACCAAATAAAAATTAATCTCTGAATTCGGTCATTATTCGGTTGTTTCTCTTTCATGTCCACCCATCTTATAACGTACAACAAATTTGTTTGGTTTGTTGTCTCCATTTATATACTTGGAAGGGAAATGGTCAAAACATCAGTGTGACCTTGTTTCATGATCCATTCATGCTTCATTTTATAGCTTTCAATTTCGTCATCCAAACCGTATTAATACGACTTCAACGACTAAAAGCAATCAACTGGAGAACCATAAGACACAAAAGGATGTTATATAGTCAAAACTCAAAAAGAAAAACTATTCGCATGAATGAGACATTTTTTACAGTCAAAGTAAATGAAACAAACTATAAAGCGACACGAGACCAGGAATACAACACTCTTGGGATTTTGTAACATCCAGATAAGTATTTCAAAGATTATTACAGCCTGTAGATTTCATATATAAAGAGAGAGGGTGTGTAATATTGGAACTCTCGAACAAGAATAAAAAAAAGGGTACGTGTTACGTGTTCAACTGGCCAATTTTGTCAGGCGATGTATGGTACTTCTTGCAACCCTGTTTCCAGGATCGATGTTCATGACGGCTCTAAGGTCTTCGGCTCCAAGCTTGTATTTTTCCATGCTCTCGTATAACAGTGCACGTTGTACGAGGACAGAAACGTTTTTGTTGTCTTGCTCTAGCACCTACACAGCACAATAAAGGTTAGGTGTCAACAGCCAAACAGGGCATTTAACCAAATAATTTAACCAAAAAAACAGGGCAATTAACCAAGTACCAACGCTCAAGGATGCCAATCAAATTTCCAAATATGCAATCATAAGCATAGTTATACGAAACAAAGGAGTGCAGAAAGTTTTTTCATCTATTAATTTAACTTGCCTTTTGGACTTGGCATTGAGTCATTGACAAACTAATATAAGAGTTCCCTTGCAAAATTTCCATGATATAAGATTAAATATGAAGTAGTTTAGCATTTCAAGCAGATGCACGTTGAGTTGTTGATATCATCATTAGTAGTTACAAACTCGCCTAGGCTCAAGGCAAAGCTTTGGGCATCAACTAAAATCTCTTTGTTCAGTGTCAGTCCCAACGGGGAGGCACGTGTATCACTTTCTAAAAGTAAGCAATGTCATAATTTATCGAATATCAATCATGAAGATAATGTAAATTAATATATTTACATGTAAGGTGGAGAGTCAAAAGAGGATAAAAAGTAAATAAAGGCAACATGATAATATCCACATGGAGGTTTGGAGATCCAATGCAATGTAGTGAAAGATGATACATGATATTGGGAATTAAATTGGTTTAATGACAAAGAGAACCATGAGGTGGTACTATACTTGTATCATGCACATTGTAGTAGACAAAAGATTTGTGTTCGGTATTACTGATCTGGAGGAATCATGGGACAACAAGCAAGGAGAGTTATGAGTGAGCTCTTGCAGATATAAGTCCCTATAATACAAGTTGTGAATAAGGATTCATGTGAAGGCAGAAGGCATGGTAATGCATGTTAAAACATGAGACAAAGACAAATCTTAATCACAATATGATTGAACTAAGAATCACAGTATAATAAAAGCTAGTCCCAATAGTTTATAGTTGAGGATAAGCTTACAAAGAACAAACACCATGCTTTATGTTCTCTGCTGAATGTGTCATATTTGTTGAAGGGATGAGTTAAGGTGTTAGTCTAGAATATGGAGACATGCTTTGAAATCCAAAAAAGATCATGTGAAGTGTACTTTGGCAGTGTAGAAAGATGTTGAAGCATATTCGGACTTTGGATGGTAGTACTGGTCTCATTATGATGAAGAGATCGACGTAGATGTTAGAAAAAAAGGTGATTATTCTACATAATATAGTGGCAAGAATCGACAGTTTTATATGCTTGGTATAATACTCCATAGAAGGGAGTATAGGTTTACTTACTAGGCTTTATTTGGTTTTCCTTGAATATTTTATGTTGACAAAATACCTTAAAGTACATACATGAATAATGAAATGATATAATTGAACATCAACGGAGCTCTGAGAAGATGGAATTATAAAAGCAGGTAATGCGTCAACCTCATAGTATTCTCATGGGGTTTGGAGATACCCATGTTATGGTTCACTATGCCGCTAAATGTAACATGAACAATATGATCAATTTCAAAGAAAAGAAAACTGAAATTCTACCTTTGAACAGTCAGCAACTGCCTTCTTGTATTCCCCTACTTCTTTGTAACATGAAGCCCTGGATGCCAAGACTTCCATAGTTCCATCATTATCACCAGCCTTTTCCAAAAGAATTACAGCCCAAGATAGCCATTTGATGGCATCAGGATACTGCCCTGCTTTATAATTATCCATTCCCTTGTTCTTTGCTGATGAAGATGTCAAACCAGCCGGTGGTTGAGGGAGCCCTTCAAGCTCAGTTGTTCCACCCACATCACCTCCTCCACCGATCTCAGATTCAAAACCCCAATCCTCAGCCCCTGCAAATTGTTGGTTTACAAAATGTTCTGAACCCTTGGTAGCATTAGCAGCAGAAGCCGAAGATGAAGAGAATAGCACATCAAAATCATTCCCTCCTGAAGATTGAACCGGTGGCTGATTCTGCATACCACCAAAACCAAAATCATCCAATTTCGATTGAGAACCCATGGAACTAGTGTTACTTTGGAAAAAATTACCACCTGATGATTGAGCTGGTGGCTGATTTTGCATATCAGCAAAACCAAAATCATCCAATTTTGAATGAGAACCAACTCCTGAACTTGTAAAATTAGTGTTACTAGAGAAAGAATTTGTGCTAGGTTTTGATGCATTTTGAAAGCTACCAAACACATCATCCCCTGATTTTGCTGGAGCACTCGCTTTATTTCCTGCTTTATTGCCAGCAGCTGGCTTAGAGCTGAAATCAACCAAGGATCCAAAGGGGTCCTTGTTCGAACCCATGCCACCTCCAATACCACTCACATTTGAACTTTTCATTGATGGACCTCCAAGATTTTGATTCTTATTACCATAACCACCCGTCCCAAAACCTTGTGAAGAACCCCAACCACCACCACTGTTGACAGTATTACCAGATTTTGGCAATGAATCAGCCATACCTCCCATTGAATAGGCACTTTTACTAGCTGTTTGTGTTGAAACAGGTGCAACATTCTTTAAAGGAACATTACTACTGTTCCCTTTCCCCATCCCCAAATTTGATCCAAGCAAATCACTAAACAAATTAGGGTTCTTATTCGCAATACCGATATTCGTAGCTGCAGTGCTAGAAGGACGCTGCGGTGCCGATGACGCCCAGCTTCTTCCCGTGATATCCCCCACCATTGATGTTGGTCCATTCAATGATCCGCCCAGAGTCGACGACTGCGTAGGAGCAGCGGGTTGGTGCGTCCAGGAAGGTTTGTTAGGTTGCCAAGACGGCATCGGTGCGTTAGGCTTCGGTTGCGTGTACGTATTGGTTTTCTGAGCATTAAGAGGCTTGGAACGATTGGAATTGATTCCGAGATCGAAATCAAAGTTGTTGAGAGATCCAGATTGAGTTGATCTTCCGTAATTCGAATTCATTTTCTCAATATTTACTTGAATATAAACCTTATAGGATCTAAAGTTTTCAAAATTTGAGTAACGATTTTGATGATGCGGACAAGGAAATGAAACAAAGAGATACAGAAACACAAATGAGATCTGGATCAACACAGGGCGTACCTTACAGAGTGCTGATAGACGCTGTCGTCTTCGTCGCCGGGCTGTTCCGATGGAATTTTGGTTGGGGTTAACAGAGCACCGGATACCAGCTAAGATTTGAACACAAATGATGGATTCATTATTAGTGGATTCTCTCTAGCCGAAATTGGCGATTTGGTCTGAACCTCCGGAGAAATCTACATAATTGGCCCTTTAACTATCGTAAGTAACACTTTTTACCCATGTGTCACATTTGGTTCCCAAAATTAAAATTAAAATTTTAGTTATTAATTTTGTTGCAAAAGATAATTTTTAGTATTGATTCAGAAATTATGTTAGAATCTAATTTATGTATAGACTGAAAGTTAATTAATGTATGAGTTGGAATGACTATCAATATTCTATAAATAAAAAAATTTGATGGAAAATTCATAATCAAATGTTCTAAACAAACTAAATTCAAATTCTAAATCCATCAAATTCCATTACACAAACCAAACACCATCATCGAATTTGAGAAAATTGGAGTTAAAATTATTATCCAAAATCTGTGCTTTTAAAAAGCACGCATCGACACCTATCGTAGCCCCAATGACAAGAAGCGCGCCAAGGCGTGCGCACTAGGTTGAGGCACAAGGAAGTGGTACATTTGAGTTTCGAGTTATGCTCAATATAACTATGCACCACTTATCAATCATTTGAAACGTGACAAGTGAATACCTATGTAAGGCAAAAATAATCAGGCAAATTAGTACGGAAAACTGATGTCTTGGATAAAGACTACAGGTAGGCAGCAACCGGCTCATGAGATGAAAAAAAAAAAAAAGATCATCACTGGGATTAACCATGAAGTTGAATTACAAGCTGTTTATAACACTGGAAAATCTAAATAAATGTTCACATTATATAACAACGTTTTCGTGCCAAGTGACAGACAAAACATGATATGCAAATATCACTAAGATGATTCACTTGCTCTAGCATTTTCTCAAAACGAAACATCAACTGCTAGACCCTTGTGACCCACCCTGGTTTTGGGGGAACCCTCCACCGCCAATATGAGGCACAGTCTGACCTGGCGCTGCTTGTGTTACGCTGTCTCTCTCCCTTTGAATTGGCTCTCTACGTATTGTCTGCATTGTCTCACGACGTTTGTCATATCGTGGTCTTGGACGTGGCCTGCTGTTTTGCTGCCTGTCAGTGAACCTGTACTGAGGCCGTGGTATCACTTTCCCATCGATAAACAAATCTCCTAAAAGTAAAAGCGCCAGACATGTGTATACCCATCAGAAAATGAAAGAACGATGGAATGGTTCAACAGTAATCACAATACATGTACAATTGTTACGGACCTCCGTAATCTTTGTTGGGAACATCAAGATATGAATCAGGCAAAACCCAAAGAACACCAGGTAGACCTGCATGAAAGGAAAAGTTGTCATTACCTTTTGTTTAAGCAGTTTTGGTTAGGGCGCGGAAGTAGAATATCAAAACCCAATATGTTAAGGCTTCAATTAACCGAGCAAGATGAGTTCTTGTCTTCCTTGACCAAGCATAATACTGCACCTTGGTAGAGCTAGATTAATCATTAATGTAGTCAGCTTTTTAGATGTACTATAACTAAAATACATTAAGGTGTGAATCACTCACTTGTGCTCTTATTTTCTCCAAGTTACTTCTCGGTCACACTATCAGAAACAAGGTTGAAAGTTGAAACAACCTTGTTTAACTTTATAGCTTATATGTCTGAAGTTCAAATGCCACTACTTGACTCAAACAGAAAAACTTAAAATGTTCATGATTTCCATGAAACGGTCCTAACCAATATACTTGCCCACCCAACCTCTGTTTGAAACAATGCTGGTTAAAATACAATTTCTTTCATGGCAAGTTCCTGAAGGTAAAACAAACTTGTTGATGGTCGCCATTAGGTTTTTTGAACAACTAATTACAGAATATGTTAAAGACATTACCAAACAGAAGATTAGTATAATCTTGGATAGAGGGAGTATTATTTAAGGATTTAGGGGTCTGTAATTTACTAGAAGCAACATATTTAAGACACAAAGCTTATAAAACCATCTGAACAATTAAAACAATCCTTGTTTGTAAGATTATATTTCTTAACAATTTGGAATCTTCATGTAATGCAAATAGAGCAAGTTTTGAGAACCTAAAGCACCATGTAAAGTGTGTACTTAGCACCTACGAAGCCGTAAATTTTATAAATACTTATACATTTAAGCAACCATTTTAATAATGTCATGATCCATTAGCCTCGATATTTAAATTAAAAAAAACCTTTGACTTTGTAGGATAGCTCCTCGGATATCAAAGCACCAAATCCGGTATAAGTTGTTGTTGAAACCGAGTATATCTTCTTTTTTGCCTCTTCTTCACTGCAAACCACCAAAGAAAATGCTTCATTATTAATAACATTACATGTCCACTCCTCATGTAGTAATGCAAGCACTATAATCAAGGGCACATCATCTACAAAAAAAAAAAAAAAAAATCGGTGCGTATATATTGAAAGCTAGTTCACATAACAGTCAAACACTGTATTTCAACTTCAAAAACATGGTGTATTCAATGCTTAACAATATGATTCTGAACGGGCTAACAGGCCAGATAATAATTTTTGGATATGCATATCCAGTAACACATCAGGAGCAACATAATTGGCTATCGGATGTAAATATGATTTACCTGTTTACTCCTTTTGACCTAATTTGAAAGACTTTTATTCCCATTTCATATGACCTCTCATTCTTTCTCAAAAGAATGCTTTTGGTTATCAAATCTTTGAGTTCCTTCAATAATCAGAATTTTGTGATACTTATCTGATTAGTACAATTTCTAAACGCATGTCCAACCAGTATATCGTACTGCTAGTTTTATTACTGTTCATTTTGTGATTCTAGATATCAACTACCAGATAATCACTTTCAGATAATTGTGAATAGAATAGAAGGGACAGAAGGTAGTCAACAGAGATTAAGGGTTTTTCGCTGTAACAATCGAAACGATTCAAATATGTCGAATTTCCTAATAACACGGAAAATTCAATTACAAATTATATAATAACAACAAAACACATATCGATGAGCAATACCTTCCAAGAACAGAAGCTAGGGTTTTGACATAGGAATCGATCATATCATCTTCAGAGGGTTTAGGGTCGGTAGGAAACTCCATAACAATAAGCCAATGCTCATAATCGCAGCCATCAAGCAAAATCGTCTCCTTTGGCGGACGATTGCTCCAGTTCGGTGACGGATCATTCAATGGAGAATAACCCGACCCGGATGTTTTGAGCCGAGCAGGAATCCGAGGGACGAGTTGGGGAGATTGATAGTGGTGGCCGAGGAGGGGGAGAACACAGCGAGAACGAGAGGAGATTGAGGATGATAGTGACGGTGATGAGAGGAGGCGAGAGAAGAGGGAGGTTAGGGTACGCCTAGTAGTGAAAATCGCCATAGCCCGCCGGAGCTTCTTCTACAGTTCACAGTATCCAGGGTTTGTGACACGGTGTTTCGTAACTTCGTTTTCTCCTGGATTTTTTTTTTTTAAATCAATTTCCATAGCTCATAAGCGATTAAAAAATAGGTTTATTGCTCAAAATAACAACCTACTTAAATCTTTTTATCCTATGATATAATGTTTTATTTTATTTTTTTATCAGTATTTGTATCCTATTAACTTTAACCAATCATTTAATGCAATTTATGATATGTAACTGGTTAAAAGATTACGTGGCATTGGTTCTTACCTCACTTTCTAGAAAGAGAAAACATTTTAGAGAGACGAGAACCTTTTAGAGAGAGAGAAAAAGCAGATGGAGACCATCACATCACCTCCGACGAAGAGGAGGCACCTTCGGGCTCCGACGACTCTTCTAAACCACAGCACCATCACCGTTAAGGCGTTAACGACTCCACATCTGAACATATCTACATCGTCTCTCTTTATTTCTATCTCACCACTGAGCCATAATCTGAACGATTCGCTCACCTCTGCTCGTTATCCTTCTCTGTCTCGTAACCAGAACATGTCGAAGGGTTTCGTCTGAGAGCACAGATCAAAGGTTTTCTTTGATTTGGGATAATCAATTTCAACCTCTGAGAAGTATTTTTTTCTACAATTGACAGTAACCACCATCATCAATCCCACCTATTGCTGGAGATTGAGGACAAAGAAATATTGAAACTAACCTAACTTGCAACTACTGGTCCAAACCCTAAACGATTTCTGGTCAGATGTATGTGTTATGGAAATCGATCTGTTTAACAAAAACAAGTCATCCTTTATCAATTCTATTTCCAAGTTTGTATGTGTTCTTCCTTTAGAAACATATAGTTTTTAGGGTTTTTGTTTTTGCATCCTTGTTAGTATGTAATCTTCACATATACAAGTCTGAAAACGATTTTGGTTTTTAGATACAATTTTTGTCAATGCATTCCAGAAATTGATTTGATTAACATCATCAAAACATGCGTTTGAAAGTGGTGGAATCTTACGGTGGCTGTCTAATATGTTTTGTGTGTTTGAATGTATGCTCTTGATGATATTCATATTAAGTTTTTGTTGTTCTTAATGATATCTTCATATAACTGTTCTTGATGGTTTAAATTTGAGTTAAAAATGTTCATGTTCTTCAACTTATACCCAAATTTTGTTAAATCTTGATTATCTTTAAATATAAAGTTAATTAAATACCTTAAAATGTAATAATTATGCTAATTTGATGACATGGATAATGATTATGGCTTATGGTAACCGGCTACCGGCATCACAGGTTATTTGATGCCAAAAACGTAAAGATTTGCTAGTAGGATCCATTTAATGGCAAAACAATTGTAGATGTCATAATAAGAAAAAAAAAGGGTAAGTAGTTTATTATTTCAAATAATTATCCTCGTAAGAAACATACAAATCATATATACCTAAAATGTAATAAAAAAATTGAAAGACAAAATATTACTAACAGAGAAGAATTAGTAAAATATAATACATCAATACTTTTTGCAAGTAGAATATCGAAGAGCAATTAAAATAAAAGGCGAAGAAAGATTGCAAAAGTTAAACAAAAAAACAAGAGAGCGTCACTAACCTTTTCATTACAAACCACACCAAAATAAACCTTACGAAAAATTTAAACCAAACGAAACACCGTTTTTTATATTTTAGAATAGAAAATTGGACTAAACATACCACTTCCAAATTGGTATCGGTTTGGTTTTAGTTTTTATTAGTTCAATATGATCAATTTAACTGGAAATATATCTAGACGAGAAATTTACAGTTCAATGATCGATGGTGTATGTTACTATGTTGGTGTAAAGTGTTTGGGTGTGTGTCTAGACAATGGAACAATCCATTTTGGCAATAGATCAAGTACGAGTTAGGCGTATCATTTGAAGTTTTGTGTTCAAGACATTGTGTTAATTATCGCATGCCTATAAGGATCGTTGCAGAGTCCTGCGAGTCTAAGGCCACATATAGTACATTTATTATAGCTAGTCTAAGGCTACAGATCACACAGGCTCCTTCAGCTACATAGGTACCACTTTCTTGATCAATGTTTCTAAAGAGATCAGACAAAATAGTCGCTAATATAGATTTAATTGTGAGCAAAATTGAAACTGCACTTGATTATCAAGTATGTATATTGAATGCTCCTTTTTCTGTACATATATTGCCGTAATTCGCTTTTTGTTGGTTATGATATTAGAAAGGAAGAAATGTAAACTTAACATCGTCTTTTATCTCGATGACATTCAAATTAAAAAAAATGTTTGTTCAAATATAATAGACACTCACTCGATTCCTAGACGAATTAAATCTAATGGACTTAATCTCTTTAAAAAAAAAAACTCACGGTTCTATTGTTGATCATTTGTGTAATCTTGTTTAAAATGCAAGTTAATTATTTATATTTTATAGTAACTTGTAAAAATTGGGCAGAGTATGGCAACGGTTGATTCCAACCTGAGCATATGTCTTATTGGAGTTATTTGCCTAAGCATTGTGTTTTCAATTTTTATTTACCAAAAGATAGTAGTTTCAAATTTAATTACTAAAAAATTGTAGTTTTGAATTTAATTACTTAAATATGATGTTTATCATTTGTTAGTTGATTTTTTTTACCCAAAAATAATCTCTTCTTTCTTTCTTTCTTACTTTTTTTTTTTTTAACTTTTATAAATAAAACCAACATTCATAAAAAAATTTAATAACAATATCAATAAATAATAAAAATTTATAAAATATTGATTTTATAAAATATTGATTTTATAAAATAAAACGATATAAAATATCGTTTTATAAAATTGCTACGAAACTTTATAACTCAAACTCAAATATTATATATTAATAAATAATAAAACAATTGATACAATAAGTTCAAAAAGTAAAAATTTCAAATTTCCAATATAAAATGAAACTATATAAAATATCATTTTCCTAAATTTTGTTACGAAACTTTATGACTCAAACTCAAATATTATACATTAACTTTAAAAATAATAAAACAATCGATACAATAAGTTCAAAAAGTAAAAAATTAATTTCCAAATTAATTTACGACATAGTCATGAACATTTAAGATAAATAATATCCACACAAGTATTCAACAAAATATCGATCACAAGTACAAGAAACATATTCGATCGATCAATTTAAACTAAAAAAAACAAAATATTAAATAAAACACAAGTTTTCTTCCGGTCAAAATGAATATTCGTATTCATAATAGGTTGCATGTAATTCATTATGAAGACGAATATTCATTTTGAACGGGAGAAGACTTGTGTTTTATATACATTTTGGTTTTTTTTAGTTTAAGTTGATTGATCGAATATGTTTTTGGTACTTGTGATCTGTATTTTGTTAAATACTTATGTGGATATTATTTATTTTAAATGTTTATGACTATGTTGGAAATTTAAAATTTTTATTTTTTGAACTTATTGTATCGATTGTTTTATCATTTATTAACATATAATATTTGAGTTTGAGTTATAAAGTTTCGTAACAATTTATAAAAATGATATCTTATATCGTTTAATTTTATAAAATCAATATTTTATAAATGATTATTATTTATTGATATCGTTATTAAACTTTTTTATGAATGTTGGTTTTATTTATAAAAGTTTAAAAAAAAAAGTAAGAAAGAAAGAAGAGATTATTTTTGGGTTAAAAAATTAACTAACAAATGATAAAACCTATCATATTTTAGTAATTAAATTCTAAACTACCATCTTTTAGTAATTAAATTTGAAACTACTATTTTTTGGTAAATAAAATTTGAAAACACAATGGTTAGGCAAATAACTCCTATTTTTTCTTTCCAACTTTTCTGTTCTTTTTATGTATTGGTCAAAGTTGATGGGGTCGTGTTTGGAGTTTTTAGTCAAATAATAGTACTTTTAAAAACTATTTACCAAAATATAGTACTTTAGGTTTTATTTACTAAAACATGATAGTTTTGCTTTTTAACCCATTTTTTAATAAATGGTTCTTCTTTTTCTTCTTTTTTACTTTTTTAACTTAATACAATTTTCAAAATAAATTTTTCACTCAATTCTTTTTCTACTCACTATAAATTTCATTAAGAAAATTGGACATTTATGAAATTTGACATAAAATCATACATATATGAAATTTGACATAAAATCATACAATTTTCATTGATGTACGTTTGAGTGAAAAAAAAATCATAAAATTAAATCTTAATTTCAATCCATTAATTACTTAAACTTGTTAGTAGTAGATTATTTTGAAAATTAAAATTGATGGATTCATGTATGAGTCATTTAGTTGACACATACAATTATTTTTTCACTCAATTATTTTTTTACTCACTTTGACATAAAATCACACATCAAGTACGAGATTATATGGTTTCATTTGTATTAATAAAGTTAGTTTTCTAATATTAACCCATTGAATGATTTTTAAATTTAATTGTTTTGATCGATTAATTGAAAAATATTGTTATTTGTCTCTGTTGGTTAAAATTGAACATTGATCTTTGTAATTTAGTTTGTAGTGGGTAGAAAAAGAATGAAAAACAAAATTTTTGAAAACAATTCTTTTTTTTTTTAAAAAAGAAAGATCATTTAAAAAAAATTAAGACGACCATTTTTGGATAAAAGATTTGAATGAAAAAAGTTTAGGAGTAAACTATCTTTCTTTATTAGGCTTAAAACCAAAAACTACTATCTTTTAGTAAATAAAATCAAAACTACTACTATTAGGGAAATAAATATACCAAATACAAGGGTTTAGTAAAAAACTCTGTCTTATTGTCTTATGACTTATGAGTCATCATTATTGATTTGTTGTGTCCAAAAGTTTAACCATATGAACCAAAATCAATATAGGCCCAATGACCCATAAAAACTCCACATGTCAAGACGTTTAAAAAAATAACATATATAGCTATATACTAAATTTCTTTTAGAAAAAGAAGTAACATATACACAGTCACATCTATCTTCTATCTATTCATACGGTTAAAAGAGTAACTAACATGCAACATGACATACTTTCATTTAATTTGGCACATGTTGTTTTTGTCATGTCATTTACTGAATTTATTTTAAATTTTAAAGTAAATCAAATCTATCTAAATCTAATATGGATTAATTTAATAACTAACCAACTAAAATTAAGCAAACTTTATTATTCATATAATTATTATATTATACATATTTATAAAGGGTTTATTATGAAAAAAAACCAATATGTTTTCACGTTTTTTGCGTTTTCGTCCCTCCATGTTATTTTTTTTTCCATAAAAAACTTCAAGTTATTCTTTTATTATTGGTTTTGTGAAATTTTGGACATTAGACCACGGTTGTAATTTGTGAACCGGGTTTTAAAAACTTGAAAAACCGGGTTCTAATATCCAAATTTCAATAAACCAATAAGAAAAGAATAACTTGAGGTTTTTTATGGAAAAAAATAACATGGAGGGACGAAAACGCAAAAAAAAAAGAAGCAAAAACATGTTGGTTTTTTTCATAATAAACCCATTTATAAATATTTATTTCTAAAATTAACTCATGTAATACATGGATATTAATCTAGTTGTTCAATATGGGAATCAGGATAGGAAGGAAACGACTTTATTGCATAAAAGGTTTTGTTTTTTTTTTTCTTCCTTCTTGGATTTAAAAGCATGAACAATCTGCATAAAAAATGAGATTCTCGTATGCACTTATAAGCAGTTATTTTTAGCGACCTAATATGACCACTATGAATGTGTATTTTTATAACATCTTGTCACGGGAGCATCTTGATTCTTGACGTGTTGTATGTGCTTGCCAATGACTAGTATTAGAGACCATTATTGGTCCCTAAATTTTACACATTTGCGATTGATTAGCGTCCCATGTTGGTTACAATAATGTGTAGTGAATTTAAAATTGATTATATCATCAATCTATGTAGCAAATGCTCAAGTCTAATAGTTTGTCCAGTTTTTATATTTAATCGTGTATCGAACATATCATACATGAAACTTTTACTGGTTAAATGGAGTAAAGATAATTAGAGAGCACCACGAATAACAGATTGAATTATTGTAAGGGTTATAAATTTTTGTTCACTATATCAAATCAATGTTATATATTTACCCTATCATATGACATTAGCCTTTTTTCCATGTCTATTTACAAGATGCATGTCAACATGTGTAAAATGGATGCCACCTTCCATCATTTTCGTTTGATTGGGATTTATTCTTCAAAATTCATAAAGCCATATCTTTCAAAGAATACATCTTCAGACAATCAGACTAGAAATTCCATTTCTCTATGAATGATTTATGATTTTATTAACAATTCATACTACATAAGGCATT
This sequence comes from Centrapalus pauciflorus, assembly GCA_020465985.1. Taxonomy (NCBI): domain Eukaryota; kingdom Viridiplantae; phylum Streptophyta; class Magnoliopsida; order Asterales; family Asteraceae; genus Centrapalus; species Centrapalus pauciflorus. Next base: position 1,876,287 of record JAANYP010002523.1, read on the forward strand.
GACCTTTTAACTTTATATATATATATATATATATATATATATATATATATATATATATATATATATATATATATATATATGTGTGTGTGTGTGTGTGTGTGTGTGTGTGTGTGTGTGCGCGCGCGTGCGCGAAATGGATTTCTTTGTAAAAAAAGAATATAGTCAGGCGATAAATAAGTCGATCATAAACTTAGGGGTTGTTTGGTAGTTAATGAATGACTTAGCGCTGAATGATTTAGAGTGTTGAATGATTTAGAGGCTATAAATGAAATGAAGACAAATTGTTTGTTTTTCTTCTGAATAAAAACTGCTGAATAACAAATTTCCATTTTAACCTTTTTTTGTCTGATATTTTACCATTTTAACCATCCCATTTTTTCATCTCAACTCTTCATAATTTACAATTTTTAATTTATATAACTAAAAAATACCTGACTTGCTACCTACCTATCTTCTACTACAATTAGGCCACAGGGAGTGGTCTCGGTATTGCATGGCATTGCCATGGTACCAAGCTTGAACACCACCCCTTGGCCATGGCATTGGCAAAAAAAATCTCGGCATCGGCATTTGAATGCCGAGACACATTTCTTCTCTATCTCCATTTAAATATTGATGTATATATACATGTGTGTGATATATATATATATATATATATATATATATATATATATATATATATATATATATATATATATAGGGTCAGGTTCTATGGGGCACTTGTATGCATTGTGCACTTTGGGAACCTGTATGCACCGTTGGATCTTGAATTTTAATGGTTCAGATTGTAGTGGCAAAAGGGTAATTAACTTGAAAATGGGTGCACGGTTGCATAACTTCTCACGCGCGGAAGGGCAAAATCGGAAGATGCTTAAATTCATAAAATATTCAATCCGAATCTAATCAAACATGATGCATCTTCATCCAATTTATTGGATTCGTCATCAAACACGGTGCATCTTCATCCAATTCAATTTATAAACATGATGCATTTCGATCATATTCATCCTCGTCTTTGTTCCATCATTATGCATCACCAAAATCGTGATGCATTTCGGTCATATTCATCCTCGTCTTTGTTCTATCATTATGCATCACCAAAATCGTGATGCATTTTGACATTTAAACGTGTTAATTTCGTGATGCATCTCTGAAATTTAAACGTGTTCATCAATGTCTTCAATGTGTTCATCATTGTCGTGATGCATTGCTGTTGTGTATCATGTTTGAAACAACCAATACCATATGCTATGAAAGAGAAAGGGAAAGAGAGAGAGAAAAGAGGATGGATTATGAGAAGGTGATTGACCATTTTATTTAGTTTTCTTAATAAATGATAAATATTAAATTAAATCTTATAATTTAACAATATATTATTAAGCATTCCCAAAATGCCCTTAATGCACCCTTTGTAAACAAGCAATGCATTTTTTGTTCCCATTTGGTTCCCGATGCATATGGTGCCCCATAGAACCTCAATATATATATATATATATATATATATATATATATATATATATATATATATATGTATGTATGTATGTATGTATATGTATATCAATACTTTTTATATACACAAACATATTATTTCATATTTCTCAACTAAACACAACCAACATATTATATAAATTCTCTCATTTTTATCATTTCAAATTCTAAAAAAAATATTGAATATATTTGGGGTGTTCAAAAATTAATCTCAACGTTGATCCGGTTGATATATTTGAAAACAAATGTTCGAACCAAGACTTCACGTGTTTAGTTTTCATTTTAATGTTTTTACTTTAATTTTTAAAATTTAATGTTCTTATTTTATTTTAATTTTAAATTTTAATGTTCTTATTTTGTTTTTTAAAATTTAATGTTCATCATTTAATGTTTAATTTTAATATCATTAATTTACTTTTTATTTCAATGTTTTTATTCTAAATTTAAATTGAAGATAAAAAAAAGAATGGCAATTTGGCAATTTGGCATCCACACCCTCAAAATGGCATCAAGATGGCAAAGGATGGCAAAGCTGATGTGGCGCTGACGTGGCTGCAAATTTGCTTGGCATTCTCGCCAACCACTCCCTGTGGCCTTACTTTTAAAGTTGTATTATCATTTCAACACTCTTTATCTTCTCTTTCTTTCATTATTACTTTTCAAGATTTGACATTTTCAAACATCTCTCTCTTCTTCATAGTAGTAAAATCAAAGTTTTCTTTTATATAAACTACAAGTTTTCTTTGATCTTTTGGCATTCCCAGCTGGTGCACATTTCTTGCGAAAGTTAAATCGAAGGGTATTGTTTATCTGGAGATCCCTCCCGGTTTTGCATATCAATATCAAGAAAAAAAGAAGGTATGTCTTGCACTGACGAGTGAGATATCAGAAAACATTCAAGTGAGAAGAATGAGATGTTGGAGAAAACAACCACCTCAATCGGTGTACAACGGGTGAAAGTGGCATGAGAAAGAGAGGGCATCAACGTGAATGGAAGTCGTTCAGCATGGTTCAACATCGTGTGGATACTGAATCGCTAAGCAACACGCGAATTGTTCAACAGGTTCCATTTTTTCTAATCAAACATGCTGAATGCCCGCCGATTCAGCATATGCCTCTGCACAGTCTCATTCAGCAGGGAACAAACAAGACCTTAACCTACCTAATAAACTACGTATACAATTAAATCCACAAAACCTTTGATTTGACTAAGAAAGACAAGTGGACAAATGCTACAATAAAAGTGGAAAAAGATGCCCAAAAAAAAAAAAAGAAAGAAAAAAGAATGCCAAGGAAGAAGGCCATGTAGCCATGATTTATAATTTGAAGTCGAATAATTGAGATTGGAGACAAATGGAATATATATAATCCTGAATGAATATATGCTCCACTTACATCTAAAAAAGAGAGGCTTTTTCACAACCCCATCAGATACTTTCTTTTAACCACTTCCAATGCTTAAAGTTCTTTGTGGGCTGGGCTGGGCTGGTTATCCTCTTAACACTTGTTCACTACTCTTCAATTTTTTTTAATTATTTTAAGTATATGTTGTAAATCCTGTTTTCATACCATTCGTATTTATGTATAGAACAGTTTCTTTAACACGGATAACCGCTCAGAATCCATTTTAAAAAATAATAATAATAATAATAAAGAAGAAGTTTTACATAGTTAGACCCATTAATGATTAAACAAGATTATCAATTTGTTAATTTTTTTTAATTTTCATATTATCTAATTGTAAGATTTTTTTAATTCATTTATTCATTTTACTATTTATGAATTTTGTTTAACTTGAATACTAATATATTTAGAAGATCATTTTTAAGTTTTTGTTCTGGCCCAAAAAAACATTAGACTGGCCCACCCTATTTATGAAATTGCCTTTTACGGACATAATAGCACTTTCAATTGATAAAATTTTCTGTCACTAATTTATGTAAATTAGTAACATGCTACAAATACATAATATAATAACATACCACTATAAATTTCCATCCCATTCATAATGACTTATTAAACATTGTAGTTACAAAAATTACGATAAATTTATGTTTTTGACATTAACTAACAATAATCGTTTTCGAATTCTATCATATAACATAAATATGTAATTAATCATTTCATTTAGGTTTTACGTCATTACTTTGTAACATACTTTTGCATTTGTTTTTGTTAGTTTATCGTAGTTTTTTTTTTTGCTGCCCAAGTTATCGTGTTTTCAAAACCCGTCTCCGGTTGATCATTTAGTGATTTTTTGCGTTGCTTTTATCATGACTATGTGCTTTTAGTGACACTTTCTAGCAAAGTTTTGATACTATAACGACACTTTGTTATATTAATGATCACTTTGGAAATAGTTTTAAAAATATAATAACTTAAAACTGTCAAATGTATGATAAATTGTTGACTTAGTTCAAAAGAAAAAAAAAACAACAACACTTAGTTCGCAACATTTTGAACCCTTTGAAGTTCATGATAACTAATATAACGAAGTTTAGTACAAACGTTACCTTGTTTGTTTATCTCTTAATGGAATCACTAATTAGTCATTTCATCTTTTAATGACGTTTTACTGATTCTATTAAGAAGTAAATAAACAGACAACCCCCAAGTTAATTTACAAACTAATAAGTTCATCAAGTCGTTAATAAACTGATTAAATAACTACATTATATATAAACTACCTCACACAGTAAGCAAACGAAAAACACTTGCATAGTTAAGTTTGATCGTCGTATTCAGCCAGCCAACTACTAACCAAAATCGAGCTAGTATCCTATCACCACAGGACTCCGTGGCTTTAAGTTGACCATGGCAGCCTCTTTCGTTGGAGCCACCTGAAGAACAATAGGGCGTTGCGGTAGGTATTGATAGTGGCAAGATTGTTGTGGGAGGGATGATGATGATCTTCCACCAAAAACTTCAAACCCAGACTTAACAAGCTGCACTTGAGGTGCCATTTTTGAGTGAAGAAAATGAACTTAATTGTGCTTGATAATAATATTGTGTTTGAGGGTTTGGGAATATGAGCATATTTATAAAGGGAGAAAAGGTCTTCACTATAAAACATATATTCTTTAATTAAAATAATAAAAAAATAAAATAGAATACAACTAATTAATAAGAGTTGATAAATATCCAAAAAATGTATCTGTAGGAAAATTAGTCATGTCATTTGACTGTGGTTAGATATTTTAATTCTAGTGATGTAATTGTTGGGAAACTCTAATATTCACAGGTTTTCTCAAACTAATTTTTTTATTAAACAATCTTGAAAATATACAAATGAAACTTTACATTTGGGTTCTTATTTAACTAGACGAAAGGGTGCGAGTGAACCGACACAATGGTTCGTGGTACCTTTCATGAACGGTTGCGACTTTTACTAAAAGATGCAGGTCTTCATGTTTACTAATTGCTATTCTAGGTCCTTGTACTTTATATAATTACATATTTATCTCTAAACTATTTACATAATCAAGATTAATCTAACAGTAATTTGTTATAAAGAAATCATAAAAACTATAAATAAAACTAACATATATTATATATGCTAAAGAGAAAGGGGTTCTCAACCTTGCAAGTAGTAGTGATTCCTTGGATAATATTTTGAATAAAAAGTGTGATGGTTTTAATTTTAAGATTCTATACAAATCCTATCTCTTAAGGAGAGAGAGACTTCAGGGATACATAATGTATTCTCATATATTCTTTGGATTTTAATATTTTCAGAGAGAAAACGAATATTAAAAAATCTTGGGTCAATCACTAATACGATCTTTATTAGACAATACATAAATCCAGCCACGTCGATAATAATATTGTAAACAAATATTTTTTTTAACTTGGGCTTAAAAACATATAAGTGAACTAATATGGGCCAAGTGTGGCCCAATTTAAACCAAATAACTGATGTTTAAGATGAAATGGGTTTTAAATGAAGCAAAATATAAAACCAAGTTAAGCTCTTGTGAGTCAAACATTTCATGATGTACTTATATTGTGACAATGAAAACTATAAATAAAATCTAAAAGAAAATAAGTTATTTAGCGGGAATAATAACATTCATAACCGTTTAACATATAGTTTAAACTTTAAAAAAAATTGAAAATTTAACATAAAAAGGAAATTTTAAAAGATAATGGGTTGTCATAAGACATAAATAAGCCTGGCCTAATATGGCCCGTTTGACTTGTATCGTCGGTCCAGGCTATCTATTTTGTCACCTTTAGTTTTCAACATATATTAACGATTTAATTTAATGGTTAGACGGTTTCAAATACACAATGACAAGTTTCATACATCAAGATTTTAAATAACAAGTTAGTGATATAAAATCATTACCTTCATCAGGGGCGGATCCAGGAATATATATTATAGGTGTCACTTTTTTAAAGTAAATTTAATATTCAGATTTTCGAAATATTTCCTAAATCGGATCGGGTCACCGAAACGGTTCCCAACACAAAATAAATGAATAACAAGAATTTTTTCAATTAAAAAAGTATATAGTACAATACCATTAAAACATAAAAGCAATAAGTAACGTAAATCTTAAAGTTCTATAATTGTTGTAAAAAAATACTAACTACACAACTACACTGTCTACACAAGTGACAAAGGCAAAATAAAAACAAAAAAAAAAAACTGAAAAACTGATTAATAATTATACCCATTATTTAACTCATTAATAATTATACCCATTATTAAAAAAAACAAAAAAAAAAACTGAAAAACTAAAAAAAAAAAAAAATACTTATCTAGAATTATGTATTTATCTCATTCAAATCTACATTCTACACAACTACACTGTCTACACAAGTGACAAAGGCAAAATAAAAACACACTCAAATATTGAGATTTGAGAGACTGAGAGAGACAGAGAGTGAAGAGATTAGAGTTACCGTCGGCGGTCCGGCGGAGCAGCAAGCGGCGGAGGCGGGCAGCGAGCAAGGCGCTTAGGCGCGGAGCGGCAGAGCAAAGCAAGATGTGGCGGCGAGCAGCAGAAGCTGAGAAGGGTTTTCCGGCGGCGGTTTGCGTTTTTTTCCAGTGAGGGGCAGCAGCAAAGCAAGACGTGGCTGTGAGGCTGTCTGGTGAGTGGTGGCTGAATGAAAGAAAGCAAAAAAACAACTAGGGTTTTCAAGGTTAGTTTTGGCCTTTGGGCTTAATTTATTGTTGGCCTTTTTTATAATATTTGGGTTAACTAAACTATGTTAAGTTTTTTAATTTTTTATTAAGTTAATACTCAGTATTATTTCAATAAATTTAAGTAATAAAAATAACAAATATAAAAAAGATATGTATATTATAAATGTATAAATTTTTTGTAGGTGTCACCCAAAAAAATTCTTAGGTGTCACTCAGATTTTTGATACATACGCAACTCAGTATTTTGAAAATTTATAGGTGTCGAGTGACACCCGTCCTTACACTATAGGTCCGCCCCTGACCTTCATTCATAATTTTATTAGATTCTAGCTTCTTTGAATTTGTTGAAAAGTTGAAGTGAAAAAAAAAAGCGAAAGGAAAAAGATGAGATATTTGGTTAAATTTCAAGAAAAAAAAAAAAGCGAAAGGAAATAGTTTTACGTTAATTAAGTCATTCAAATCTTGAGTATATGAAAGATAAACATATTAGATAGAACAGTGTATTAGGGTTTTATATAGATGGCCTGAAATTTCTAGAATATCACATGTAGTTTATAAATATTTATCATTGTATATAGAACCTGCAAGATTTTTATTATTCTATAAATATAACTATTCATTTTATTTAGGTTTGAAAATTTAATATGATAATAATAGTAATAAAATGAACATCAACAATTGGTTGAAACCAATCCCATAGGCTGATAGGCATATCATATTTCGATTTTCTCAAGATAAATGAAATGGTAGGATTTGCATAATTCAAATGGTAGTAGACTAGTAGTTGATTCCTGGCGACCCACGTGTTTCGGGTCTTAAAATCTTACCCGGTCAAGGCCGGGAACCATGGTCAACGGTCGGCACCGTAGAGCTTGACGGCTTGCAGGTACGCCGACTTGGGGAAAACAATGGGCATATGGATAGGAATAGGATAGGTGCTATCTTTTTTTATTATGAACAATATCATCAAAATGAATACCACAATATCAATTATCAAATTTGATCCTTCATACCTTAATGTTTGACACTGTTAATTTTTAGTTAGAAGTAAAGTTTTTAGTTGGAGTTTTTGTTAATATGTAACTATATATGTTTGCCAACATAGCTGAAACTTTTAATATTATAACTTGATATATAAGGATAACTAGGTATTTGTAACACCCCTCCCGATCCCGGAATTGCCACGTGAACATAATATCATAAGTGGCACTAACGCAACGGATCTATAACACACGTGTCATAGGATAATGCAGATTACGGCTAATTAAAACTTTAAACTTCATACATAAGGTTAAACACGATACAATCATAATCCCAGATTAACTAAACATATCATCCCGATTACTGGATACACAATTCCCAAAACAACTATTACAAACCGTTCTATACAAGATACGATACTATTACAGATCTTCCATCAATCTCGGATCTACCTCGGCTGCGGCTAAGGTCCTTTCTGATTCTCTGAACATGTTAGACTCGAATACATGAGCTATAAAGCCCGTGAGCACACGAGGGTTGACACTGCACATAATCACATAGCACACATTCCCTATCCCTGTCCCGGTAGCCCAACACGCATCTCAGGTACATAAACACAAGTATGAGATCGGAGTACACCTAACCCTGTGGGGACCCCTCCCCGGTGGACACATCGCACACAGCAATGGTCGATAATACCCCGTAGCACGGGAGCTACCCGGCTACGGGCCCTGCCGTATATATACGCCCCAAGGACTGTAAGGGACAGTCAACCCACGCGATTCCCCTTCGCGACTTATCGTCCGTATGGAACTCATCACGGACCCCTGAATCGATCTCACATCTCATATAAAACACGTATAAGGAATAGAGTATACCTGAGGTTCATGTCCCTGTCTCATATATATAAACACGCACAATATAGCTATTCAACTATAACGTAAAAGATGGCGCGCGTTTAGAAAAAGTCTCGAGTACTCACCTGACTGGTTTCCCGAAGTCTGAACGCCCTGATCAAATCCGGCTCGTGATCCACTAGTTCCTGTAATCACACGGATAGCCCAACAATCAATCACAATTCCCAATTAACACATATCACACAACTACACTAACCCGAACTCAATTCGAACCCGACACCCCACGGAACCGAAACTCGACCGATACCCGAGACCCGACTCAAAGCAATCCCAAACAAGACCCCGATCCAAACAAAATACAGCCCAAGCACTCCCGAAGGAAACCCGACACAATTTGACCCAAACCCATTTCATAAGACACAATTTGGATTTCTCCTGCAGGTTAATGGTCGCGCCGCGGGCCCCCTGTTGGTCGCGCCGCGACACCACGCAACCTCTGTTCCTGCACAGCGATTTTCAGCTCTGCCCAGGAGGTTAAACCCCCTTCTTTCTTCGATTCTCAGCTCAATTAAGCACATAAAAGCAGTACCTATCATCATATAACAACTATACAAGGATTTCCCATCAATTCTCAATATACAACACAAATTAAGCTCTTGGAACCAAAGCTTCTTACCTTGCTTGAACTCAAAACACACAAAGATGGAGAAGAAGCTATGAGTTTCAGATTTCACAAGTGATTGGGGCTTGAATCTTAACTTCCTCTGCTAGAGCTTTTCACACAACACACACACATCACTTTTTAGGGTTCACACAAATGGATAAGGGAGAAAAGAGGCTAAGCACATATATACATCTCTATCTCAATCGGTCCCGAACCCATTAACCCGAACCCGATATCACATTTTCAATATTTATGCCCATTTAACCCATTTAATTCCACGATCCCAAAAATATAATCCGTTCATTAAAATTATAACCCGATGACACGCAAGCCCAATCCCGACACATATCAATCCACGAAACGGGATATAATTGGACCAACCCAATATTAATAAATTATTTATCCACTAAAATAATTCCACGTACCAGGTCAAATTAACGGATGTTACAAATCCTCCCCTCTTAAAGAGATTTTGTCCCGGAATCTAACTCGAACTCTGGAACAGGTGAGGATATCTCGATTACATCTCCGACTCGGGCTCCCAGGTAGCGTTGGTACCCTTATGGTGTCTCCATTGAACGAGTACCAATGCAATCTCTTTATTTCTCAGCTTCTTGATCTTTCGGTCAGTCACGGCCTCGGGCTGCTTCACATACCGCAGCTGATCATATACTAGTTTATAGACCCACGAATTTGATTTTTTATGTTTTCTTATGAAGTTAGGTTAAGTTTTCCACAACCGTATATACATATACTAGTTTATAGACCCACGAATAACGTGGATATATTTTAAGAAATAATTGTTTACATAAAATATATATAAAAATCAAAATTAAACATATAAATATTAATTATTATAAAAGTACAATAATAATTTTGTTATTCGTTATGACTATTATTTATCTATCTTTCTAAATATAATTATATAAATGATTAGTAGTTAGATGTTTACATTCTTTTAAATTTTTATTTTCTAAATTTATATATATTTAATCGACAACTTGAAATTTTTATTTTAAGTAATATTTATAGATTTTGAAAACAATGAATAGTATTTATCTTTTCTTTTATTAGAATAAATAATTTGTAATTATCTTTTCATATTAAATAACCGTGGATAAAAATAATTATTTTATAATATTTATAGATTTTGAAAATGATCAATAGTATTTATCTTTAATTTTAATTAAAATATAATTCTAATTATCTTTTATGGTAAAATATGAAAGTAACATGTGGAAATTAGTGTTCTTTTTTATTGCATTTATAGATGGATTGTTACTTCAATAAATAAGAAAAGCATGGTAATTATACGATATCGACACCCATATAAATGAAAATGAAAAACGAATAAATCCATAAATATCTACAATTCTACGCTTTTTTTGGGAACACATACAACTGAATACATCCACTCCCATCACAATCTATTCTCAAATCTCATTCTCTTCCATCCTCCTACTCATAATAAGTCATACATACCCTTTTTCTTTTCTTTTCTTTCTTTTTTTTTTTTTTTTTTTTTTTTTTGAAAAAAAGAAAAAATCATACTAACGTAACGTGTCTCATTTCACGGTTTCGATGTGCTCTTTTTAACATTTTCTTTACAATAGCCGCCACTATGCCCATTTTCGTAATTTTCACCTGACACTGGGATTATCGATTCCCGTCCGAGTTGACTCTTGCCTCGCTGACTCAACATCTGACTCGGTGGCCGCCGGTGAACAACTAGGCCCGACACCTGACGAAGGTGATCTTATACTCATGCTTATTATCCTCTTCAAAGACAGAAACCGGCTTCCAGGAGATCTAAACCCCTGACCCGGAGACGGCAGCCGGAAATCATTTTCTGCCACTATCTCGTTCCGGCTAGGCACATCTATTCTGACGTCTATTCCCTTCCTCCTATCCGCCAACGACGTCGTTTCTGTGTGTTCCCGGTCTTGTAAAACCGGGGCGCTGAGCAAAGCACTTGAACCGGGTTCAGCTACCGACTCCGTCTGCTCAACTAACATCGTCGGCATTTCCGATTCTACGGGTTCAACCGGCGAACGGCAAAGCGGGCACGTCGAGTTACTGTGAAACCACATATCAATACACTCCGTGTGAAAACTGTGTTTGCATTTGGGTAAGATCCGACCCTTCTCGCCCTCTTCGAACTCCGACAAACAAACAGCACATTCAGGCATCTTCCCGTCGGTTTCCGACGAGTACACAAACAACGGAAGCGATTTCAACAAAGAGGCGTCAAGACCACCGGTGGGATGATTTGGTCCTCTATTGGTGTCAACGTAGAAGACAATACGAGTGGAACGATTACGTCGGTTACGGCGGCGGGTGTCGTTACGGCGGATGTGGCGGCGAAGATACCAACGAGCGTAGAGATGGAGAAGCAGGAGAAAAATGACGACGACGAAGAGGACGATGATGGAAGCAAGCATAATCTTGCCGCTGAGAGCGTAGTTCTTTGCAGAATCTGGATCTCCGTCATGGAAATCGGAATCAAGGGTGTGTGTTGGTGTAGAAGACATCGGAAATGTGTGTAGTGGTGGTGGGTGGGGGACTGGGGGAGAGAAAGAAAATGGAAGGATTTTAAGAGAAGAAGAGGGAAGGGAAGCTTCGAGGTTGGTTCGTTGGAGGAGACTTGAAGCAGCTTTCCTTGATTGTGATTTGCTTGGAACAACCCAAAGCTTTAAACGCGGGAATTCTCAATTTACTTCAATGCCCCTTCACAACTTCATTATTTTGTATACATAAAAATCAAACTAACTATTGCTGAAAATGATTTTGGTGCCGTTTGGTTTGTAGCATTTCAACAACTCATTTATGATTTGTATTTAAAAAATCTTTCTATTTCATGTTTTGATAAAAACTAAATGGATTGGATTTAGCTTCACTTAGCATTTCATTATCTTCTCTCCTCATCATTTCATAATGCACTCATCCTCTGGTTATTTTAAAATCCTATAATTTTAGAATCCAATATTTTTAAATCATTCAATCCAAATGACACCTAAGTTTCTAAATTATTTTTAAACTTATTAGATCCTTAGACCCTTATAGAAATAAATAATCATTATGCACTCAAAATTTTATAAAAATAAATGATTAAGCTTTGGATTTTATAAAAATTCGTCTCAATTTAGTCATTATCATAAACAAATATAACAGGAATTATAAATAGATACTAAAAGGGTGTTAATAAATATAAAGTGACGACAAAAGGGTCACTAAAATATATTTAGAAGTTAGTCGTTCACTACAAAAAATGTACCTATTGTCCACATTTATTTTACAATATCTACACGTTTAAAAATGTATGGTGATAGAACTATGTGCGAACAAATATGCCGTGACAAATTAATACTATATTTTAACACCTAAAAATGTGAACAAATTGCTTAAACTTCATATTTAAAAGCATGGACAAATTGTCCCCATTGCACATTTTTAAGTGTGAAACTTTTGACTAAATTAATAGAGTTCAAATCTCCACGCTTTTAAGTTTGATCTTTTTTACAATTTTCAAATTACTATTTTTACACATATAAATCCGTGAAGATTATTCTTTAATTTATACAATTATAATTGCGAAATTCTACAATGTAGTACTTTACACATTTATAAGTGTGATCAAGATAATATATTTTTACGCGCTTTCACATTCCGTGGAGATTTAGCCGATTTTTGTAGTGGTTTACTAACGTCACTTAACTTTTTTCGAAATCTATTTGATGGAATAACAATTTCCTTAGAAGCCAAACTTTGATTATTACATTACATCAACAAAAACATTTATAGAAGTGAAAACATTGTTCTAATGATATAAACAAATTAACACTTTACGAACCCAGAACAAAACTAACATGCAAACAAATGAACTTGAATGCAAAACTTAGATGACTACCTTCTAATTATACCTCCTACTCAGCCGAACAAAAGATCCAACGAGTCCTATGAAACTGATAGAATATAAGAAATCCAATGGTTGAATAAAAGAAGAAAAACACCAAACCAATTTGACAAGTTTCAGACATGCAAAGCCCTAATCCACAATATTAAATGATTTAGATAATCATACTTCTCATATGAAACTATGATTTTAGTGTCTGAAACTATTAATGTATTGCAAAATTTTATTATAAATTTATACAAGAAAATGATTATTTAATCTGTCATAAAGGAAGGGTGTTGTATAAAATAAAAGTAGTTGTATTAGTTTTTAGTTATTGATATTGTATTAATAACTTTTAATGTATACTTAGTAAATATGTGATATATATGGAAAAAAAATACATAAAAAACTGTTTTATTTTTAATAGTTTATTTGATTTAAGTTTGATTACATATTACAAATAAAAAAACATTAAAATTTAACGAATTAAATATTTAAAATAATTGTATAAGGTTTTAATGTATAGTTAAACATATCGTGATCCTAAATTAATTTATAACTCTTCAAGGTTATAATTTCATTCATACTGTCGCAACGCATGGGTATAATTACCTTGTGGTATTGAATTCGGTAATTTGTTATGTTGCTTATGAGAATAATTTTTATTTGTACTTTTCTTTTATATATATATATATATATATATATATATATATATATATATATATATATATATATATATATATATATATAGGGGTTCAATGGAAAACCACAATGCACATGAAAACTTGTGAAAACCGTACTGCACCACCACAAATGCATCAAATTCCCCGCGTGATGCATCAAATTTCCCGCGTGATGCATCACCTAATTTACGATCATGTCACAGCGTTTTTCATGAAATGCACCAAATCGGACGGTATGCGTAGGTTTCCATAGTTTTCTGGTGCATAGTGGTTTCCCATTGAACTCACCCCTATATATATGTGTGTGTATATATATATATATATATGTGTGTGTGTGTGTGTGTGTGTGTGTGTGTGTTAAGGTTCAAATGAGTATCATCCATTATGCAGCGCACCAGAAGGTAGCCATATATCTGTGGTAAAGTTGAGTGTAGTTTGTAACACCCTCGAACTAAACCACAATGCCACATAAATAATACGTCATCCGTGACATAATATAATATTCCCTACTCTATTCCCAAAGCACAAGCGTAAAAACCCGATAATTTAAAACATTATTTTACATAAGAAACAGTCACGGAAGTCCCTGAATATTACACAACCTATCCGAAGTATATATATATATATATATATATATATATATATATATATATATATATATATATATATATACATCAATCCACAAAATATAACTACCTCTATGAAAGGTAGCTAACTCCTCGAACACAGAAAAACGTAAACCTACTTCGGTCCAGCAGGCCTACTAGCAGTCCGGTCACCTGAGATACACACAACACAAACACACGGGTCAGCTAAAGCTGGTGAGAATGCGAGGGTTAGTGTACGATTATAAAGCTCAGAAAATAATTAACTCAATAATAAAACGTTCAACATTCTCTACTGAACAAGTATATGAGATCCCACAAGATAGCTCAATAGTACTCAACTCGCGTGGATAGGCCCACGTGCCAAATCCCTAGACCACACAAAGCAGTCGTCAGGAACTCAAAAGGGAATTGGGAGCGACTCAACCCCTGCCCAGCCGTACGGTTTAGTATCTCAACAGCTCAAGTGTCTCAAATCTCATATATATAAAACACAGTTCTCATTAAAGCACACTAATACATGCATGATAATATCTCAATAAAACTCGTAAGAAACTCATGATATCTCGTAAAAAGCTCAGTAAAAGATCATGTAGGTATTAATAAAATAATCGTACAATTATCTCAAGAAAAACATGCAAACTCACCTGCTCAGCTAGATAAACTAAGTCTCGGTTCCCTGCCCTTTCCCTACCCTGTCAACACGAGACCCTGAAAACACAATATCACAACTTCGAGTCACAATCTCAACCCAACAACTCTATACACAATTCTCAACAACTCACGAGACCCCAAAGACCCAAACACAAGACTCACAGAACCCGAAAACCCGACCCGAAACCCTAGCCGCATCGCGGCCGCACTCAACCGATCGCGGCCGCACTGACCCTATCGCGGTCGCGGCCGCGCTGACCTCAAACTCGGCCGCGTTCACATCGCGGTCCGAGCTCGGGCTCAAACCGCCTGCGCTCATCTCAAGAACATCGCGGCCCGCGATCAAGGGATCGCGGCCGCGCTCACGGACGAACAGTAGCAGTTATGCTCTGTTTTCTGCACAGCTCGGGAATTACCCCAAATCATCATTTCACTTGATTTTAACCACAGATATGGACTCGAATTTATTCAGAAACAATCACAAACTCAATTGAATCACTCACTCATGATTTACAACAATTAATTCACGAATTTGAGTTCAAAATTACCTCAATATGCAACTAGGAAGTTGATGAAGGAATTGGAGCCTTGGATCACGAATTGGAGCATAATTCTTTGATTGAAGCTGCTGAAATTCACAATTTACACACACATACACCTTTAGTCTCTAGTTGATGAAGATGAAATAATGAAGTCACAAGCAGAGAGCTCAAATATATATACGTTTTCGGTTAAACTCGGTCCGATACCCAAAAATCCGATCCCGATACCCAAAATACAAAATTATATCATCGGGTCCCAAATTAAATAATTAATCCAATGAAATAATTCCACGTACCTATCTCAAAATCGGGATGTTACATAGTTAGATGGTAAAATTGTGAAGAGATAATAAGAAATTTGTCTAACAATTAAATGCCATGTATCTATGGTCCAAGGTGATATCTTCGTGGGTAATTGACACTTTACAATCAAATTCTACGCACATCATTGATAACCTTCGTAAGTAATGTTTGGATGTCGTATTTCATAACAACTTTAATCTGATTATATCACTACAACAAATATGTCATTTGTTCACATCATTTTTACACGTTTTTTAAAAGTGTGTAAAAATTTAGTAAATTTTCTACACTTATAAATGTGTTAAAATTTTTTTACAGTAATAAGCGTGAAAATATATACTAAATCATCCTAATTACCACATTTAAAATCATGAAGAAAAAAGTTCACATGTATATGTGTGGACAAATTTTAATTTTTTCACACTTGAAAGTGTAGAAATAAATTTATCACACTCAATTTTGACACACTTCCTCTTATGCGGACAAATTAAATGTTACAAATTAATTTTCATACTTTTAAGCGTGGACAAATTATTAGTTTGTCCACATTTATATCTGCAAACTTTTTTTAGAACATATATTTGAGTATAAAAACTCCACACTTGTAATTGCAACTAATTTTTACATTCTTATAAGTGCGAATAAATATAAAACTTTTTTACGCGTTTGCTAAAAGCGTGTAAAAATAACGTGTACAAATGACATTTTTTTTGTAGTGTATTCACAAGATAAATATAACATCTTTTATGTATCTATTATCGGGATAAACGTTTAAACTTGATGAGCGATAACCAGAAAAAATATCTCATGATGCTTTAGTTGAGCTTGCTATGTTAAAAAAGTTCTTTTATTGGTTTTGTTTACGTAAAGATTATCAAGACTGGAAAGAGAAAAGTAACATTTAAGTTTTGCCTAATCATATTAGACTATATTTGAACCGTTAAAATGAAATTATATGAGATTTACATGTATTTTTGTTATGTGACGAGAATTATGATTCTCAATGAAAGAAAGTAGAGGATTGAATCTAGTACAATTTTCATTTTCCTCATTTATTTCTTAAAGTGAATCAAAACAATGGAATGAGAACAAAAATTTAAGACGTGTTTGACAATGAGCTTTCGGAAGTTTTTAGGAACTTTAGTTTTTGATTTTGGAAACTTAAGCTCAAAAGTTTCATTTGGTTGACATGAGTTTCAGCGCTTTTGATTCGGAATTGTAAGCTCCCCTAAAAACTCTTTCACTAGAAACTACGTAAGACAACTTTCAAAAGAAGATTGAGTTTTTGGTTTAACAAAATTATTTTTTACCCTCATAATAATTATAATATACAATTTTAAATTTAGGGATAATTACTAAAATAGCCAAATCTCACACTTTTATTCACTTTTTAGCCATTTTATATACATTTTACCAAAATAGCCACAATTTACGTGACCACATTTACGTGATAGCCACAATTTACGTGATTTGTACTTTTTTTCATTTTTTTAATGCATTACGTTACCAGACACCTTTTGTAACGTAATGCATTAAAAAATGAAAAAAAGTACAAATCACGTAAATTATGGCTATCACGTAAATGTGGTAACGTAAAGTGTGACTATTTTGGTAAAATGTATATAAAGTGGCTAGAAAATGAATAAAGTTGTGAGATTTGGCTATTTTAGTAATTTATCCCTTAAATTTATATCAATGTCATTTAATGTCATTTAATACTAAAAGTTACATCTACAACTATTTTTACCAAACACATTTATAAAACTTAAAAAGGTTCAACTCATTCAAAAAGTAGAGCTTCCAAAAGCTATAACTATTAAAAACTTTAACTCACAACCTTAGCTTGAAAGCTTTACCTAGAAAAAACTTCAGGTCATACTCGAAACTACAGTTAGTTGTGTTAAACATATATTTAATAATTTTTCTTTTATTTTTTATATGTCTCTTTATTTATTGTAACTAACAATAACTAAAAAAACTTATAAATTTCATTTATTGAAAATATTTTTCATGGTATCAAATGTTTTTTTTCCTAATTAACTATCTTTACAAATTACAACAAATGTTGAGGGATATGGGGTTGTTTGGGAGAGATAGATAGGGGTACCAATGGAAATTCAAGTGGAGTTGGGTCAACACAAAATTGTAGTTTCACACTTTCTGGTCCAGGACTCCAGGTCCAACTGTCCCACTATTTGACCTTTTTAGTCAAAGTATTACCAAGTGATTTTATTCTGTCCGTTTCCTACTTCCCTTGTAATTGTATGGTTAATTACTTAATGGTATAAGTTTAACATAAAATAAGTACTAAAATCACACCCTGTTATCTTAGCCAAATAATATCAATTTAACCAAAATAGTCACACTTTACGTTACTATAATTACGTGATCTGTATTTTTAGTAATATTTTAATGTTTTATGTTACAAAAGATGTTTGGTAACATAAAGTAATGTTACTTTACGTTACCAAAAGGTGTTTACAATGAAATGACAAGTCACCTATTTCTTATTGGGAATGAACAACTTTTAAATTTGGTAACGTAGAGTACCACTACTTTACGTTTACCAAATATCTTTTGTAACGTAATGCATTAAAATATTAATAAAATGTACATATCACGTAAATGTGGTAACATAAAGTGTCTATTTTGGTTAGATGGATATTTAATGGCTAAAATTTGATAATGAGATGTGATTTGTGACTATTTTAGTAATTATCCCAAAATCTTATTACACAAGTGGTTTAAGTTTATAAATTAAATCGTAAAATAACCATAAATCGTTTATATGATTTAGGTTCAAGTGAGTACCACCTGTTACGCAGTGCACCAGAAAGTACCACACTTAAAATTATTTTTTTTTGAATTTTCTTTCATAAATATGTTCTAATTAACATTACACAGATGATATATAGATTTCACGCAAATTCGAACACTATAAGTGCATTAAATCACGCATCACATAAATGCATGTTCACATATATGCAAATTTATGTAAGTGTAAGTTCATATTATTTTTTAGGAGCTTGAAGATGTGAATGTATGTGAAATTTACATATGATATTTATAACGTTAATTAAAACATGTTTATGAAAAAAATTTCAAAAAAGTTTCTTTAAATGTGGTAACTTCTGGTGCGCTGCATATGGGGTGGTACCCTCTCGAACTATATTCTCGTTTATATAATACATCTAAAAATATAATTTTACTACAGATATATATTTTTAATATTAAAGTATTTAACATGCCATTTTAAAATTTCTCTATTTTATTAAATAAAGACATTAAGAAAATAGTATTGTTAAATTATAGAAAAGGTGATTAGTAGTTCCATTAAATTAGTAGTATTTATGAGTTTATAAATGCAAAATAATATTTTATTTGGTGATACACTGATACCGTTATAAACCATATTCGACTTAACTATTGTGAATGTTTTTATTATCCATGATAAACTGTGTGAACAGAAAGTAAAACTATAAAACCATTAAATAAATTAAATTTAGTCCTTGAAATACCTCGGAAATGTTATATATTAAATATAAAATAAATTAATTTGATATTATTTAATATTTAGTAGATTTATGGAAATTTATGGTATATAATTGTAAATATGAAGATTCCTAGAAATCACATATCACACGTAAATGATTGTACGAAGACAAAACTTCCTTAAAGCCTTGCACTAATAAAATTACATAAGGGCGGGGGAGCGGTGGTGGATTGGTGGTATTTCTATACCGAAATAGGGTTGGAGATCTCAACAACGAGTGAAACAGACGAAATAATCAAAATGACCCGTAGTTAAAACTAAGCTAGGATATAATTTGTTTTTTTGAAAAAAATTACAAATTTATTTTAAAAATTCGTCCATTGATCGTCAACTCGTCTGTTTGAATGTGCTAGATTCGCCATCCCAACATGTCTTACTCTTCAGATCAACGTCTCCATGTTTTTCTCTTTTCAATATTCCATCTTTTTATACCTCTCAAACTATTAGTTGTCATCTTTCTATCCCATCATCTCAATAACATTTTATATTAAAAAGGTTAGAGAAAAAAATGAGAGAAATAGGGAGGGGACACACCATACCGCAAGGGTAGAGTCTTGCACCATGGCGCCGATTTCATTGATTTAAACGACAACAAAATGTGGGGGAGGGCGTATAGCACATTTGTCACCCCACCATACATGTGGCACGTCCACTCCCCTTTCTCTAAGAGTATGTCTTTATGAACATCAAAATCTTAATTATAAACTTTTTAGATGTATAAAATATGAATTGTTTAGATGTATTTCCTCCTTCCAGCTCTTCCAAAGCTCTGAATCGTCTTGAACACTTGAAACTGAAAATACAACAGAAGAGGTCAGTGTGCAACACAGGGGAGGAACCCCTGTGAGGCACCTCCGACGCTCAAGCCAGACATAGTATGGGTAATGTGGTATTAGGTTAAGTTGATCGATCAGGAGATGAATATTGTCCTTGGTAGTATATTCTGGTGTTTACCTTCAAGGAGAAAAGAGAGAAGATATTTATATCTTTACATACCTTACTGTCATTGGTTTCCACTAGAGGGCATGAAACATTCCGGAATCCGGATAAAAGGTTCCACCCAGAGCCTAAGATACGGACAGGACTGGGAGCCAATCGGGTTCATTGCACGCCTCCGCATAACTTGCCGTTTGTCTCATTTGTCTTATACTCAAGTCAACGCCGCCTATGCAGTGGTATGACTTTTTGTTGTTTGGTAAACTTTTCTTTTAAAATGAGGCCTGCCATGTGTGTAAATATTTTATCCAAACAAACATGAATCAATAGAGTTTGCTTATGTGCAAATAGATTTTGAGAGTGAATAAAGATGAGGCCATGTAAATACGTTTAAATATCAAAGTACGTTATTGTAAGATAGTCATAAACTAAACGCTATTGTTGATGAAGTTATGGGACTGTATATCATTCAAAAACAGAAACAATACACATAATAGTTTTAATTTTTATATAAATTGACTTATTGACTTTTGTAATGAAGTCTTACCTCTTTGGTTTCTTCCACCAAGAGAAGTCATATTTATACCTGATAAAATGAAGAAATAGATGAAAAAGTTAGATAAAGAAGACAATTACAAAATTTCCAATATTGATAACTTAATAAGATGAAGACGTTAATGAAAGAAGTGACGTACACAAATGCAAATGGACAATTAACATCTAAACCCTATGTCTTATGCATCAAACATGATAACTTCTTAACAAACATCAACCAAACCATAACTTGGTTAGTGGATAACTTGAGATTCAATGGGATTTGCATATAAAATCTTGTATTTGGCTCGCAGATTTTAGTAAGAATTTAAAACTTCATGATTTCCTAAATCTATTCATTCTTTATTATTAAAAAAAACCCAGGATCTCCCTAAGATTTTAAATTTCAGTTACATTGCATTTTTCAGATTAACAATTTTTTTAAATAAATAATGCAGATTTTTTGACAAAATCCAGATAAATACAAATGCTGTATAATGAAATCATTTGACAAAATATAAAATGCGCATCCCCCTTGAGTTTTTTGAAAAGAAAAATAAAAATCTCAACTTTTATTGGGCTTTTAATGTGAAACAAGATCCGTTTGGTTTTTCATTATTTTTAGCCTGATGTAAACTTCTTGGCAATGGAGATACTAATAATTAATTAATGTATAAGTTCGATACAAAAATAGTTTGGTTTGATTTTTTCTAAGGCTAAAGGGAGTGGATGTCACCCAAAACTGTCGTCACGTCAGCTTTGTCATTTTTTGTCATTTAGATGTCATTCCGAGGGTGTGGATGCAATTCATTTTCTTTTATTTTCATTTTAAACATAAAATAAAAACATTGAAATAAAAAATAACATTAAATTAATAATATTAAAATTAAATATAACATTAAATATTAAAATATTGAACTTAAAATTAAAAACATTTAATATTTGTCGATGCTTTTTAAGAATACAGAACGCTCGTTCTACATCTTAAACATTAAAATAAAAAACAATAATATGAAAACTAAATTACGCAAAGTTTTGGAATGAATATTCGTTTTCAAAATCATTAACCGGATTAACGTTGAGATCAATGTTTTGAACACCTCAAATATGTTCAATGTTTTATTTTTAATTTGAAATGATAAAAATGAAAAAATTTAGAGAATATTTTGGTTATGTTAAGTTAGAAAATAAAAGAATACGTATGTATATATAAAGAATACTGAAATATAAATAATTATATATATATATATAGAGAGAGAGAGAGAGAGAGAGAGAGAGAGAGAGAGAGAGAGAGACATGAAAAGCTTGAAAGAGTTCAATGCCGATGCCGAGGTGTTGATTGTCGTTGAGGGGAGAGTGCGGTGTGCCATGGATGCCGAGGTCGGTACCGTTCGGATAACACGACCACTTCCTGTGGCCTATGTGAGGCCGATATTGGGAATATAAAAAATTGATTGTTATTATATTATGTTGTCTGAGATTTATTCAAATGATTATTATCGTTTATTATAACGTACAACTTTTTAGTCAATTAATTTGTTTAATAAAAGGTAACTTTTTAGTCAATTATTATAACGTACAACTTTTTAGTCAAATGAGATTTAATTTATTTAATAAAAACTTTTCATGGTTTCATTGGCAATCAAATATTAGAATATACTTAGTAAATTAACCTAAAAATTAATATAGGTTAATACTAAAACAATATATAAGTTTTAGGATGTTATTTTATGAAAATACAAACAAAAAATATAAACACCAACACGCTAAGCTGTTAAAACGTAAATAACAAATTAGAAAACTAATTCTTGGCCCAATTAATAGTTAAATAAAACTTTATTAGTTAGGTTAAAATATAACAATTAACTAAATAATTGTAAAACAAAAAATTGTTAAAGAATGAATAAATATATGAATGACCAAAATTGTAATTCTAATAAGAAAAAACTTGTCATCTTTTTTAAGTTGATTTTAGGAATGATCAAATCCCTAACTAACCAATGTAAATAAAGACTCTTAATGCAAAATTTAATGTACCTTAATGTAAAAACTGAAGGAACAATATCTAAAATTTGGGTCAAACCACAAGAACCATTTTTGTAATTTATTTATCGTAATACATTTACGAAAATAGTGTTTCCGGAACCTTCCGCAACTTACAAGTAAGCCTACCATTAATCCTAGTTCATTATATTTTTTAAAGGATTTTGAATTCATATGAAAATCAGATATACTGAAAATACTTTGAAATCCAAAAATTAAACTGACCCTAACAATTTAGTTTTATAGTATTTTGATTAAATTATAAAATTTTACATTGATGAATAAGCAAATCATTGTTACAACAAAACAATTTATTTAATAAATATAAAATAATCTAGGTATATTTAACGTTAATGGAATATTACTAATAATCTAATTTAATATCTAAAATTCAAATAACGAAGACTTTAATTAGACATCAAACATCCTCTTTCGTTGGTAGTAGCAACATGTTTTTCATGTTCAAACAATAAATAATTATTTTTGAAATAAAAAAGCATTATACGATAGGGCACGCGTTGTTTTCACTTACTTTTTTTTAAAAGAATATTTGAGGCCCCATTGAAATAAAGTAATTAGTTTTTTTGGTTTTGTTATTATATTTGTAATTATTCACTTTTCTTTTAATGCAAAGTGTTTTCTGTTCCTTTCCTTACTTTTTTTAATAAGATGTTAATATAATATAATATAATATAATATTATTAAATAATAAATATATTCCTTTACCTAATTCTTAATGATTTTGTTTTCTTCACATTTGATTTTAAAAAGTCAAATTGGTCTAACTAAGTCCTTTTTGTCATTTCACAGTATCACTGTAAGAAAATTTTTAATATATTTTATTATTACTTTTAGAACGAATGATTTTATGACCTTTTAAGTTTTTAACAACCTAAGAGAAAGTTTAGAAGCAGTTTGTTTTAAAATAACAAATATTTTGGACTAAATATTTACGTATTCATTAATTACTTTTTTTTTATTAAAATCCAACAATATCGATCTACTTTAAGTTTTTTTTATTTAAATATTTGACTAAATAAAAAAAAGTATAAATCTAAACATTCTGGACTAAACTATAAATATATGGATTAAACGAACAAAAAAAAAATTTCGGTTAAAATACTTGAAAATTAAAAAAGCATAGATTTTTAAATCATGAGAAGAGATGTGTCTGTCTCTATACCTAAAAGTTTAAACCGTTTCAAGTGAGTACCACTCATTTTGAATTGTTTTTTTTGAAATTTTATGATTTGAGGTTCAAATGAGTACCACTTATAATGCAACGCGTCAGAAGGTACCACTCTTGAAAGTTAATTTTTAAATTTTTTTTTTCATAAACATATTTTAATTAACATTACACAGATGATATATAAAATTCACGCATATTCACACATCCTAAAATCATGCATCACATAAGCAAATTCACATATATGGAAAATTATGTAAGTGTACGTTTACATCAATTTTTAGGCATTAGGAGTTGTAAATGTATGTGAAATTTGCATATGATCTTTATAATTTATAAGTAAAACATGCATGTTTATGGAAAAAAAATTCAAAATTTTTTTTAAAAGTTGGTACCTTCTGGTGCGCTGTATATGTAGTAGTACTCTTTCAAACCATATTCTATATATAGATTTAAGTTCAATTGACCACTCATTATAATATATATAAGATTATTTACAAGTAAAGAGTAATACGGTGGGTACGTTTTCTAGATACATTCGTATTTTTTTCGAAAAGTAAATTTTATTGAATTCTAGATACATTCAAATACCATTAATTAACCATTTCTATTTTTTTTTTTAATAAAATGCATAATCACATAATTGGTTTTGCAAATTCTAATTAATTTTTCATTAGGAATTCAGAATGATTCTTTCCTATATATGTATACTCCCCACTTCTTAAATATGGAATCGGATGTGATTCAGAACAAAGATATAAAAAGAATCTGACCCAAATGTTAAACAATAAATGAGAAGAAAACAATGACCCATTTCCATTTGAAAGCCATCTATTAGCCCATACAAAACCCAAAACTTATAATATAAAAAGACATTAAAAAAGGAAAGTCACTGTATTGCATATAAACAAATTTAATTACTAGATAATCAAATAATTTAAAATAAAACTAACGGTCCGTTTACGAATCAACCCCGGTTGAATAACCAGGGTCTATTACATGTTGAATGAAAAAGCTCCCCCAATTAACCTCGGTTTAAAAACAGATGTTAATTTCAGTTTTGACCGGAGCCTTTCATGTTTTTGTAGTAGTGATATCGAATTATTCAATAATTTACATATTGGTTAAAACGTATCACTTAAAAAAGAAAAACCTAGAGAAAGTATAAAAAAATATGCACACCTCTATGTTTAGGCATATATGGAAGAGTTGTTTAATCTTCACATAATTAAATAAAAGTTTTTATATTATTATTATTTGTAGGTATATCATAAGCATGAATATTTTACAAGGTGTTTTCTATTTCTAAAACAATTATTTGAAACTTAAAATATTCTAATAGACATATATATAGAAACCATGTGATCCTTCATCTCTTTATATAGATACATTTACAGTTTGACACGATAATTCCAATCAAAATGGGTATAGAAACCATATTATAAATTACTTTATATACACAATATTCTCATAGACATTTTTAGACTCTAAAATGTCATATCTATATATATAGTTATACACATCCAACTTTTCTTCACGGTTTCGAAATCTTATTAAGAGGGTGTTTGGATTTGCGTTCGAAAAAGTACTGTAGCGTTTTGAAAACTAATAATCAAATAATAGTTGTAACAAAAAGTGCTGCAGGAAATGTAGTGTTTGGTTTAGCTTCTGCTGTTAGATATCATAATTATCAAATAATCAGTTTTTAAATTGTTTGGATTTGCGTTTTTACTTGTAAAATGACCAAATAATCACTTATTAAGCAAATAAGCTACATTTTTTAACTTATGAAAAATTGTGGTAACATTAACACTAAACGTAAATAATCACTTATTAACGTATGCAATCCAAACACTTTAAACTAATTATTTGCGTTATTGTAACGTAATAAATTGATAATTTGGTTCATAACGCAAAACCAAACACCCTCTTATTCGATGGGTATGGGTTCGGGTTCGGGTTCGGGTGTGGTAAAACTCACTAGCTAGCTCACGATTTCTTCTTATATAAGATGCATGCTCAAATCACCATTTCTTCACATTAATTAATTCAATTCGTCAATCTTCAAGTGATCCCCTCCAAATTATGGCAGAAGACACCCATGTTCTTGTACCCATTGCTTTTATTCTTTGGGTAATTTTCACGATGAGTGTTACAGCCCAGAACTCAGCTCGTTTTGCTTGTGATACCAATAAAAACCCGGACTTGAAGTTCTTTGCTTTTTGTGATCCTATAAATGGTGCAGAAGTGAGGGTGGATGATCTTGTAAAGAGGTTGTCATTGGATGAGAAGATCGGAAACCTGGTTAACAAAGGTAGCAGCATTCATCGGCTCGGGATACCATCGTACGAGTGGTGGTCTGAGGCTTTGCACGGTGTTGCTGGAGTCGGAATTGGCGGACGTGCAACCTACTTCTCGAGTTTGGTCCCCGGAGCCACCAGCTTCCCTCAAGTCATCCTTACTGCAGCCTCATTCAATGAAACATTGTTCAACACCATTGGAAAAGCAAGTGATCTTCATGCATATCTATCTATAGATCTATAATTTAATTAATGGTTTGATGATCATATATATATATATATATACATATATATATATATATATATATATATATATATATATATATATATATATATATATATATATATATATATATATATATATATATATATATAGGTGGTTTCGACTGAAGCACGAGCAATGTACAATGTGGGTTTAGCAGGGTTAACGTTTTGGTCGCCGAATGTGAACATTTTTCGTGACCCGAGATGGGGAAGAGGACAAGAAACGCCGGGAGAAGACCCGACCCTAACGAGCAAATACGCAGTGGCTTATGTTCGTGGTTTACAAGAAAGAGACGACGGAGATAAAACACGACTAAAAGTTGGAGCTTGTTGTAAGCATTACACTGCGTATGATGTCGATAACTGGAAAGGCATTGATCGGTTCCACTTTAATGCTGTGGTACATCTATTATTCCGAAAAATGAAAACTTAATATAAGCTTGATCAAGGATTTTTAAAGGGTTTAATTTTGTTTATTTTGATGTTAATTAAGGTTACAAAGCAAGATATGGAGGATACATTTCAACCTCCGTTCAAAAGCTGTGTTTTGGATGGAAATGTTGCAAGTGTTATGTGTTCTTACAACGAAGTTAACGGGAAGCCAACATGCGGTGATCCGGATCTTTTGAAAGGGATGATTCGGGGACAATGGAAGTTAAACGGGTAGATTTAAAACTAAACCGATCGAGCTTAAACAGTCTTTTATACAGTTTGATCGATTAAATTGTGGTTTTGTAGATACATAAGTTCTGACTGCGATTCGTTGAAGACCATGTTGGGCTCACATCACTGGGAAAAAACAGCCAAGGAAATCGCTGCGGATGCTTTAAATGCAGGTAAACACGAATCGTAGACGTACGTTATATGATAAAAGAGGAACCGATTACGATTGTGTTAAAAAACTTTGCAGGTGTGGATCTTAATTGTGGCGATTCGCTAAGACGCCACACAGGAGAAGCTATAAAAGCTGGACTTGTGAACGAATCGGTGGTCGATAGGGCTGTTTGGAAGAACTTTATGACGCTTATGAGACTTGGGTTTTTCGATGGTGACCCGAACAGGCATGCGTATGGGAATCTAGGTCCGAAAGATGTGTGCACCCCGGCAAACCAGGAGCTAGCTCGTGAAGCTGCTCGACAAGGAATTGTACTGCTAGAAAACAAGATTGGATCCTTGCCACTCGTCCCAACCGCCATCAAGTCGCTAGCCGTGATCGGACCCAATGCTAATGCCACAGAAACCATGATCGGCAACTATGCAGGTCCGCATACGGGACTCCAAATTTAACGATTTATAAACGCGAAATTTCGATTCTGTTTTTCATATTTCGAACGATATGATGCAGGGGTTCCATGCCAATATACAAGTCCTCTACAAGGGTTATCGGCCTCGGTTAAAACCGTATACGAACCAGGATGTCCCGATGTGAAATGCGACAAGGTGATGCTGGATGCAGCCAAGAATATAGCAGCCGCAGCGGACGCGGTGGTTCTCGTAATGGGTTCGGATCGTTCTATAGAGGATGAAGGCATAGATAGAATTAATATAACGCTTCCGGGATTGCAAGACTTGCTTATATCTGAAGTTGCATCCGTATCTAAAGGACCCGTGATTCTTGTCATAATGTCGGGAGGGGGAATGGATATCCGATCTGCAAAGGCAAACCCGAAAATCACTAGCATTTTATGGGTCGGGTTTCCTGGTGAAGCTGGTGGAGCTGCTCTTGCTGATATTGTTTTTGGCCGGTTTAATCCAAGTAAGATTTTTATTTCATATATCATTGCCTGTGTGTGTGTGTGTATATATATATATATATATATATATATATATACTAGTTTATTACCCGTGTACTACACATGATACTTAAATATGTGTTTTTTTACTTTGCATAAATCTAAAAAATTATTATAGATAAAAATAAATAAAATATCAATGAATTTATAATAGTGTAAGTTGCATCATGTATTCAAAAGTTCCAATTAATTAATTATTAAATTAGTTAAGTTAGATTATTAATATAATAGATTTAATTGAATTGAATTTAAAATTAGATTTTAACAAATTACATGACAATTAAGAATACGACAAGTGTCAAAATAAATGAGAAAGCGACAAGTGACAGTTTGTTACTCATTTAATAGTATTCATAGATGTTGACGAATTAAACAACCGACGATGGACATTAATTGTTAATTTGATCGAGAGCGGCTTATGTTTTGTAGGCGGAAGACTACCGATGACATGGTACCCGCAATCTTTCGCTGAGAAGGTGGTGATGACCAACATGAACATGAGACCGAACTTAACAACGGGCCACCCTGGTTATACTTACCGGTTCTACAAAGGTGAAACCGTTTATCCATTCGGGTATGGGCTAAGCTATAGTACTCCACCCGTGTACCGCCTACTCAAAGCGCCTAAATTGGTGTGGATTCCAGTAGACGAAGGTCATGTTTGTCGTTCGTTTCAATGTGAGTCGATCGAGACGATTGATATTAATGTTTGTAGGAACTTAGTTTTCGAGGTTGAGATTGGGTTAATGAATGTCGGGGTGATGGAGGGAAGGTATAGCGTGTTGTTGTTTTGGTCGCCGCCAAGGATCCATAACGCAGCGCAGAAGCAGTTGTTGGATTTTCGAAAGGTATTATTGGGATCGGGAGAAGAGAAGGTGATGAGATTCAAGATTGATGTGTGCAAACATCTAAGTATGGTTGATGAAGATGGTAACAAGAGGGTTGGAGTGGGAAAACATGTTCTTCATATTGGAGATGTTAAACACTCTTTAAATATTAAGATTTAATTTAATTTAATTTAATAAATGGACGTTTGTTTTGTATTTATGACTAATTAATAATTACACAAATCACCTTCAAACATCTGACATTTGCGTTTACGATCCTAATTATCGATCAGCGACTATATATATCCTGATTAATTATCAGATTTGGAAATCTAAAAGGCGCATACACCAAAAAGGTACGTTATAAAGTTTTGTATTTGACTATTTGTTTGAGTTGAAATTAATTTCAAAGGATGTAGAGATATATTTTTACACAAGACTTGCAAATATTAAATTACTATTATTAGCTAGTTTACTTACCTATGTAATTACATGCGGACATTTAATAATTAATTAATTTTTTAATATAATAATAATAATAATAATAATAATAATAATAATAATAATAATAATAATAATAATAATAATAATAATAATAATAATGTTACTCACATAAATAAATTATTGAATTTTATAAAATATTGTCATGAAAGTCATAATATGGTATCTATATACATTTTATTTTTAAGTGAGATTACTTCAAAATTATCTTAAAAGTAGGCATTATTTTAAATCGAAATAGATCATACCAATTTTTTTTAATATAACTAAATGAAACTTGTAATAGTTAGTTTAAAGTTTTAGAAACAAAATGATACAATATGATAGGTTATATTTATGTTATAAAATAAATATGAATAATTAAAATAATTCAAATATTTCATGTACTAATTTCATATAATTGTATTTTCTCTTTTTGCTTTATTCTTGAAACTAAAAAGTAAAATTAGAAAATTATTGACATTACTCTTTTAGAATATGAAATTAGAAAGTTAATTAAAAAAATGAAATAATGATGCTCCTAAACCAACACGTGACATCAAAAATTTTATTTTATAGTGTATAAAGATACAAAATTTATAAAATAAACAGTTTAAGCTTGTGTCTGGTAGAGAAAATAAAAAAAATATATAAAGATAAATTATTGGTTAAGAGACTTGAACTGAATATAATTTTTTTTATGAATTATCAAATTGTATTAGTGTAAGTTTAAAATTTAATTCTATTATTTTATTAACGATCATGGAGAAATAAATAAAATTAAAATTATGATAAAAAAAATTATAACAATCATATGATTATTGTATTTTTAAATATGTATTATAATGTATTTTCTCAACGCAACATAAACAAATAACAAAGATGACTAGGCCACTCCTGAAGTAATACACGTGTAGATACAAGTATGCAACCATGTTTTAAAGAATAAAATTGACGTGGCAGATTGAACAATGGTGTAACGGATTTTTTCTTGATTCTTGTCCAACTTAGCCGATGACCTGGCAATTCCAAATTAAAAGAAAATAAAAAATCAACAAACTATTGTTAATCCCAAATTTCCCTCCACACATTCAACCCTTACCTTATCTCCCGATTTGTCCCTATTCCTCGATTCTCTTCCCAAAATAAACACCGCAAAATGATTTCAGTTTGCTATTCTCACTCACCATTCCACCACCATCACGCCCGCCGGCGAAAATGGCCTCCAAATTGGGCTTCATCATAACATCTTCTCGATTCTTCACTGCACCTACTCGAAGGCCCTCTGTTGGTTTGTCTTTATCTGCTTCTTATCGCTTGGCTGCGTCGAAAGTTCAGTCGATCCACTTAACCGGAAGAGAGTTTGCAAGTCGACGGAGATTGATTCTTCTTTCTCCAAAGGCAACAACCGATCAGCCAGGTTAGGGTCTCATGTTGTTTTTGTTGATTTTCGACTTAAATCATGTTTTTTCTCTAGAAATCGTATGCAATCAAACGATACTATGGCGTGTCACAACAACTCGTCCTGCCAGCATCTTGTCAGTCTTAAATTAATAACGACCAATAAATTTCATCATGCTATTTAAGTTGATTTGGAGGTTCATACTAAAACCGTGCTTTCACTTCGGTTTGGAGTAGTAGCCAGAAGATATATAAAGAGCCATACAAATTGATTACAAAATTTTGTTAGGGTATCTCCTTGTCATGTTCATTCCGAGTCAGTTTGGCTTTCTGCGTCAACCTGAGGATGTATATAGCAATTTAGGTGTGAGGAGATTGTGACGACTCGTCCCATATTGCTTATAAATTAGACCTGTGAAACTTGGTAATGGGCTACTACAGCTTTGTTCATAGTATTACAGTTGATTTGGAGGCCTACTAACTTCGGTCTTGTCTCGTGAATTCATAATTAAATAGGTGTTTATTTGGTTTAGGCCTTGTTACTTGTTTCTATCATCATGTTTGAAACTTCAATTTTGGAAGTAGAGCTCAAAGTTCAAGGGGTGGAATTGCAGGCTGTATCTGTCTATCTGAGTAGAATTGTCAGTCAAGGACAATGTGGCTGTTTGTGATCAAATGATTTGTTACTATAAGGTCTTGATCTATATGTGTTATTTGTACTTTCTTTTAAGTTAATATTATAGAATACTTAAGGGACTAAGTGATGAAATTGAAATAAACAGATACACAATTATTAGAACAGCTCATGGTTTTCATGGACATTGCGATGTGCAATAAATATAATTCAGAAAATTAAGACATCAATCTTATCGCTCTGCTGTCACTGAAAGTTCATGCAGTTGTTTGTTGATGCCATAAGGCAGGGATGTGCGAGTCCAACCTATGGTTCCGGACCCATAGAAACTGTGACAAAACCTGGTCCATGAGATTTGCGTTTAAGGAAATGTCAATTATTGATGGGTTCTGACATGAATAAAACCTGTGGGTTCTGTTCCAAAGCAGGTTTATGTTTTTTACTGGGGGGACATAGATAGACATGTTTTTGTTTTGAAATCACATTGTTTGAAATGCTTATTTCAGTTGTTATGTGGATTCACTTTAGATTAGTGAAATTAGTGCAATAATCATGGAATTTTTGAAGTTTATGTGGATGGATTACAATATTTGTTTCAGCAAAACCACATTTGAATTCTTGTTCTTTTCTTCACTCGTCATTTACATTTGAACTTAATTTTCAAAATTTTGTAATTTTTAACATCAATAATGAACCTGTGGAATATACCAGTGGAACCCACACCGAACCCGTTTGGATCTGTCAAACTTGAAATCGTCTAAAATCTGCCGAATCAGTTTCTAGATGGTACAACCCATACTTCAACATATATTAATTCGTGGAGTGTCATGTTTCTTTCAGGTCAAGTTCAAGAAGATGAGGTTGTGGACAGCAATATAATGCCTTATTGCAGCTTAGATCAGAAAAAGAAGAAGACAATAGGAGAAATGGAACAAGAATTCCTTCAAGCATTACAAGTAAACTGCCGCGTTTGCATCTTTTTCCTTTTCTTTTACAAAGAGCCCGGAGGGTTTTATTTCGAAAACCAAGCCAAATCATTTTTTCCCACCCTTTTGCATCACTATTTTGCATGATATGGATTCCTCTATCTTATTCATGATAATTAAAGTTTTGTTGATGTTGCTAATTCTTCTCTTCTGTTTCTTCTGTAGGCATTTTACTATGAAGGGAAAGCTATCATGTCGAACGAAGAATTTGATAACCTCAAGGAAGAACTTATGTGGGAAGGAAGCAGTGTTGTAATGCTAAGTAAGTATGGATAGGATGTTATTAATTTTTATGCCAGCTATCGAAATCTTCGAATATAATGGCTATGGATTATATATGTTGCAGGCTCTGATGAACAGAAGTTTTTAGAGGCTTCAATGGCTTATGTATCTGGTAATCCGATTCTGAGTGATAAAGAGTTTGACCGATTGAAGATGCAACTGAAGGTATGCAGAATAGGGCATTGTATCTATATGTTCAAACATAGCTTAATAAAACCATCTATTTTTATTTGTTGTGTTCTGATGCGTGTGATTGTCACAATAACTATCGTAGCATTCTAGGTAATTTACATTAGATGATTGTGAATAGTCAAACTCTATTTTGGGGAACATACTTCCAAAATCAATATAAGGGCCTATGTTATAAGTTTATTATCAAGCAAAAGACATGGTTACGAAAAATGGAAATTGACTTTTGGTGATTGAATAAACTCCAATATTTTCTTTTTAAATGTTGATTTTGAAAAAATGTTCCCTATACTATAAAATAGAAATTGACTGAAAGTACATTTCATCTACATGCAGTTTGCCCTTGATGATTGGCAATAGGTCTCTATAATACAAATTGGTGTGGTTGGTTCTATTCTTTCTTCATGATTGGTTACGTTGTGACATACACATATAACTTCATTTCTTCGATAACTTGCTTTCAGAAAGACGGAAGTGACATAGTGGCTGAGGGTCCACGATGCAGTCTTCGTAGTAGAAAGGTATGTGGCTTTGAGACCCCTTGCATTTGGTTAGCAATTTAGATTATAGATGCTTTTCCCTACTGACTAACTTCCTCTATTAGGTTTATAGCGACCTGACTGTTGATTACCTCAAAATGTTCCTCATAAATGTCCCTGCTGCTGTTGTTGCATTAGGATTGTAAGTGACATTTTAATTTTACTCCAACATTCTGGTTTTTAATGGGTGCACTTAGTTCTTGTCTACACTAAGGTACCTTTGGTACGGTGAAACCGGATTGAATGGAAATGCATACATTTATAAGGTTTTTTCATTGATGGTGGTGATTATGAATCTCAATGTCATGGAATGGAAAGTTTGATTTTATTGTAGAAATCATTTCTTTGGTTTCTCCAAGAAAATAGAGAGAATCAAAATCATAGAAAGGGAATGAGATTTTATTCTTCTTTCTCTATATTCAATGACAAAGCTTTATTTATTTTCCATCATGGTGGTTTGAAATAGCTAGTAAACACAAGCATTTCCATTCCATTCCATTCTACTGTATCAAACGCCCCCTAACATTCTATTTCTTGCTATATTTGATGTTTTCTTTTACTAGAATTACGTCAACATGCTTTTCCTTCATCTTTAATTCGTTAATCTTATGTAGTAGTCCTTATGTCAATTTCGAACCACTGAGAAGACAAGTCCACCTGCAGTCACTATAGGTGTTCATGGGGCCAAAGTGGAACTGGAATGGAACTGAAAAGTACAAAATAATAATCTGAGAAGTAGACCGATTTAAACCAGTTTGGAATTGGTTTGTTTCTGGTGATAAACTGGTTCAGTCCCAAATTAGACATTTAGACCATGAACTGAATACGAACTTTGGATATTCTAATTTGAAAGTATTAATTTAGAACAACATTGTTTAAATTTGAGAAATGAGTCTTCTATAGAAAATTTGTTAAGAACGGAGCAAACTGAGGACCAGTTTAGAAAAACTCTAGAATTGCTACATGCCATTGAACCAAAACTAGTTTTTAAAAACTCTAGAACCAAGAACCAAACTGAATATAGCTGGTTTTTATCCAGTCATCATATGGTTTTTCGTTTTCGTTCTGGACCGATGTTTGCACACCCCTAGCATCCACCCTCCACAAATCAAACAGACACAAGGGTGTGTTCAAACTACTATTTTTTTGGCCCGTTTAAGTTGCATGTGTTAGTTGTGTTTCACGGGCTCAACTTTCCGTCTTAGTTGCTTTACATGCTTTTGTATGGCAGGTTCTTCTTTCTGGATGACATTACCGGATTTGAAATCACTTACCTTTTGGAGGTAAATGTTGAAATATATCCTGTTTTTTCTCGCAACTTAAAAATCTCTCTCTCTCTCTCTCTCTCTCTCTCTCTCTCTCTCTCTCACTCACACACAAACACACACAGCGAGAGACAGGCAAACAAAGTACTCAATTCATTCCCACACAAATTTGAGAGACCAAACATTCTTGTTGGATTGAGGTTTCTAACTTCGATTGTAATAACTGTTTCTTTTGTCCATCCAAGAATTGATGCTTTGTTTCTACATGTTGATGATGGTAAACTCATTTTTATCAGCTTCCAGAGCCGTTTAGTTTCATCTTCACCTGGTTTGCTGCTCTGCCCTTCATATTATGGTTATCCTTTACACTTACCAATGCCATTGTGCGAGACTTTTTGATATTGAAGGTACTATCTTCAACATCATATTTTACATGTTACAAATTAACAATAATCTTTGTATTAATATCTAATATCTAAATTCTACTTATTCAGGGCCAGTGTCCAAACTGTGGAACAGAAAATAATTCATTCTTTGGAACAATATTATCGGTTTCCAGTGGAGGTACAACCAACACAGTCAAATGCTCAAAGTAAGTATAATCTTGGAAACTTATATATGAAACGGTACCCACAAAACAGAGTACAAGAAAACAATATAAACAAATTGAACCTGTGATTTCAGCTGTCAAACCGCCCTAGTGTTTGATCAAGATACTCGCTTGATAACATTGCCTGAAGGAAGTGAAGCTTGAGTTTCTGGGTACGTACTCGCTTGATAGCATTTCTGTCAACATTGTATTTTCTTGATTTATAAACCAGAACCTGACTGTAACAAATGCAGGAGTTAAATTATCATCGACCACTAGCGTGCTACAGTCGGAGGAATATGTTACTGTAAATGTACCTAGGTTTTTTCCGAAATAGGGGAGGGGAGGGACAGCTTTATGTGTTTGTTTTAGGCAGCACATATTGTCATAGTCGATGTATGTTCATGTGAATAACATGGTACCATTGATTATGTATGTATGTTCATAT
Source organism: Centrapalus pauciflorus (assembly GCA_020465985.1). Classification (NCBI taxonomy): domain Eukaryota; kingdom Viridiplantae; phylum Streptophyta; class Magnoliopsida; order Asterales; family Asteraceae; genus Centrapalus; species Centrapalus pauciflorus. Next base: position 1,912,360 of record JAANYP010002523.1, read on the forward strand.
GTAATTATGTATATTTGTCACTGGGTGCAGCCTCTTTAATAACATCCCACATTATAGAATATTGGATTTGTGTCTTTAATATTTTTATTCATCTTGGTTTCATACTATAGTTGACTACTGAGTGATTTGTGGTGTTAGTGAATTTTTTAACTTACGATTTAATGCGATTAATAGTTCTTTTGGAGTTTATTATTATTATTATTTTATATTTTTCTAATTAATTATCCGATTGTTACAACTTAAATTGCATTAATCAATTTCGTATTAACCTTAACAATACTAATAGCCTATAGGTATCAGTCTATTAGGTAAAGTGAAATGGTCTGCTTACCCCTTTAACTTGACGTGAGATGAAGTTTTTCTTGCACTTGGCATGATTTATGAACATGATCTTTTGATCATATAATTCATAAGTTGACTGTATTAAGTTCACTGTCTGATAAAAATTAATTGTTATTTGTTTTATGCAAGGTTATCAAAATCGCGATTCAAATCGTAGGATCGTACGATTCTACAAGTGGATTTCGATTAGGATCGCTAGTAGGATCGATTTTGGGTAGGATCGTTAGTAAGATCGTAAGATCCTACGACGATCCGATCCTACATACGGTTTATTTTCGTAGGACCGTTAGTAAGATCGCAGGATCGTTAGGCCCTTCCATCTAGCCGCATATTTTTTAAATCCAAGGTACCAATATAGTCCTGCTCATGACTGTGATTCTTGTTTTATCAAAGCGACAGTATATACGTGTCTTGAAAGAATGGATAGGAAATGACTCTATTTTATTTATGATACAATCTTGTGATATATAATATTTAATTTCGGTAGGATCTTACGATCCCGATCCGATCCTATGATCCCGATCTTGCAATGACAAAAACGATCCTAGGTAAGATCTCGATCTTGACAACCTTGGTTTTATGTGCTGAATTAACTGTTGGAATAAAATAAGATTAGCAATTTACCATTCACTTTAATAAGATTTTTAACAATAAAATAGCTTTATTTAAGAAATTTTTTATCTAGTTGTAATTTTGTCAGAGGGAATAAAATTCAAAACTTTACATTTTAATGTACCTAATATTCCTTTAAAATAATATTTCTTGTTTCACTTCCATTTACACAAACCTGCAAACCCATCGGCCATCCATCACTCATTTTCTCCTCAAAGGCTCAAACCCCATACATAAATATAAAACAAGAAACCCAGCAAACATTATCGATTTTCTCAAAATAAAAATAACCACCCCCACCACACACACATATATTATATATATATATATATATATATATATATATATATATATATATATATATATATATAACCACTTGACATAGATCAAGTGGCCACCACCAAAGGTGGGGAGGCTTGCCTCTAGGAGAGGTCATGGGTTCAATCCCTGACATTGATGAATCTAATCTAACTTTGGGTGTAATACTAACAACTAACTAGCCTTTCAAAAAAAAAAAAAAAAATATATATATATATATATATATAGAATATGGTTCGAGAGAGTACCACCCCTTATGCAGCGCACCAGAAGGTACCACCTTAAAAAAACTTTTTTTGAAATTTTTTTTCATAAACATGTTTTAATTAACATTATGAAGATCATATGTAAATTTCACATACATTCACATCTCGTAGCTCCTAAAAAATGATGTGAACACACACTTACAAAAATTTGAAGACATGTGAACATGCATTTATGTGATGCGTGTTTTCATGCACTTAGAGTGTTCGGATTTGCTTGAAATTCACATATGATCTGTGTAATGTTAATTAAAACATGTTCATGAAAAAAAATTACAAAAAATTTATTTTTAAGGGTGGTACCTTCTGGTGCGCTGCATAATGGTTAGTACTCACTTGAACCTAAATCTATACATACATATATATATATATATATATATATATATATATATATATATATATAGATGGGATCATTGCAGAACCTAAATTTAGTGTAGAACTGTAGAACCAATATCGTCCATAGATTAGAATAATCTAATGGTTTTGATTAAAAGAGTTAAGTTTGGAATTAGTGAAAAAAAGATTGGTAATAGTGATATTTTAATTCTTGGAGGGGTAAAAAAGGAAAAGATTGGAAATAGCAAAAAGATTGACATTAGCAAAATAAATATCTTTTTTCTTTAAATTAAAATAACATTAATATTATTAATTTTTAAATCAAAAAAATTATACCATAAAAACGAGAATTTTATACTCTTTAAAACGAGACCGGTCATGATATATTTTTTTCGAAAAAATTTTACGTGTTTATTTTTCGTAAAAAAAAAAATTACCCAGACCACGATGCAATATATCATGGTGAGATAATGAGATCATTCGATATCGAATGAACACTTTGATATCGTATATTTAACGTCAATGCAACACTGCATATACGCTCATTATTAACAGAGCTAAAATAATAGTCACAATTAGTAGTCAAAGTTGGTGGATTTAACGAGAACGGTTATGATATATATTTTTTATTTTTCGTAAAAAAATTTTTACCCAGACCACGATGCAATATATCATGGTGAGGTCATGAGATCATTCGATATCGAATGAACAGTTTGATATCGTATATTTAACGTCAATGCAACATTGCATATACGTTCATTACTAACATAGCCAAAATAATAGTCATAATTAGTAGTCAAAGTTGGTGGATTTAACGAGAACGGTTATGATATATATTTTTTTATTTTTCGTAAAAAAAATTTTACACAGACCACGATGCAATATATCATGGTGAGATCATGAGATCATTCGATATCGAATGAACACTTTGATACCGTATATTTAACGTCGATGCAACACTGCATATACGTTCATTATTAACAGAGATAAATAATAGTCAAAATTAGTAGTCAAAGTTGGTGGATTTAACGAGAACGGTCATGAATATATTTTTTTGAAAAAAAATTTACGTGTTTATTTTTCGTAAATTTTTTTTACCCATACGACCATTCGATGTCGAATGAACACTTTGATATCGTATATTTAACGTCGATGCAACACTGCATGTCCATTATATATTAAAAGAGTAAAAAAAAAAGTCAAAGTGGACAGTCAAACTTGGTAGGCTGCTATTAATTCAATGTTAATTGTATAATTACCATCTTATCCCTAGTGTTATATTATAATCTAATGGTTTAGATTGGTTCTATGGTTCTGCACTAAATTATGGTTCTGCAATGATCCCATCCCTATATATATATATATATCTGTGGGTCGTGCATGGTTAAGGAAGCACGAGAGAGGTGGAGCAGTGGCAATGATAGGGAGCGTGGAGGGTGATTGGTATTCGGTGATGAGATGTAGAAGACGGTGTTCTAGTAATAGGAAATGGTTGTTTGTGGAGGATGAGGGAAGAAGATCGAGTGAAGGCATTAAAGATGGGAACGTCATTTGTAAAGGATGAAGCAAGGGGGTGGATTCTGTGTTTTCAAGGATAGAAAAAAGAAAGAAAGATGGGAGTAACAAATGAGATCTAAATGGGGTACACAAGAGGTGAAGTAATTTATTGAAAGTACGAACCGTTTTTTTTACTGTTTAGAATAAGTCACCATCAAACAAACCTTAATTTAAGTGAGATGATTGATTTTTTTCCATCAAGTCTAATAAGTTGTATATTAACCACAATTTATTATGTATAAAAAATGCATCTAAACGTTTATTCTTACTATATTATTAATTATGACAACCATTTTCAATTCATGCAACAAAATAAAAAAAATTATATAATACATGTGGTTATGAATTTTAAAATCGTTTTAATAATACGAATAATATTCCATATTACGGCAAAGTCAACTGTACGTAAATATATATGTATATATATATCAGACGTGGGATATAATCTTTCAAAATCTCTAGACTATAAGCATTGGACACGTGTCTAGCCCTATGAAACTAGCATACGTACAACCTGCTCGCACGTTGTCATCGAATTTGATTCATAAATTAACTCTGAATACTAGTGTACGTTGTTATAAGTTGAATGCTTAATTATATAATATATTATAGTACGGTGTTTATTATGAAAAAAACCAACATGTTTTCATGTTTTTTTGTGTTTCCGTCCCTCTATGTTGTTTTTTTCAATAAAAAAAGTCAAGTTAGTTTTTTATTTTTGGTTTATTAAAATTTGGACATTATAACTCAGTTTCTCAGTTTTTAAAAACTTGGTTCACAAATTATAACCGGGGTCTAATGTCCAAATTTCACAAAACCAAAATGAAAAAAATACGAATGGATGAAAACGCAAAAAAAGTGAAAACATGTTGGTTTTTTTCATAATAAACCTTATGGGCTATGGTACGTATCATGCCAACACTTTTGTTAATTCAATAATAATTAATCAGATATATATGTTAACGTACATGCATCGTCGTTTATTGTGGGATACCTCAATTTCCAAATTCATGAAGTCCCTTAATTAATTCGATTAGTTTTAATTAATCGGATTTCTGATAATATGTAAGATTGTATAGTGGTTAATTAATTTGCCAATCTAATTATATATAGTCGGTCCAAAGGAGGTTAGATACTTAGATGGTGTAGAAGATGTTGACTTTAAAAATATATATAAAATTAAGTTTGGTATATAATATACAAAGGTTGACTTACAAATGTCAACCTTCGTGACAGTCACAAAACATTTGTTGCTAGTTAGTTTTTTTTGGGTCCTATAAATACCTCATTACCCTTATATTAATGTTAAGTCAATAAGCATCACTTGTAAGTACGTACGAACCTCAAGAAATCCAAAACAATATATATATATATAATTTCCATCGATCAACTAATGGCTTCATTGAGATTTTGCTTCTTCTTCTTCATCTTCACAGCACTGTTCTCGTTGTTCGTAAACCCTACTAGCGCTGTCTACCATGGCTATGTGCCGAGTCCATGGACCCTCGCTCATGCCACCTTCTACGGGGATGAGACTGCATCTGCGACCATGGGTACGTTATTTTACTTAATTATTGATCAAGTAAATCAAGGCCGCTCCTATCGTTTTTGGGGTCCGGGGCAAAAACTTACAAAGAGTACTCTAAACATGCAAGTATATATAACATTTAAAGATTAAATGAAACAACCATGTAAATATGTACATAAATATCACAATCAATTAAACTAGCTAAACAAGTAAACTCCTAGTATTAACTTAGATATTAGAGAAAAAAAAATTTTTTTGGGCCCCTTGGCTGTTTAGCCCAGGTTGCACACCCCAATGGGCTGGTCTTGAAGTGAATTTGCATACAAGTCCAACATTTAATTTGCGAGTACGTACGTGCGTGTTACAGGAGGTGCTTGTGGATATGGAAACTTGATAAGTAATGGATACGGGACGGATACAGCTGCGCTGAGCACAACCATCTTTAACGATGGATATGCTTGCGGACAGTGTTACCAAATACGGTGTGTCCAGTCACCATGGTGCTACACAGGTTACACTACCGTTACTGCCACCAACCTCTGCCCACCCAACTGGTCTCAGGATTCAAACGACGGTGGATGGTGCAACCCTCCCAGAACCCATTTTGACATGGCCAAGCCCGCTTTCATGAAAATTGCTCAATGGAAGGCTGGTATTGTTCCAGTCATGTACCGAAGGTGTGCATATTTTTCATACTTCTAAAAACACAAATATAATATCATTATCGGTAGAACCGGTAATCAAAATTACCATCTCAACAATAAACTTTAAGTACAAGCTAGTATCAATGGGAAAAAAATAACTAGATTAGTCATTTGAGTAGTTTCAGTAAAGTAACATACATTTGTATGACTTTAACCCTTTATACGTTTAAATGTATATATACAAGTGAAGTTGGCTAACATGTTATTTATTATTTTTGTGATGTTAGGGTACCATGTAATGGGATTAGGAAAGGTGGCATAAGATTTAGTTTTCAAGGAAATGGGTACTGGCTTTTGGTGTATGTTATGAATGTTGCTGGTGCTGGTGACATCCATCAAATGTGGGTGAAAGGGACGAAAAGCGGTTGGATTAGCATGAGCCATAACTGGGGTGCTTCGTACCAAGCGTTTGCGACTCTTCAGGGTCAAGCCCTCTCCTTCAGGCTAGCTTCATACACCACAAAACAAACCATAACCGCATACAATGTCGCCCCGGCTAACTGGAACTTAGGATTGACGTACCAAGCCAACGTCAACTTCCATTGATTCATCCATCGATGCTTACAGGGTTTGAGTTCATCTGTATATCGACCTGCAAGTTGCTTTTGTAATTTTATGTGGAGTTGATTAGTAATCATTTTGTATTTGACTCGTCCATCCCATTAAAATTGCAACATTTGAATGGGTTAGTGATGAATAATTTGGCATATATATATATATATATGCTTATCAACATTTTAATATTAATATATTAATTGATGTTGTTCATGCATCAGGCATATCTCAGTTCATATCTCTATAATCTCAACTTTAAACCATTTTTCCAATTTATTTCAAAAGCAAATTAATTGTTTCAGTTAATTATCATAATATGATGGTTATGCATGCTTACTATACATACGTACATGTGATCCTCGAATATTTAAATTCCGGTGATCTTTACTTTTTAGTTAACAAAACTAGCTTAATTAAGCTAAGACTTTGTTATTTTAGCTTAGGGCTAATTGCTAAAATTAGTAACAACTTTATATTTTCTAACATTTTTAACAATATTATCTATTTGTTATCATTAATAACATCAAATTTTATATTTATTTTATCATTCATAGCAAAATGTGAAAAAATTGTTGCAAGATTAATTCCAAATATATTGTGTCAAATAAACTACATTTTTTAACTATGTGGCAAGATTAATTCTAAACGCAAATAGTCAATTATTAATGAAAGCAATTGAAATACTTTAAACTAATTATTTACGTTACAATAACGTAATAATCACCAACATAACGCAAAACCAAACACCATATTAATCCATAGGTCTCCCGATTAAATCCAAATAACCACCCTTGTTCTTAAAACACCACTTGACATTCACTTCATTGATCACTTAATTATATTATCATGTGATTATAGTACTTGAACATGTTTCTCAAAAACATCCACAAATAATTAATCGACTTACTCTTAATTACAAGCGTACGTACGTGAGATATATAGATTTATCTGAGGTTGTTTACATGACACACACCATGCATGCATCTTGAATTTTACTGATATATATAATATGACTCATGTTTGTACGTTAAGCATGTTATCCAAATGTTTTGTATTCTATTTATTTATGATAAGAACTTGTTTGTTTATCTTTTAAATTTTAATGGAATAATTAAGAAGCTAATTTATCTTTAAATGATTTTATTAAAAAGTAAATTAACAAACAGCTGCTAACTCAAATGCATATTGAGTTGAAGAATTAAGCCACATATTATTGATACATCGAGTCCCTCCCATGCACCGAGCTTTAGCACATATACGTACTTACGTGAAACAGAATGAAGTATATTAATTAATTAGTTAAAATATATAGCTGCTTCTTGAGTTACGGATACTGGTTACTTCAACGATAATTCGGGTGCAACATGTATATATCTTGACATCTTGCATCCACTCCATCAGGATCAAATACAATGAAATTAATCAATATATGTGCATTTTAGTTTATCCTGCTTTAAAAATCATGTTTCTTCATTAAAGTCATCAAACATATTGAAATTAATGTGCATATTATTCATGAAAATGGTGCTTTGATGTATGTTCCGATAACCCTTCTATTGATCAGTCTAAGTTACATGACACTTAAACTCCCAACTTAATTGAGTGAGCCCAATTAATAACACAATATATTTTGTATTTCCAAATATAATTAATTAAATACATATTAACGTATATTCATGTAGATATAGGTTCAAGTAAGTATCACCGGCCTACTACGCAGCGCACTAGAATGTATCACTCTTAAAATTACTTTTTTGGAAAAAAATTTCATAAACATGTTGAATTAATATTACACAGATAATATATAAAATTCACGTAAATTCACACATTCCAGGTGCATGAAATTACGCATCATATAAATGCACGTTCATATATATGCAAATTTATGTAAGCATACGTTCACATCATTTTTTAGGAGCTAGGAGATATGAATGTCTGTGAATTTTACATATCTTCGTAATGTTAGTTAAAACATGTTATGAAAAAAAAAATTCAATTTTTTTTTAAAAGATGGTACCTTTTTGGTGCGCTGTATAATTAGTGATACCCTCTCGAACCATATATGTATTGTATTAATCACGGTAATTTTGGCAATTTTAATATGTTGAGACTTCAAATTAATTGTACCCTAACAACCCAGCATACATACAAATACAAGTATACAACCTGCTGGCACGTTGAATCGTCAACGAGTTTCATGAGGGGATTTCATTAACATTTATTTATTAGGGTACGTACCGTAACTTACGTATACAATTTTCTTCTATTTGTTTTATTATCGTATATAACTTGCCTCAGTTTTAATATTTTAAATAAAAGAAATAGATACCAAAAATTGTTCTTTAAAGAAATATAATCAACTTTGACCAACAAATTGATGTCAACCTTCGTGAGGGTCACAAAACCCACGTACGTATACCCCTTTCTAGTATTTTTATTTTAGTTATTGGCACGTACTTTGGCAGTTTATGAATTTAATCCTCTATATATAAATGGTTTTTTATGCTTAAGTGAATTGAATAAGCAGCATCACTAATTAATTAAGCACAACTTAAAAATGGCTACATTTGATCTTTCATGGAGATTTTACTTCTCCTTTACCATCGTCATACTCATCTTCGTAAAACCTACTCGAGCAGTCTACCATGGCTACGTGTCAAGTCCGTGGACCCTCGCACATGCCACATTTTACGGGGACGAGACTGCATCTGCAACCATGGGTACGATAATATTATTGCTTAATATATTGCCTATAACAAATACAGATCATCGAACAGCTAGTAGTGTTAACTTCAATTCAAGAACGGATCTTTTAAGGGCCAAGGAGGTTGAGATCCTCCAAATGCAGCTAGTACTTTAAGTTTTTTGCGTTTTCGTCCCTCCATGTTATTTTTTTTCCATAAAAAACCTTAAGTTGTTTTTTTATTTTTAGTTTAGTGAAATTTGGACATTAGACTCCGGTTATAATTTGTGTACCGGGTTTTTAAACAATGAAAAACCGGGTTTTAATGTCGAAATTTCACTAAACCAAAAAGAAAAAAATATATAACTTGAGGACTTGTATAGAAAAAAAATAACATGGAAGGACGAAAATGCAAAAAATACGAAAAACATGTTGGTTTTTTTTCGTAATAAACTCAATACATAATTAGAAAACCTTAATTTAACAGTTTGATCCCTCCAATTTCTTGAAAATATAACATATAATTATTTTGGCTTCTTCAATAACATTTTTCAAGTTTGGCCACTGGTTAACATGAAGTAGTGCATGCAAATCATAATGTTTCAATTAATTTAGGAGGTGCTTGTGGATATGGGAACTTAATCACAAACGGATACGGGACGGATACAGCTGCATTGAGCCCGGATATCTTTGTCAATGGATACGCTTGTGGACAGTGTTACCAAATTCGGTGTGTCCAGTCTCCATGGTGCTATGCAGGTTACGCCACCGTTACTGCCACCAATTTAGGCCCACCCGACTGGACCCAGAATTCAAACAAACGTGCTCCCCGAACCCATTTCGACTTGGCCAAGCCAGCGTTCATGAAAATTGCTCAACCGCAGGGCGGCATCGTTCCTGTTATGTACCGCAGGTACATTAATCAATTAAAATCTCTTCATTTTCATAAGATCTATTCTTTAACGATGTGTTCTTAAAACTTTATTAACAATGGAAGAAAATGAAAATAAAAGGAAATCAATAAAAGTGAAATTAGTTTGTATTCTTTTTTATTCTTTAGGATGGAAAGGAAATGAAAAGAAATGAAATTGTAGTGTTTTTTGCTCTAAAATTTTCCTTCCAAAGGTGGGGAGAAACTAATGGGAAGAAAATATCAATTTTCTTTCTTTTATTTTCCCCTCCTTAATTTTCTTTCCACCCGAACACAGCGTAATTGCTAGTTGATTAATTAATTATTTGATGAATTTAGGGTAGCTTGTAATGGGATTAGGAAAGGTGGCATAAGATTTAGTTTTCAAGGAAATGGGTACTGGTTTTCGGTGTATGTAATGAACGTTGCTGGTGCGGGTGACATCCATCAGATATGGGTGAAAGGGACGAAAAGCGGTTGGATTAGCATGAGCCATAACTGGGGTGCTTCGTACCAAGCGTTTGCGACTCTTCAGGGTCAAGCCCTGTCATTCAGGCTAACTTCCTACACCACAAAACAGACCATTACGGCTTACAATGTCGCCCCGGCTAACTGGAACATTGGTTTGACATACCAAGCCAACGTCAACTTCCATTGATCCATTCGATCACCTAGCAGCTGGCTTTGCATGATTATATATGATTTTTAAACACCTCGTTTCATTTCATAATTGATCATCATATCACCAATTCATTTAATTTATATATACCCAAACATTCGAGGGGGGTTGGTGATCGTTGATTGATCATTTTGTAATCTACATCCATCCCGTCGGAATTTAAGCATTTTAACGGGTTAGAGATGATTTTAGTTTGCTTGTATCTCTTAATTTTTGCATCAAGAGTACGTGTAACGTGTCTATATATATATATATCATACAATTTTTTGTATAATAACTACTTAATTAATGGCCTTGTATGATTACGTATTAAGGTTTTGCCTCATGACAAGATCCAAACTTTCCTAATCAATCTAAAAGATAAAGAAAAAGAAAGGAGTATCAATTAATGGCGTGAATCGTATGTTTTTTTTTTAACAACAAAAGGTGGAACTAATTAGGAGCTTCAGTAATGACATCACCCCCGCCTGGAACATCCGAATGCATTAACTAACAATCCAAACAAAACAAAGGCTAGCAAGAAGCTAGCAAGATCGAGTACTATATTATATATAGCAAGATCAAGATATAGTCTATATATATATTGTGGAAAATTAAGGTGAGGAATCGATGGAACATGAAATTGTTGAATTAGCTAGAGGTAAATAAAATTCGGAGAAAATTAATGTTTTGCATGATATAATTATAGGATCTTGGATCGGCCACGTACCATATGGATATTTAGTAATTGCAAATATCACTGGGTATAAATTATTGATGTCAAAGTGACCAAAATTAAGTGGAGTTTGTTTAATTGGCATTTGGTTGGTTTGCTGTTTGAGAAATTGCTTACCTCTATAATTTTTTTGTCTTTTCGTCTTTCCATCTTATTTATTTCCATAAAAATTTTCAAGTTAATTTTTTTTTTTTTTGGTTTAGTGAAATTTGGACAATAGAACCCGGTTTTTCAGTTTTTAAAAACCCGGTTCACTAATTATAACCGGGGTCTAATGTCCGAATTTCACTAAACCAAAATGAAAAAATTAACTTGAGGACTTTATGAAAAAAAATAACATTGAGGGACAAAAGTGCAAAAAATGTAAAAACATATTGTTTTTTTTTTCATAATAAACCCAAGAAAAAATATTGAAATTTGAATGTTTTCGTTCAAATTCAATTGTTCCATTTTTCGTGGATCTTTAACGGATGCAAAAATGTTGAATTTGCTTAAAAATATCAAGTCCTAGGAAGTTGATGGTGCATGGAATGTAAGAGTATGTTTGACAATCAACTTTTGAGAGTTTTTGAAAGCTTTTTGATTTTTAAAAGTTAAAGCTCAAAAGGATTCAATTGTATTTTAAAATATAAAAAAGCTTAAACTTTTTTATCAGAAATTAAAGCTCCCAAAAGTTTTTCCACAAGAAATATGCTTGACATAACTAGTTAGCTCCGAGTTGGAGATATTAGTTGGAGTTTTTAAGAGTTGTGGTTTTTTGAAATAGTTAGAGCTTTTAAATTTTATAAATATGTTTGGTAAAGTAAATATAGATGTATGTTTTTGCATTAAATGACATAAAAAGACATTAAAATTATTTTAAAGTTGTAGTTTATGATTATTATGAGGGTAAAAATAATAATTTTTTAAAACAAAAGCTCAAGCTTATTTTGAAAGCTACTTCAAGTATTTCCTCGAGAAAAAGCTTTTGGGAGCTTTCATTTCCGAATTAAAATCTCAAGGTTCTATGAATCAAATAGGGCTTCTGAGCTTTAGCTAAAGCTCCCAAAGCTTATTGTCAAACACGTCTGAGAAACTACTTAAAGTAGCTTTCAAAAGAAACTTGAGTTTTTGGTCTAATAAAATTACTTTCTTACTCTCATAGTAATTATAAATTACAAATTTAAGTTAATTTTATTGTCTTTTACGTCATTTAACATTAAAACTACAACTATAATTAATTTTACCAGTCATAATTATAAAAACTAAAAAGCTCCAACTATTTCAAAAAGCTCCAGCTTGAAGCTACAACTAGTTGTGACTAACATACCCTAATTAGCAGGATCAATTTTTTTTTTTTTTTTTGTCTCCCCGACTGATTTTGGAGTTTTATATTGAATTGTTGTATTGTTGATTCAACTTGGATTTAGATGGTATTTTAATTGTATTTTTTTTTCCTACAAACTAATTACTTAGTGTTATATAAATAAGAAATAGTTTAATTAATTAAGAAGCGAAAGAACGATCCTTGTTTCTATTTCAAATTCTGTTTGTTTACTTTTTAATAAAATTATTAACAAGTTATTTTATCTGATTTTTTTATGATTCCGTTGGAAAAAAAAAAAAAAAAAAACAAGCCTTGATCAGATCACATTCACATAAGTGGGATCACAAAGTTAAAGAATTGACATGACTACATAATTGTTGGCATCTCATTAGATGAAACAATAAAAATGGCTATGACTTTGACTTTTCAAACATAATAAATTGATATTGAAAAGTCCCTTTAATTTAAATAGAGTTAATTACAAAAATGTCCCTGTGTTTTGTCCTAAATTTTGGATTTGGTCCCTGGACTTTTAATTTTGCAGAATCGGTCCTTAATTTCATAGTTTGTTTGCAATTTTGGTCTCTCAACCTATTAACTTTTCTAATAGACCAAATTACCCTTATTTTGATGCAAACTATAGGGACCATTTCTACAATCAATTTTTTAACTCTTCTTTATTCTTAATTAAATAAATTATATTTTAGTGTTATTTAAATTTAATAAACTATAAAAAATAGAAAAGAATTATTTAAATATTTATGTTGGTTCATAAATAATTTAGATATTTTTAGTCTTAATTAATTTTAATTTACTATAATCAAAGTGTAAACCAATCAAAATTTATAATCGAAAAAATTATTTATGTTTAGAAATTATTTTTTAAAGGCTTCATAAATAAGAAATTTTTTCTCTATAAATATTTATATTGGTTCATACATTCATAATAAAAAATATTTATGTTGATCAAACCACAAAGACCATTTATGTAATTGACTCTACTTTATTTTCAATGTTAATTAACTTTAATAAAATTATAAAAAATTATTTATGAGACAACAATTTAGTTAAAGTTAAAAATATTAAAGAACTTAAATAAATAAAAATTTAACGTTTAATTTGACCGATTTAAAAAAACTTGCAAATGGTCTAAGACAACTCAAATTTTTTTTATTTAACGTATCAATTATTTTATTATTTTAACTTTTAATTACACCAAAAACGATTTAAAATTTTAGGTCCATACAACATCTTTGAGATTCATGATTAACAACTTTAATCATCAAACTTTGGTTTGTCAAACCTTTACATAAAAATCGAGAAATATAAATAGGTTTTTAATCTTTTTTCGTCTTTTCAGATTGACTTTTCATTTTAATCCGATTAAATCGACACCTTAAAAATTTAAACCAGTTAGATTTATCACTTTACCATTATCACATTGCTTTGATACAAATGTAAACGGATTATAAAGTTTAACGTTTAATTTGACCGATTTAAAAAAACTTGCAAATGGTCTAAGACAACTCAAATTTTTTTTATTTAACGTATCAATTGTTTTATCATTTTAATTTTTAATTACACCAAAAACGATTTAAAATTTTAGGTCCATATAACATTTTTGAGATTCATGATTAACAACTTTAATAATCAAACTTTGGTTTGTTAGACCTTTACATAAAAATCAAGAAATATAAATAGGTTTTTAATCTTTTTTCGTCTTTCAATTTGACTTTTCATTTTAATCTGATTAAATCAACACCTTTGTCATTATCACCTTGCTTTGATACAAATGTGAACGGATTATAAAATAGAATCTTTTAGCCGATTTTATTTAAGAAGAAAGTAAAATATATTTGACCAACAAACATATTTTTATAATAAATTTATGAAACAACATAAATAATTATAGAGTCAAATATTTTTATAATATTTTATATACGAAACCTCTAGAAAATAGTTTCTAAACATAAATGATTTTTTTTTTATAAATTATGATTGGTTTACACTTTGAATATAGTAAATTAAATAATTAATCAAGACTAAAAATATCTAAATTATTTATGAACCAACATAAATAATTAAATAATTTTTTCTTTTTTTATAGTTTATTAAATTTAAGTAACACTAAAAAATAATTTATTTAATTAAGAATAAAAAAGAGTCAAAAAAAAATTAATTGTAGAAATGGTCCCTATAGTTTGCATCAAAATAAGGGTAATTTGGTCATATTAGAAAAGTTAATAGGTTGAAGGACCAAAATTGCAAACAAACTATGAAAATAAGGACCGTTTTTGCAAAATTGAAAGTTCAGGGACCAAATCCAAAATTTAGGACAAACCACAAGGACCATTTTTGTAATTAACTCATTTAAATATTTAACAGTTATAGGAGGGACGTCGATTTCTCAATAAATAGAATTTAAAATGTCAAATGAAAAAACAATGTAGTTAGGGTATCTATCAATAACCATGTTCTCTAGTACAAATTTTTATTAAGTTTCGCTTGTGTGGATGCGTAAGTTATATTATTTAAATAGCTACAACTTTTTTTACAATAATATAATTAATAAAATTTATAACATCAAACCAACAAATAAATTTATAATATAATACTTAAATAAATAGTATTTTAAACAAAATTAAAAACCTAATTATTATTTAAAAATAAAATATCCAACTAAAAAGTTGGTCGGTTTTATAGTGTTGTTCATTGGATTTGATTGTTGGATAAAGGGTGCAAAGAAGTTGTTCCATGGAGTATTGGAATGGATTATATACAACTATATATGTGACTCTTATGGAATTAGAGAAACCGAGTTCTCTACGCATTTAAAAATTTTGTGAATGGTCACATATATTTATGTGACTAGTAATCCAAGTGAATGATCATTCATATCATTCACATGATCTTTTTTTATTATTCACAAGATTCATTTTTTAAATTTTTGATGTTGTTCATTTTGATAGTTAGTCTTATAATGTTGTCTTATATATGTATATGCAAAAAAAAGTATGTGGATAATCATTTACAAAAAGTATATTTATTTGATTATTTCAGTTTTAATTAAGTCGTGATCAAATAGTTTTTCTATCGATATTATTTAATTATTAATATTCTGATTTAACTTTATTGAATAATCTTTTTCAAAATCATTAAACAAACATGCATATAGCAGCATAGGTAGTTTTAGATCATCTATTTTTTTTTATAAAGATTAGTTTAAAATAAATAAATGGATGTGGAACTTTTATTAATATGTTTATATATGCCAATATATCGTTAAATTAAAATCTAAAACTTTACTTGATTTGTCGATATCTATATGTATTCTTTTATATAGATCTTTATAAAAGAAAAGGAAGCGCTAAGAGTGTGATTTTTTACCGATTCTCAAATTTATTTTCCTGATTAATTTTAAATTCTATTCAAGTTTTATAATTATTTAATATATATCCATATGACATGATTATATAATATGAATTATGAAACATGCATGATTGTGTAAAACTCCATGCTTCAATCAATGGCAAACACACAATAATTTTAGATCTAAAGTAACATTCATGTCTAATATAGTGATAATTGCAATAAAAAAAAATATAAATTGGTTTAGATTTATTTTATTTCATATAACAAACTAACTAATTCGTCTTTATAATACCAAGCAGCCTCATTTGTCAGAAAATATCTCTAAACAATTTAATCGTTGATTTTGATTATCCTAAAGACATCTATTTATAAATTCATTAAACATATATATCAATCATTTAACTAATCTCTAATGTTCAAGTCTTTACCTTGATCGATCGATGTTTTTTGTTAATTAATAATCTATTTTGAATTTGATATTTTAATTGAATCTGCCAAAACAGCGGTGTGTTTACATCTCTTGTTGTACGACAACCAGATTCTTAATCTCGATCACTAACAATGAATTGAGTTAATTTAATTAAAAAACGTATTTAGAGATTAATTAATAATATTACAACTAATTAAGAAAGAATTAATCTGTGGATACAACTTCGTACAAATCGAAGAACTAATTACACTCAACTTACCTAGGATGATGATGATGATGAGGTCGGATCACATGTCCAGCCATGGAAACTTGAAGTGCTTCCTCTTCATAAGCCCTTCTTTCCAACTCTTCCATTCTTGCTTTCTTCTTCACTTTCACAAACATTGCAATCAAGAGCAACCCCAAAAGAAATGCCCCGATCGCCGCCCCAAACGAGCTCCCAAACACCACCTTCCACCGCTTTATCTTCTTCTTCTCCGGCAACGATATCGGCGATTCTACCACCAACCCGAAATGACCATTCCTCGTGCTCCCACAAATGTTTGGTTCAACCTCTTTTTCGAGTGTCACCTTACCATCATCTCCAAATGTTGCACACATTTGTATCTTACCATGCAATGTGTTGTTTTTATTCTTTGTATAATTACTAAAATCTATCTTTATACCATTTACGCTCGAGGACGACTGAATTTTAACCTCGAATTGCACGTTAAATTTCGAATCGTCCACAGCGTTATACGCTAGTAACCCTAACACAGGTGACACCAGTTGATAACCTAGTAATTCGTCGTAATTATCGTAATAAATGTTGGACCAATTGCTTCCTAGGTTTTGTGTTACCACAAGAACTCTTTCCACATATGGATGAACATCCACACCAACTCCTAAATGAAACTCATTAATTGTTGCACCATACCTCTTGAGGCTTCCACACCGATACTTGACGGTGCTAACGTTGATCCCGGTGAGATTTGATGGCAAACGGACGTTATACGAGGTGCCGGTTTTGAAGTTTTTGTATGACTTGAAGGTGTAGTATCGTATCGCGAGGTCGAGGAGTCTTGTGGACTTGATCCCATGAACTTGGATGAGAATATTTGTGGGTAATGCCAAGAAAACAAGAAGGAGGCAGGTGATGGTGAGAGTGAAAGACAGATTGTTAGAGGCCATTAATAAGTTGAGAAGTTGAATGTGTTTATGTGCATATCTTGACAAGTTTCTGCTTTCTTTTTAAGTTGAAAAGAGGAAAGTAAAGGGTTTGTTTAAGGTAGTTTTATACTGGCAAAAAATGTGCAGATTACTGACAGAGAGTTGGGTCTTGTGGGGTTGTAATTAGTCTTGATTATTGTTTGTCAAAAAGGGTTTTAAAAAATAAAAAAAGTTTGTTGCTTTTTAAGGGGGTGTGTGTGGTGGTGGGGTGGGGTTGAGGGGGAGGTGGTGAATTAAAATCTTCTTTGCATGGGGTGACAGTTGTAAATGTGAAAGTTATGGTAATAAACAACTTAAGAAAAACACGAGGGTGGCCACCAAGTTTCTATAAAGGGCTTGAGTAGGGTTGTTACCTGGGTTCGATTCTCACTAGAGGCGGATTTTGGGGTTTTTCCCTTCAGGTGAACTAATCTAACTATAAAGATTTTAATCTAACTAGGAGATCGTGGTGGGGATCGAACCAGGATCTGTCGGCACTTAGGCCTAGGCGATAACCACTACACCAGCCGTTCAAAAAAAAACAACTTAAGAAAAGGTGATGGAACATGTAAATTAATCCTAATCCTATTGCTATATTCTAAAATAGTGAGATTAAAAGTATGTGGTTATTTCATGTAAACGGATAAGACATCCATTAGAGTAGTTGGGGTGCATTGGGCTATCGATCTCGAGCTACTACATATATGAACTGGGTCGCCCGGGTATAGAAACTATGGATTACTGTGTATGGATCACCAGCCTAGCCAGAGTGTATATATATTTCAATGCATGTATGTATATGTAGTTATTCATATACAAAATTCTATATATAAAATAAAAGAAATTATTCACATGATTATTATATGCATGTCTTTCTATAAAATTGAAAAGGTTAATAACGTATAATCAATTAATCATCAATGTTTTTATTTTTATCATGACATTTATTTGTGTACTTGATTAATTGTCACACACATGTTTAATTGTTTCAATTTGTAGCTATTATTGCTCAAGAAGGCCATGAAATTGACCGACTAATTTAGTGATGGCATGGACACCGATTTGATGATTATGCTTTGACATCATCTGAATGTTTATTATAACATTAATAGTAATTAATATATAGACTATATTTGGTAGAGAGCTTTTAAGAGCTTTTAGAAGCTTTTATTTTAAATAAGCTCTACTAAAAAATAAAAGTTTTGTTTGGAAGGATACATAGAGCTTTCATTTTCTAAAAAATAAGCTCTTTTATAAAAAGCTAGTAGAAGTAGCTTTTGAAAAGCTCCGGAGCTTTTAGTCAAACATATTTACTTTTTTACCCTTCTATTAATCATAAACTACCACATTTAATTAATATTAATGCCCTTTTACGTAATTAATACTAAAAACTACAGCTACAACTACTTTTACCTAACACATTTATAAAACTAAAAGCTCCAGCTCTTTTAAAAAGCTTCAACTCTCAAAAGCTTCAGCTACTAAAAGCTCTACCTCTTTTAAAAACACAAAGCTACAGCTAGTTTTGCCAAACATACCCATAATCTAATCCAATTATTCAGATACAATAATATACGTACTGGATCATCGAAAAAAGATATATATAACAACTAACTATTTATAACTAAAAAAATAAAATTATTATTTTTTGAACGGCAACTAGCTTACTCCTAGTCTACCCCTATGTCCAAGTGGGTTTACCACCTAAATTTCAATTTGTCTCCAACGGGAGTGGAAGGTAATTAATGAGATTTGAAGTATTGTGCTAGATGCACACCCTCCATAATTAATTTTTATCTAATCATACACTCTTTTTCCTCACGTTATTTTTCTTAATGACACGGGTATCACTGACTAAACTTAATTATTTATCTCACGTTCAAGGGTGGGGGGCGATTTGAAATGTAAGGCGCCCAAAGTGATGGGGTTGAGGTTGGAGGAATGATTTTGTAGGGCGAGGGTTGTCTAATGATTGTGATTTGGTTTGTCAAAAGGTATAAAAAGTGGGGGCATAGCGTGCTTAGGGATTTGACAATGGGCTCCCATCTCAATCATATGTATTGTGTGTGGCTTTTTCATCCACATATAATAATTTTCTATCAACGGGGTTTAACTCATTTGATAAGAGTGGTGATATTCAAATGTGATGTTGCAGGTTCGACTCCCGCCGAATGCAAGTTTGGATTTAGGTAGTAAAAGTAAGTTCTGAAGTCCTCTATTGAGGCAAATGGGTAGATTATGAGTAACAGTAAGTTAGTAAATTTTAATAATTTTCTTTTTCTTTTTTTCCTTCCCTCAACCTCATTTTTTTAAACATGTTTCCGTAATAACCATTTGATATATGGTTGAAGATATTGAACAAATTTATAATTAAGATTCAATAATCAAATCATCCACAAGTCTTAATTTTAGCTTCTTTATGTTGGTTGTATGTCTTCAAAAGGAAAGTTATCTTCTTTTTTTTATAACACTATTTATGTTTTCTCCATAATTACTTAACATACTAGTATTATATATACTCGCTAATTACAAGAAATTAATTATATAACCGTTGTCATTGGAAATAAATCACACTATTATGTCATCACACATATAATGATATAATTTACTCTTGGATGATCCCATTATCCATGTTAATTATTGATCGGTACATCATTCACAATAAACAAGTAATACCTAAAATACAGATTCAATTAAATTCATTATCTTTGAACTTTATCGTTTAAATTTCTATTAGATTGAAACAAATCTTGATAAACTAAAATAAAATGATCCCTTAATATTAATATTTTCAAAAGTAAATTCTTAAGTTAAACTTTTTCAACATGGTTTAATAGCCGGTGAGAAAGCAATTATTTTGACAAAACTAGTAAATTAATATTTGGTCAATAGCAAATTAGCAATAAGAATGAGTTCAACTTACAAAGTACCCTTAAAAATATCATTAATATATAGAGTAAACTACATAATGGTCCATGTGGCTTACATAAAATTATGACAATAGTCCTACAACTTTCAAGGTTGCATAGATAGTATCTTAAAATACTATTTGCTAGTAAAAATGGTCAATCATCTGTTAGTCAGGTGTTAACTTTTTAAAATCGATATCTTTGCCATTTCTCTCATACATTCAGTTTTAGTCGTTTTAACAAAATTTCATTTTTGGGTTTGAATTTAAATTGTTCTTTTAATGAATTGTGTTTTTGTTCATTAATAAAAGTTTATATATACAAAATACATGTAATTTGATTTTTATTTGTATATTTATTAAAAATTGTTGCTTTGTGTAATGTGAATATATAAATTTATGGTTTCCAGTATTTGGATCCTCGAAAGTATCAACTAATGTTTCCGTCGATGCGTTCTTTTTGTGAGGTCTACAATTTAGCTTTTTCTGGACCTTTTTTACGTTCACTTGAACCTCCGGTTGACATCCCCACGATTGGTACAAATATTGGTTCATCGCTTTCTGACAATTCCAGTTGAGTTTTAGATATTGCTCATCGTCGTCGGATGGTTTTGCAGTAACCAACTAGAAACGGGTTTAGACACTCATGAAATTTGGTTTGCAAAAAATTATGGAGTTTATTGAACTGGTGGTAAAAAAGGTTGTTGAAATGATTGTGAATAAAATATGTGGTATGGTGTGGGTGAAAAAGGTTGTTGAGAAAATTTTGGTTGAAAATTTTGTTGTTGCGGTAGACGGAATGAAGAGGAAGTTCGAGAATCATAGATAATGAATGTGAAAAAAATTAGGATTATATAATAACATAGTTTTAAATACAAATATCATAATTTTTCCTAGACAACCTAAATTATTTTATTTTGATAATTTATTGTTAGTTTTTTTATATGTATTTTTATTGTTTTATTTATAAATGAAATATAATTTTAAAAGGTGAAGTATTTAATAAGTAGTGTTTACATTTTAGAACGGGGTAATAAAGTTTTAAATTTGTTTCATTTTAGTCGTTTTGTCATAAATGACATAAATATTTACCTTTTTTATGATTTTGAATTCATATGCTTTTGTTCCATGCACATTAATTTTCCTAAAATAAAATGTTACATTTATACCGCTACGCATGGGTATCATTGTTGCTCGTTATATACATTATCGTTTAAATCGGTAGATCACTGTTTACTATCTCTTTAAGATTGTACAGATTACCGATAAGTTTTCTATTTAGCTTGAAAGAGATCATCACTAACTGTTTTTTTCTAAGTTGGTAGGGATCAATAACACATGAGCTTTTTTTAATATCATAATAATGCTCTAATAATAATTAACTCACTTTTTCTTCTTGTTGTCCATGATCTTAAATATAAAGAATATGATATGTGTTTACTGTTTAGATGTAAGTTCACTTAAAAAACTGATATTTTTAGTTTGCAAGTTGTGAAAATTAAAGTTAAGATTGAGTTGGTATCAAAGGAACATATTTGAAAATTTAACAAACCATCATGCTTATTGTCTAAACCTATATTTTAAATAAACAAGTTTTTTAAACATTGTAATATAATTTGGTTTTGGTTGTAAGTTAATTTGATGTTTTACATGAGTTGATTATTTAATTTATTTAAGCGATAAATTATAATAAAGATATATAAAATAACTTTAAAAAATTAAAATTTATTAGAATTTAGTTAATTAGTTATTTGATCAATTAGATTAGAATATATTATATATTAATTATTTGAATTTAAATTGGATTTTAGTAATTGGGAATGTAAATGATGTTTGAAATGAGTCAATGAATTATAGTTTCCCAAACATAGATTCATTAGCTGATATAATTAGGGGTGTATACGAGCCGAGCCGAGCCCGAGCCCGTTTAAGCTCGAGCTCGGCTCGTTTAAAATTATCAGGCTCGAGCTCGAGCTCGGCTCGTTTCGAGCTTTGTATGTAAAGCTCGAGCTCGGCTCGTGAATAATTTTCCAAGCTCGAGCCCGGCTCGGGCTCGACTCGTTTATTATATATTTTTATTTTTTAATTAGTTTTTAAATAATCTTTTCAAATAATATGTATAATTTGTTATTTAATATATTTATATTTATTTAATTTATATATTATATATTTATTAATTTAAAAATATATTTATATATAAGCTCGTTTAGGCTCGCGGGCTCGATATGTGAAGCTCGGGCTCGGCTCGTTTATTAAACGAGCTCGAATTTAGGCTCGAGCTCGGCTCGGGCTCGTTTAATTCGAGCTTTTTTCGAGCTTTTAACGAGTCGAGCTCGAGTAGCTCACGAGTAGCTCGGCTCGTTTCGAGCTTTGTATGTAAAGCTCGAGCTCGGCTCGTGAATAATTTTCCAAGCTCGAGCTCGGCTCGGGCTCGACTCGTTTATTATATATTTTTATTTTTTAATTAGTTTTTAAATAATCTTTTCAAATAATATGTATAATTTGTTATTTAATATATTTATATTTATTTAATTTATATATTATATATTTATTAATTTAAAAATATATTTATATATAAGCTCGTTTAAGCTCGTTTAGGCTCGCGGGCTCGATATGTGAAGCTCGGGTTCGGCTCGTTTATTAAACGAGCTCGAATTTAGGCTCGAGCTCGGCTCGGGCTCGTTTAATTCGAGCTTTTTTCGAGCTTTTAACGAGTCGAGCTCGAGTAGCTCACGAGTAGCTCGGCTCATTTACACCCCTAGATATAATGTCAGTATCTCACCCAAGCGGCCAAGCCCACAAATTCTTGGGCTACCCAAATGTTTCTGGACCACAATTTGAAACATATTAAAGATTGGTTTACCTAAATTTCCTTCGACTATAAATTTCGATGATATTTATGTTTAGTTGAAAGATACCTTGTTTATGTTTTAGGTCGGGTTATTCGGGTGTATTATTCGGTTAAAAGACAAACTGATTGGGTTATTCAGTTAGGGATCAGTTTAAAAAAATCTCAATCGGTTTACACGAATAAGCCGATTTACACTTTAGGGTTTTAAACTTTGGTCTACCTCTTTGTGGAAACTTTCAAAATGTAAAGATCTAAATACCCAAACCATTTAACTAGCTTTACCCGAATTATACAACCTATTTAAACTACTTTGTGGAGGCTTCCATTATTTATACACAAACCAAATAACTCGTTTAACCTAAACAGAATAACCCGATACTCATTTAACCCGAAAACCAATTAGCATGCCCCCTTATTTGGTTCGAGTCGTCCAGATAACCTACACCCTCAAAACCGAAAAACCTTATACCCATTTAACGTGCCCGAATAACATCCCTATTTAGTTTCATAATGATATTATCTTTCCTTTGTTGGACTTTAAAGGATCCTTCTATATTCAGTTTTATCACTTCACAGTTTATTACTAAACTTTTTAGGAATTGAAATTTCTTTTTTAAGCATCACTATGAAAATTATATCGAAATTTGTAATATTTTTTCTTTTATAAATAAGTCTGTAAGTTTTTAGAATCTAATAAGTAAGATTATACTTTATGGATTATAAATTTTTTATTTATAATGTTTGTGTGTAGACAAACAATTAGTTGGGTCTTAGCAATGAAGCTCGGGAAAAGTTTTGAGTGCATGAACTAGATGAAAACAAAGAGAAACAAATCATTAGTGACAATGAAGGGGTCAAATTGTCAAAGGGTTGTGCTACATTGATATTCCAATGCTTAAAAGTTAGAATTCATGAGATGAATCAATAGTAAGTTATGTGAGAATGGGTACGGAGACATTACCTAGCTTGCTTTCTTTCAGATGGAGGAGTTTTATACTTGCATCTTGGACCGTGAGAGGCTAGGGGGTGGGAGGACCTCATTGGCTAGGTGGTGTACTTTTGCCAATCACCTTTTCAGCCATGCTCCTCAATCGTTGCTCGCCAATGTGCCCATGTGCCTGGCACATGCTTCTAGCCGGAGACCGT
Source organism: Centrapalus pauciflorus (assembly GCA_020465985.1). Lineage (NCBI taxonomy): Eukaryota > Viridiplantae > Streptophyta > Magnoliopsida > Asterales > Asteraceae > Centrapalus > Centrapalus pauciflorus. The sequence goes on from JAANYP010002523.1 coordinate 1,936,763, forward strand.
GTCTGTCCCTGTCTTGGTCTCTTTACGTTTACGTAGCTAAAGCTTCTTCTTGTTGGTCCAAAAGAGGAAAGAGTTTGAATGTTGTGACAAGAGACCGTTAGACTGACAAAAGATCTTGGGCCCAGGTTACAGTCATCCGAAAAAGGTACGGGTATGTATCGGATACAACTCGTATAAAAATGAGACTACATGATTATACATACAACATTATAAAAAACAAACCGAATCAAACAAGTTAGTTTGTTAGGTAGTAAAGTTATTAATGGGAAATATTTCCAAATACAATATTAATTTCTGAATATTAAAAAAAATAGAACAAGAAAATTCAATAAATTATTATTTTCCGCGGAAAAGCCCTATCTGCAGACTGCCGTTCCCGGTAAAATAATCACGAATCCTCCATTAAAGTTAACGCCTTTGGTTCCATGGACAATCCTTCAATCTCCTCCAACATGAACACCAAGGAATCTTCTTCTTCTTCATCTCAACCAAATTCACAAGAATCCACAACCCCTTCTTCGATAAATTATTACCACCCTTCTCCTTCACGCACCATCTACAGCGATCGTTTCATCCCCTGCCGATCCGCCTCAAATTTTGCCCTTTTCGACATCTCCCCTCCGCCTCCTCCGCCGCCCTCTGATGCCGCCCGTACTGAAGATAATTCTTCCTCCTCCGCAGCTTACACCGCACTTTTGAGAACCGCGTTATTCGGGTCGGATCTGGGGTTTGTTGTTCCACCAGGTACGCCTGACAAGAAGAGTTATCCGGTGAATAATTCCCCCGTTAGCCGGAATATTTTTCGGTTTAAGAGTGAGACTCGACAGTCTTTGCATTCATTGTCTCCGTTTGGTTTCGATGATCAGTCTCCTGGGGTTAACCATAGCCCTGTTAAAGCTCCAAGAAAAGTTCCCAGATCTCCTTACAAGGTTAATATTTGATCATTAAGTAATTTCTTAACTACTAAATGTTTAATATACTTGACATGAATTTTGTTCTTGTGGGCTGTTTTCGTAATTATAGAGCATTGGATTGTGTTAATGTGTTATAACTTATAATTTTGAGCAATTTGCTCCTGTAAATATGTTCCCTTAATTTACATTCCAACGGATCCGGTTATTACTATGAATTGACCTAAAGTATATTGATCATGTGAGTTAACTCTTTTTGCTTTGATGTTAGATTTTGGATGCACCCGCATTGCAAGACGATTTTTATTTGAACCTTGTTGATTGGTCTTCTCACAATGTATTGGCTGTGGGATTGGGTAACTGTGTTTACTTATGGAATGCTTGTAGTAGCAAGGTAAATTTCAAACTTTAAGGTTTAAGAATGATTAAATTTTAATGTTACAAGTTAAGTTTCCTTTGTTTTTGTTACCATCTTGCTGATGATCAGAAGTTTTATGCAAACATAGGTAACAAAATTGTGCGACTTGGGAATTGATGATAGTGTATGTTCAGTTGGGTGGGCTCAACGGGGGACCAGTCTTGCCGTTGGGACTAGCAATGGAAAAGTCCAGGTAGTTTTTGTAGATTAATAGTATTGTTGTGTACTTATGTTTATATATTAAACTAATACATGATGGATGAATCATGAATGTTGGCAAAATGAATTGTTGTGATCTTACAATTTTCTTATATATGTTGGTGCCCATGTGGCCGTGTCTAAAATCAAAGTATGTTAACCAATAACCATGATTGGATAATTAAACACCTTATGAGCTGCTTGGCTTGTTCAAGTTGTTGGGATTTCATAGGATACCCTAGAGGTCTTGAATGCATCAACATACACAGACAAAAGTTTCAGCATCTTGGGCATCTAGGGGATATGGAACTTTAGCATTAATAATGTAAACTTACAAGCCAGATGTTATATAAAATGATTGTTAAGTTCAGGGCTAGAAAGAAGAACATTCACTTATGATTGTTTTATAACATCCATGAGTTATCAAAAAGCTCCCTGTTAGAGTGTTAGAATTTTACGTATGATTAAGAGAATCTGCAATCCAATTAAGCATCAACCCACTATAGACAATATACTTCCTATATGATGTGAAGATGCTTTTACGAGATGAAGCTACTTTAATACTTAATGAGTCTTTAAAGTTTTTAAATCCCGCTGTAGGAATCACAGCTAGAATCCTGTTTGAGCCGTCGTCAATGATCACAACATTGTTATGTTAAAGAAACAAGATTTGGCTACCAGTTTGATTTATAAATAAAACAATATAACCAAACCCATAGTGGATTTCGCAAGCCTCTTTGAAGCCTACGAAAACCAAGAAACCGTGGTAAACTAGTTCTACAATATCTGGTGTACAGTTCTTTCAAATTGGAAAAGAAAGAGATAAGCTAGGACATAACAAAATATAGGTGATGTGTCATGGAGTTAATAGTTAATTTAATCAATGTTTTTTGTGTTTCTCGATTCAGATATGGGATGCTGCTCGTTGCAAGAGAGTAAGAACCATGGAAGGACATAGATTACGAGTTGGTGCACTAGCTTGGAATTCATCTATGTTATCTTCAGGAAGTAGGGATAAAAGTATTCTTCAGCGAGATCCTCGTTCGCAAGAAGATTTTGTTAGTAAGCTAAGTGGCCATAAATCAGAGGTAAGCTGTATCTATACTCGGAAATTAGTTAACTATGCGTCTTTCTTATCTCAAATATTGATGTGTGAATTGTAGGTCTGTGGGCTCAAGTGGTCCTACGATAATCGTGAATTAGCATCAGGTGGAAATGATAACAGGGTATGTAAATATGTAAATTTTATATTACTTATCCCATCGGTCGCTCTTGTTTTTTTTTTTTTAATCTCAAATATCCTTTTAACCCTATGCAGCTTTTTGTTTGGAACCAACATTCGACACAACCAATCCTGAAATACTGTGAGCATACAGCGGCAGTGAAAGCAATTGCATGGTCTCCACATATTCATGGACTTCTGGCTTCTGGTGGAGGTACTGCAGACCGATGTATCCGTTTCTGGAACACAACTACCAATTCTCACCTGAGTTGCATGGATACTGGTAGCCAGGTAATATCCTTGTATTTAACATATCATTATTTCTCGATGGGATTATATTTCAACTGTTCAATAAGCATCTACGGTTGGAGGCTATGTAATCTTTTAGGATTAAGTCTAGCATACTTTCACCTTTCACCATGTAGTGTATTTTACAAAAATTTTAGTCTATAGTAATGTGTGACATAAAACTGGAAAAAAGATAGGTACGGAGGTGAAAGTTGGATGTTACATTTCCACATTTAATCCAATTGTACATTGCTATACATGGTAAAGGTGAAACTATTTGCTGTAAATTGTCAAAATATGAATGTTAAAAAAAATTAGACTACGTTATTATGCATGGTAAAAAGGTGAGAGTACGTTGCTATTTAGTATTTACGCAAATAATCCAATCTTATAATTGGATACCCTGTCCATTCCTGTAAATCGTGAGCTTTCCTTTCTGTGATGTAGTTTTTTCTGTAAATGATTCGTATTAGATGAATTTTGTGCCATGTGGGGAAGAATTTAGCGTAGAAGAGAGAGGATTGCTAATGTGTGTGGCCGTGTGGGCTGTCCTAATTATAATACAATTTTCGTCAATTTTTTTTTTTTACTTTTAGCTACATAGGTCATTTGTATATTTTTTTTCCAACAAAGATACTTATTTCTTATTTGACTAATGGTAACTTTTAACTAACAATAATACTTCATTATAATCAGAAATATTGATAAGCAGTAAGCCAGCTAAATTATGTTTAGATTCTATGATAATAACTTTGATTTTTAAGTTTATCGGTTGGGGGTTTGGATTTGTGTTTTGATAGTGATTATTTAGCTTTTTGTGTTTTGAAAACACAGCAAGGTGAAAGAAGTGTTGGTAAGCAAAATCACTATTCTGCTGAACACTGTCTTTTTGTGTACAAAACACAGTTTTATAAATGCTTGAATCTGGAGCTTTTCTCTGCATCACTTTTGGAAACACACTTTTGCAAAATGCACCATCAAAACGCAAATTTTAGTAAATTTTAATGTAAATTATATTGATGAGAATATGTTATACTTCAGGGTGTATGTAAGTTAGTGTTAAAGCATACCACGCGATCATCACCTCGTCCATTTCTTTTTAATGTTCTAGTTGTGATGTTTATGGATTATGTGTTCATTGTCACCATGGTATTTTTATGTGAAGATTTTTTGGTTTGACATATAGCATCCATAAAATTCGCGGGCATGTTAAAGGTGAGTTAAAAAAATATAGAAAACACCGCTGATTTTTCTACTTTGTATAGCTTAATATAATTTTTGATCTTTTTGCTTGAAGCAAAAAATGTTCATCAATTTTAACATTAAAAGCAACTTATCTTACCTGAAGGCATGTATAATGAAAAGTTGAACTACTGTTGTTTGCTTGTAATTTGGAGTTTCATGAAGCATGCTTTCTCCACATCCTGGTTCAATTTTGTTGACCATTGACTTTTACGTTCCTTGAGTATTGCAATCATTTCCACTTTGGGATGATGTTCCATTGTAGCTAACCATTTTCCTTTTCGATGAAGTTTCAAGCTAAAAGTATTTAGTTACCCCATGCCATCATTACAAATTATTAGTTATGTGAAAATGATATTGTTTCACAAGATTTTCGTCATTGTTACAGGTTAGTTTAGACATTTGACAAATAGAGTGCTAACTTGTGTGGTTATAATGGCAGGTATGTAACCTTGTATGGTCAAAGAATGTGAATGAACTCGTGAGCACCCATGGATACTCCCAAAACCAGATTATTGTTTGGAGATACCCTGCTATGTCAAAGGTAACATTTTCTAATACTAGTTACCAAAAGGAAAATCATATGACTGACTCCATTCACCAAGTCGACTACAAATATAAAGCGTTGACCAACTTTAAAATATGTCTCAAAATTGAGAGAACAGTCAGCCGGAAAAGTTCTTATGTGACCTTTGGTTCACGGAATGAAATTCAAAGGAATTGGAATTTAAATTAACTAGTTATTAATTTGGTTGATGGTGAATGTAGAAAATGGTTTTTAGTATTGGTTAGAGATGTAGGTCGGAAATTCGGAATCTAATTCATCTATAGGTTGGAATTTAATTCATGTATAAGTTTAAAGGAATGTCAAATTCCTATAAACAAGAAATTTGATGGAAAATACATAAAATTTAACCCTTTACATTAGTTATCAAAAATAGTAAACAATCTAAAATTAAATTCCAATTCCATCGAATTCCATTACACGAACCAAACGTCACCTTAGGGAATCTATAATTGGCGAATGGAGATGAATGACATACACAAATGTCATAATTATGCAATTCTTGATTTACTCTTTTGACATTGAAATTTCAATTGGTAATGCAGCTTGCCACGCTTACTGGGCACACATATAGAGTCCTTTACCTTGCAATCTCGCCAGATGGGCAGGTAGATTTTTAATTTACTTTGTCAGGCATAAGTTTAGCGAAAATTATCATGAGTTTAAAAGTGAATAATTATGGATTTTGCAGACAATTGTCACAGGAGCTGGAGACGAAACGCTTCGATTCTGGAATGTATTTCCTTCTCCTAAATCTCAGGTAATATAGAATCATTTGGAAGAAAGTCCCAAAAATAGTGCAACTAATGATCACAGGAAACCAAAGTAGTAAAACACGTGAATTATCCCTTTTTTACAGAATACAGAGAGTGAAATTGGTGCATCATCCTTCGGCAGAACACACATACGTTAAGCCTCTGTTACATGCTCAAAAAACAATGACATGAATTACGATCAGAAAGATACGATATGCTCGAGGACAAGTGAGTTCACCACATTTGATCAGCTTGATCATGCAGTTTCAGATGCTGCAGAAGCAGAAGCTCTGAATTATTTCCATAATCCCCATTTTTCATGTAAATTGATGTCTGATGCGAAATGCGTTCTTTTTATTGGGTTTTGTGTAGTTTTGCTACGCCCGATGTGCAGTTGTGAATATAAGTTAACGATGGTGTGAACGGAACAGTGAATTTAGACGAAGACCTAGTTGGACGAGACCAGGCCAGTTTGTCCCTCATTTGGATCGGTTTGGTTTGTCCGCTTAGCCTTTAGGTGTCAAACGAGATCAAACCAAACCGATTATTATTAAAATCGATTGACGTTATACTTTTTTTCACCTATTTGCATTTTGCTACAAGAGCGAATCTAATGTTATCCTCAATATCGGCCAAATTGGATGGATAAACATGTCACTTGATGGCTAAGAGCGTAAAAAGATGTTTGGTTTTGCGTTATAATGGATATTATTAGATTATTATGTTATAATAACGTAAATAATTAACTTAAAAGTGTTTGCATTATATTCATTAATAGGTGATTGATTGTGTTTAGAATTAATTATACCACAATTTTTCATAAGTTAATAATGTAGTTTATTTGCTTAATAAAAGTGATTATATGGTCATTTTACAAGTTAAAACGTATATCTAAATACTTCAAAAACTGATTATTTGATAATTGTGATAGCAAACACAAAAGCAAAACCAAACATTAAATTTCTGACAGTATTTTTTATTACAGCTCTTATCTAATTATTAGTTTCCAAAACACTACAGCATTTTTTTAAACACAAATCCAAACACCCTCTAGATATTATTTATTAATCATTCTTATAAAAATTATGTTACCAAAAAGATAAAACCGAGTTTGTTTCATCATGTTATTGCACCCAATCTATTTTTTATCATACCATCTGATCTGACCATCATAATCACAATATTGTAGTAAAGGTTATGTCATCATGTAGACATGTACCCTCTTACAGGAAAAATGGTTAGAAGTTCTATAGTTATATATTTAGGTATTTTTTTATACTTAATAAAACTATTAAGTTGTTGTTTTATATCTAGTAAAATTTAATAATGAGAGTGACATTAATACGATCACTGGAGTGACAATTTCAACCCAATTGGTTAAATGGGCGCGACGGTCAAAATGGCTTTGAAAATATTATTTTTTTTAAAAAGGTGCAATTTTAGAAAATAATGCATTAAAAAGATTGTTTTTTGAAAAAAATATTTAATATTATGTTAATTTTTTATCTTTTGGTCGTCGACCTATTTGTTTGGACGAGCCTTTTATTAAAACTTACATAATTTTATATTTAATATTTTTATGTGTTAATAACGTTATTTATATGTAGTTTATGTTAGAGACAAGCGGGCATTACAATTCTTTAACAAATAAACTTGCATTAAAATTTTTTAACAAATGTCATGACAGGGAGGAGATAGAACGTACAAATAACGGGTATGTGACACGTACATTTTGTACTAAACAATTGATAATGGAAAAAACAGTTTCTCTATCAACATGTAAAGATGCACATTCACCGGATTACAACCTTTGTTCGATCACGGTTTTTTAATAATCTAACCGATTTTGAATCAAATAAAATATAACCTATGGAACATGTTTCAGATACAAAAAACCGGTTATAAAAAACCATTTTTTTAAGAAAAAAATTATTTTTAATTTTTTTTATTTTAGATTTTCAGTTTGGGTTTAACTATTTTCTCATCATCTATTTGATAAATCTTTCATTTGAACTTTTATTTTTAATAAAATTGAGCTTTTTAAATTATTTTAGATACATTTATAGTTATAAGTTATAAACTTTCAACTATAATTAAGATAATAAAACTCCAAACAAATAGTAGTTTTACTTCAATCGAATATGTTTTATATTATATATGATTATAAATACATAAAAAGTTTAAAATTAAAAAAATTAGTGTATTCCAAAATCAGTTTTTTCTAACAGGTTAATTATCCGGTAAAATAATACGGTCTACAAAAAAAAAACGAATCCGGTTCGGATAAAATCTGGTCCATTTAAAAAAACCGGTTTTGGTATAATCGAATTCAGATCAAAATTGGATAACCGAATTTTTATGTGCACCTCTATCTATATGTACCATTTGTCATAAAATACATTGTTCCTTTTTTTAAAGAACACATATAACCTATAATCTATACTATTCTGTTCGTCATGAGATTCAAACTCTTGATCTATTTCAGGTTAAAACCGTAATATCACTGGGCTTGTAGCCTTTGGTTACAAATATTAAGGATTCAAAACTTAAGAGATTAGATGAATTTGATGTGAAATTAACAAATACTGTTGTAGATTTTCATACAAGTTAATTTATATTTAGACATCTTTTGTTAGTGTTTAAATTCCTAAACATGCATTTTTGAAACTTAAATCTTAAAAAATGTTATGATCTATTAAATCTACATGTTAAAAGCACTCAAAAAATACGTTACATTTTATCGTCAATGTCTTGTTTAAAAAAATGGTAACATGTTGTGACTAGTCTTACGGTCAACATGAAGATGGTAAATTACATAATAAATAATATAGTGTTTGAATCCAGAATTTACAATATAAAAGTCAAAGTCATGTGTTCATTCATGGCCTTACATAAAACGATAAAATATTGATATTTATTTTAGAATTTAAAACATTAGGAAATGTTAGATGTGGTTTAATTAATGGTAAACAATTAATAGTATATATTTTAGAAAATTATTATAGACTTGTAAACTCTTGCGCGTAAATTGAATCTTAGTGGCCAAGTTAAAATGGCGCATGCAATCTTAACCAACAAGCAAATATGCCAACGTACTTTCATCCAATCCAAAGTTCAAACTCTTTTCCATTTTCTAGGTAAGACTTATCAACACGTTACCATTAGACTTTAGAGGGGGTTGTTTATGAACATTTTGTTTTGTTAAGAATTTATATTTATACATATTTTATTGACATATGATCATTAATTTGTCAAAAAAAAAAAATGTGTATGTGTCATTAAAATTTTTCATATTTGATGTATGAGAATTTGTATTTTTTTTAAACTAATTATGATAAAAAAAATTTACACAAATTAACCCCAAGAACTATATTAGTTTTCATAACAATTTAATAATAATAACGATTTATAACTTAACATGTTATGTTTAAAACTTGTATAAAAAATCTATAAAGTCATGCCTCAAACATGATCAAACAATAAAAAACCGGATCTCTATCATGTCATCGTTATTTTCTCTCTTTCATGTATCAATGTTGCTCTCTTTAGTAAAAACGAGACAATTCTATATATTGCATTAATAATGTGCCTATAGCTATTTTGCTTTGGAGAGGGCTAGTGTTATCGACAATGGCAGTCATGTCACATATCAGTTTACGTTAAAATAATGGACTGCTTCATCGATGAGTTTGTTTAGTCTTGGTAGTCGATAATTTAAAGTATTTATTAGGTTTTAAGCATATGGATCTAGAACAATTTTATACCAATGATAAGTATCAGTGAATGTGTTTTGAAAAAGTAGGTATTTGACTTGAATTAATTGAAATTTGATTCCAATATACCTGAACATGTATAATCAAATTTCTATAATCAAAACTTTCATAAAGTTAATTTTTTTTCCTTGATACATGTTAAGATTTCATATTCAAAATAGAAATTAAACTAAAAGTTTGTTATACTTTTTGGTGCATTTAAAAGTTAAATCTTTGTGTTAAAATTGAATTGCATTTGGACGAAGTTTGTAATTAAGTAAATTAAATGGGAGAAAGTGTCATAACATCTAAAATAAAGGGGTACGGATAAGAAGAAAATTTAATTCTAGATTTTCTCCCTCCCTCTCAGTCGACATATAAACTATCGTCGTGCGATCGATGGATCACCAGATTCTTTTTTTGGCATCTTCATCAACTCCAATCCGTGTTGTTTTCTTCTGTTTGACCTCCCCAAAATACACGCACACGCACACATACACATAATACACCCACATATACATACACTTATCTGTCTATATAACTCTCTGAATAACTTGCTGAAAGAGTCATCGGAAATGGCGTCGCCGTCGGAAGACCAGAGGAATCGGCACGAGACTCCGAGGATTAAACAAATGATGCATAATACTAAAACGATTCAGTTTTTTGGAAGAACTACTCCGATAATACTTCAGAACGACAATGGCCCTTGTCCTCTTCTCGCTATTTGTAATAATCTTTTAACTCTTTTCCTCTTTTTAGGGTTTCTTGATTCTGCATAAGTGGTTCTTGAGTCATATTGGTTATATATTTTAATTAGGATTGATCATTGATGATTCAGTCAGTAGGGGCTTTGGACGGTGTCGTGAAGTATTTAGGTTTGAAATACGTATGTTGTAAGAAACAAGACTCGGGAGAAATGATTACGGGTTTAAGTTATAAACCGTTTCTTTATACAGTTGCTTTTGTTTCTGATTACTTAATTCGGACACAATAGCCAGTTATTCAATTTTGGGCATTGTGAACAGTAACAACAGTTATTATTAGGTCGGAATTTTAAGGAATTGGGGAGACCTAATTGTTGACTTGCTGGTAACTTCATACATAGTTTGTAGTTATTTTTGGAATGATGGTAAGTCAATTCTAGGGACTTTGGACAGAATCATGAAGTAGCATGCAGTTACTTGATTGCATTCTGATGATCAATATGCTTGTATCATTGTTATGGATCACATGATTCTAAAGTATTGTTTGTAACTCTGGCCAAGTTGTTCCATGAACCGTCGTAAGGGATGAAGTTAAAACCCATTAATTCTATTGAAATTTGAGTTTATTTAACCTGCTGGAGCATAGAGATAAAACTGCTTTCTGATCAAAGTTTGTAATCTGTGTTAGGTAACATTCTCTTGTTGAGAAACAACATGAGTCTGAGCTCAGATATAGACGAAGTATCGCAGGAAAAATTGCTTTCACTTGTGGCAGAACGGTTAATTGATTCGAACAGTAATACTGATGTAATTGCACTACTATTTTGGTATAAGCATGTTATTTGTTGTTAATGTGAACAAGTTGAAACGAGAGCATTCAGTTAGAGAAGTTGCTTTCCTTTCTAATTGACCATCTGCTTTTCCGTCTAATTACAAGTTACGATGAACAATGCATCTCCTCTATCTTGCTCTGATTGATTTTTTGTCGTTTTTAATTCGGTGCAGAACAAAGATGCAGGGTATGTCGAAAATCAACAACAGAACATAGCTGATGCCATTGATTTACTCCCTCGTCTTGCAACGGGCATAGATGTGAACTTAAAATTCATGAGGTGTGGTTAGTTTCTATTTCATCTCACTTTGCAAACACATACATGTCTGCATGAGTGTGGTGTGCATTATGCAAGATAATTTTGCACTTCATAACCCAAATTGACAACATAAAAATATATGATCTGCTGCAGAATCAATGATTTTGAATTCACGAGGGAGTGTGCAATATTTGATTTATTAGACATTCCACTTTATCATGGTTGGATTGTTGATCCACAGGTACGATCTTTTAGCCATGAAAAAACTGTATGCAAGGGACATGCTCAACATCAACTAAAATTACTTGACTCACGAATTTGTTGTGGTCCCTTAAAAATTATTAATTATTCTTATCATTTTTGGGCTTTAATGGAAGAAATTTGGAAGTTGTTTGTTTGTAACTGTGGATTGGTTACAGCTATGTCTTACTTTTTGTGGCTTTGTGCCATTGAAAGAGTTCCACCTCCATGTATGGAATGGCTAAGCCTACAAAGTAGAAAGGGAGCATATGAATCCATGTGTTTTTTGACAACTTAAAAGAAAATGACATTAGCATCTATCCAGTTGTTCAACTTAACACCCAATGCAATTCATCATATTTCAGTACAGAGATATTTTCCCAAACGGGAAAAAAATCATAAAGTTGAACACATAACAGAGAAATCTTAGCTCAATTTGAAGCTTGTTCTAAGGTTACAAATTTTGGCCACACAACCTTAATTTGGCACATCATTATCTTCTCATACTCTTGTTTTATGGTAATATTGATTTTGATCCTTACGAATGTCATTTGGAAGTTGGTGGTTACAAAAGGTTGATGTCAACTTGGTGTCATTTGATTTAGAAGTGCTGCTACTTTTGGCATAATGCAAGTGGGTATCATATAATCTTTCGTATTGTTTCTACCATACTTTTTTTTTCTGCCTTTTTTTGAGTAAAATTATACAAGTATTTGGTTTTTGCCATATCATTGTTGTAGGTGATCTCCATTTTCTTTGCTCATTTTATGTTTAGTAAAATAAATATATGTGATGTAAACATCTCTGTCCATTGGTGTCAGGATTTTGATACTTCAAATGCCATTGGGTCGAAGTCCTATAATACATTGATGGGGGAACTTGTTGCTCTTGAAACTCAAAATATGGAAAGTGTCGTTAGGAAGAATCTTGAAGAAGATGCTGACTTTGGTGCTTCGACATCAAGCGTAGCTCAGTCCCTTTCTTCCCACCCTGTCACTGAGGAGCAAATAGAAAGAGGAGACATTGAAGAGGAAAGAGTGCCATTGAGAGCCTTTAAACTGTCAATAAATGTCAATCCAACTTCAGCAGATGATGTGAACGTTGTTGGTACAGCTGGTGCCGGGGTTTACAACCCCTGCCGGCAAGAACCTTCTACATCTGATAATAGCAGTTTAATGAACAATTGCAATGATGATTTGATGACTTTTAAAACGGTCCCTAAGCAAGATGTTTGTTTGTCTTTGGAAGCTGACAATGAGAGTCTTAATAGACAATTGAATACTAGTATGTCAAATAAATTCGAAAGTAATGATGGAATTGAGGAAACCAGCACTGAGGTATTGGCAAAAACAGAAGATATCTCTCTTAGTTTGTCTGGATCAGATTCCTCCCCCCTTGTAAATGAAGTTGAAAAAATCAATATCGGTGAAGAGAAATCATATGAAGCATGCCCATCTGAACCTAATGTGGTTTTAGAATCATCCAAGGGCATTTCACAAACTATTGATGAATCCAAATCTTTAATTGCAACTGCTGTTGGGAATGAACCCATTTGCATATTGAAAACGAGCACAACAATAGATGAAGGGGGTGCTGATGCTTCAAGGCCCAAAGATGGAACTACATTAAGAGAAGGTATGAATGTATTGAAATATGTAGGTTTAACGTGTTTTGAGTTATTTTGATCTCTCTTTTGACAACTTCTTAAAGCAATTGCCTAAAGTGCTGTTATTTTCAATTAGGGGAACTGATTACAAATTTTCTGAAGAACAGTGCCAGTCAGTTGACTATATATGGGTATGTTTGGCTTATTTATTGCATTCACAATTATATGTCTCTTGAATAAAACTGTTGATTTCCCTTGCTTACTAGGAGGGCCTTTACTTTTTCTCTTGCAATGCTTGCAGCCTATTTTCCCTGCAAGATGGTCTAAAAGAACGTGAGCTTTGTGTATTTTTTAGAAATAACCACTTTAGTACAATGTTCAAGGTTGGTTCTTGTGAACGCTTTGTAGCTTTTCTATCACTTAATGTGGTACGTTAAAATTATTAAAATTTTACTCTTCTTTATGTCACCTAACCTTAAATTATCTACAGTTTGAAGGTGAACTATACATTTTAGCTACAGATCAAGGTTACCTAAATCAACCTGATTTGGTATGGGAAAAACTAAATGAGGTAACAAGTCTCTCCATATTAATTCTTATTTGTTATGGACTTATGGGCATTTGAGAAATTCTAGCCGAGTGAAAATTTGTATTGGTTGGTAAGAACTTGAAATAAAGATCGATGCTATTGAAATTATCATACTGTAGAATCCATTGAGCATCTGTAAAAGTTGGGTTTTATTTTCTAGATGTGCCTCAAATGGAGTGTAACATTAGTTGGTGTTTGCTGACTAGAAAAGTACCATATAGAGTTTCTTGAATTTTATTTATCGATTGTAATTGGGTAATATTTAACATGGTTTCAGGTCAATGGCGATACAGTGTTCGTGACCAGTAACTTCAAGAAATTCAAAGCAGAAAGTCATGACACAAGCTTGTGGGATGAGCAAAATGTGATGGCCAATACTGCTGTATGGTGCTTCTGTTAGCCAAATACAACTGTTTTAAATGTGTTTATACCTAATGAACTATTTACTTTTTTTAGTCATTTGTACGAATCTTACTTGAGTTTTCATATTTCAGGATTATCTTGCCAAAATTGACAACATAGCACAAGGGAACTTAAGTTTCAAGTAATCACCTGCCTTTATTCTGTCATTTTTTGAACTCCTAACTTACCCATATAAATGAACAGGAATCGACGACTTGACGTGTTCTCGTCTGGTTTGTATATTATTTTTGGGGAAATGTCATATCCCGCTCTCCCCAACAAAAAAAGAAAGCATACATCATATCTACCCAACTATTTACAATTTACTCAGATGTATTAGTCTTATGATGAGTTTTGGAGGGGAAATATGAAATAGCCCCTTATTCTTAATAATAGTTTAAAGATGGCACTTGATAGTTAATTTCACTTTCTAGTTTATATTATTATAAGACCTCTTTTTATGGTTGATTGATTTCAGTGACATGATTGATTTGATCAGAGATAATAGTTAGATTTCTACTTTGTTGAAAACTGTCATTCAATTGGCAATAAAAATAAGTGTGTTTACTGCATAGAATTTTTCTTTTTGATCTGTAACCAACATTCCTACGTAATTTTTTTATGTTCGAGGACAATGAATCCAAAATACTTGGAAATTGGGGAAGGGGGATCTTAGCTTTTCACTTAGAATATTTTGAAAATCTTGAGCATCACACCAGACATAACAAAAGTCATTTAAGGATTCAGCCAGAATAAATGATAAAAACTAAGGCCTTACAATAATCCTAAAGCAGTTATACCAAAGAATTTCTGTCATAGGAACCAAACACATTTACTGCAAATAGCTCAAAGAAATTCTGTCAAAGGAACCAAACACATTTACTGAATACGGGCGTTAATAACGAAAGAGAAAGGTTGACTGATGTTCAAGAGGTCTACTGTAGTACAGTCTACAAAATGACCTACTTTGTTTGATTTAATTCTAGAATATTATCAATATATATCAAGCATGGAAACTAGCATAGGCCAAGTCCCTATACATAGAAATACTATCATTGCCTATTATTTTGAGATTCCTGGCTACTTCAGGTTACATGATGCTTTTGCATGAGAGGAAATTTAAGTTATATTTTGTTTTGTATGACAGTTCTGATCTGCAATTGGCTTTAGCCCTTCAGCAACAAGAATTTGAGCAACAGCAGCCCCAACGCATTTTGCCACAGTCACCCACCACTTCACGTTCAGGGCTTGTTGTTGGTCCCCAGGTATGCATTCATTTATCTGACTTATTTAATGACTAATATATATGTGTGTGTGTGTGTGTGTATATATATATATATATATATATATATATAGAGAGAGAGAGAGAGAGCAATGAAAACCTTCTTGGAATAATAAGCCACCATATATATATATATATATATATATATATATATATATATATATATATATATATATATATATATATATATATATATATATACACATGTATATACATATATATATAGGGTCGGGATCAATGGGGTACCATGTTAGACTGGGGAACCGGAGTCCACCCATGTTTGGTTATAAGTTTGAAAGGGTAATATAGTCAATTAGATTTATATTAAATAATAGATGACAACTAATAATATAATAGTTCCCTTAATTATAGAGATTTACTTCCATAACATATCTATAATAAATTTCAAAATGAGTTTTAATGAACATGTTCAATTGGATTCGACAATGGGTATTAGTGAACATGTTCAATCGGATTCGACAATGGGTTTTAGTGCACATGTTCAATTGGATTCGACAATAGGTTTTAGTGAACATGTTCAACCGGATGTGTCAAATAAAAGTATTTATTATTTTCTTCAAACCGTTCGTGAATGTTCAATTTCATTTATACCTTATTGAACATGTGCAGTTGGAGTTTTTTTTTTTTTTTTTGTCGCTGTTAACCGTTTTGGTGATAAACCAATATTGAAGTTAATGAACATGTTCAATCGTGGTTTATGGAGTGTCATCATTACACATGTTCAGTATGGGTGCAATAAATGATATTAACTAAAATAGAGATTTTCATGGGATACACAGAATCTTTGATTCTAATTTTAAAAAAAATTTTAATACCATTTTACCCCCAACATTAATTAATGTGGGAAATAATTTTAAGTAAAATTTATATTATATTTTAATGATTTTAATGATAAATGATTAGCTATAAATGGTTCTCCGGTACCCCAGTCTAACATGGTACCCCATTGATCTTGAATCTATATATATATATATATATATATATATATATATATATATATATATATATATATATATAGGGTTAGGTTCTATGGGGCACCTGTGTGCATCGTGCAACTTAGGAACCCATGTACACCGTTAGATCTAGAAAATGAATGGCTAAGATTACAATGGCAAAAGTGTAATAAAGATGAAATTTGTGAACGCATTATGATGCACGATTTACATATTAGATGTGCATAAGGGTATTTTCGGAAAAAATAATATATCAAGTCAACTCAAAATTAAATTTATATTGATTGAATATTTAATTCAATAATCAAGTATTAAATGCTAATAAATTTATAAAATGCACTTCTAAAATTAAAAAATTCCAATTGAACAAAAATCGAACATGATGCTTCATCATCTTCATTGACTGTGCATCTTCGTATTTATCTTTCCCGGGTTATGCATCATCGTGTTCATATGGAGCACCAGGTTATGCATTATTGTGTTAATACTGTGCATCTTCGTATTCGTCTTCTTCACATCGTATACGTTCATAGGTTCATGAGTTCAACATGATGCATCATTTTCATCTTCATCTCATCATCGTCTTCTCAAGCTCGTCGGTCGATTGTGAGAGAGAGAGAGAGAGAGAGAGAGAGAGAGAGAGAATAATATATGGAGAATGGTTAATGAGATTGATTTAGTTTCCTATTTTAATCCTAATCTATTAATTAAAAGAATAATTAATTTTTCAAATAAAGTATTCCAATATTACCCTTATTGCATCATTTGTAAACAAGCAATGCATTTTTGGTTCCCATTTGGTTCCCGATGCATATGGTGCCCCATAGAACCTCAATCTATATATATATACCTATGTATATATATACACATATATCGAGGGGGGTTCAATGGAGAACCTCCATGTACCACCACAAATGCATCACAATTCCCGCGTGATGCATCATTATTTCCACGTGATGCATCAAATTACCGCATGATGCATCGATTTCCACGTGATGCATTACGATTTTCTAGCGATGCATTGTGATTCTCCAAGGTTCTTCGATGCATAGAGGTTCTCCATTGAACCCACCTCTATGTGTGTGTGTGTGTGTGTGTGTGTGTGTGTGTGTGTGTGTGTGTGTGTAGAGAGAGAGGGAGGGAGGGAGGGAGAGAGCAATGAAAACCTTCTTGGAATAATAAGCCACCAGCAAGCCCATCTAGGGGTTTTTTAGTGAAGCATTGAACAAGGTATAACATCCCAAATGATCTATCATTTTTTGTTGCTAAAACTTGTCCCGGATTCCATATCGAAAGATCATATAACTGGAGGAAACGCTGAACAATATACAAATAGTAAGTAGAGATGAGAGGAGCCAATGATAAAACAACAAAGGAGGCATTCAATAGGAACAACCAAAGAAAAATTATTGTAGAGACAAGCAAAGGAAATGAATATGTATGCATACAATAATAAAGTATTTGGAGAACCAGAGGGGAATGTGTGTTTCTAAGACTTTAGATATGTACGATGCCAAGATTTTTGATCTCTTTTGTACTTGCAGACTTGAAAATATCAGAATAAGGTTCCCGGTTGGCTTTGTATGAAGAAGCCTATCTTTCTAGCCCTAAGTGAGCCATAGATTGTGAGTGAGCTTTCGGGGAGTACAAATCGAGCATAGAATACCAGTGGAAAAATTATTTCTTTATTCAAAAATTTTTTTGATACTTGAAACCAAAATTTACGAAGTCAAAAAGTGAGTTGAACCCTATAATTCAGGCCAAGCCATATCTCACTCGAACCATACTGGTCACTTTCAGCCGCATCCTGTTTTAACTCGGTATTCGAGTTATTTTTCTAATTTCAGTCATTTAGCAATTGGTACATGAACTGTCCTGTCTCGTGGTTCACCTATGCTGTATCTGTATGCAATTTGCAGTGGTAAAGATACAACAATTAAGGTACCGATCCTTACTGATATTGAGGCCTTGCTGAACTTTAATGTCATCTTTAGGGACATTAATCCCAACTGCAAGAAAAAGGAGGAGATTTAAGAGTTTACGAGATTACACTTTTGAGCCATAGAATGGAAGGAGCGGTTAAGAGTTGAACACTTGACTGAGTTGTCAGAAATCAATCCCTAGATCAACAGGATCAGCCATTGTTTCCTTGATAAAATGACCAATAGAGATGAAGAAGAAAAAGAAAAACGATCATCTTATGCAGGATTGTGAGGCATACATATATAGAAGGCCAGCAAGAGAGCTTATATGATTGGCTCTTGAGAAGAAGTTAGAACTTAGAAGTTCCATAAGGTATAGTTAACACGACTAAACATGCTAATGATACCATCATAGCGGAGTGTGCATGTGATATTGTGATGATCTAAATGTTTTGCCTGTTACGAGGATAGACAAAGGTCAGCCTTGAGTTCCAATCTTTTTGCTTTATTTTTTGATGAGGACATGAGGTCACCAAGGACGCACACGATGATAGATGTACTAGTATAATAGGACTACGAAATTGTGTTGGCAAAAGCTAAAGGTCAACATTTTGGAAGCTAGCAGTTTAGGTTAAGATAAAACTAAAATAAAACAGAGTGTAGCTTTAATAACTCAAGTAAAACCTAAGAACTCAACTCCTAACATTTTGATTGTAATTTTGCAGCATGTGCATCCTTCAAGGCCTACGAACTCATCTGCATCATCCAGGCAGGAACCAAAACCTTCCAAGGAGAAGTGCACTGTGATGTGAAAAAGCCCACAATCTTCAGTATGTTTTTGCATTCTGTTTCGAACCATTGAATCGTATGTTTGATTCTAGATTCAGTTTTTGCCGTAAATAATGTAGGACTATTTTGATAAATGAGACGTGATGAATGTTTGGGATACTGTACCATTACCATTTGTATAGAATGTTGTAAAGACATTTACCGTTAGAATTTAGAGAAATTGCTGCTTATGTACGAAGTTACTATATCATTATCGCTTTGTGTTTGAAAAGTCTACTTATTGGGCTATTGGCAATTGGGGTTATCCGTTTAAAATAGCAACCAATCAGTAACAAATATTTTATTACAGCAATCAATCTATTCAATTTTTACTAAAATAGTATCACCCTACAAATTTTTTTATAGTTATAATTAACTAATTTACATCATTTTTATATTCATTACTTTAAAAATGTTTAAACGTTTAATTTCATACAAAATAGCAATATGCACATGTTCATATACATTTTACCATAATAAACATGTAACGTTTTTTTGAACGGCAAACAATCATACGCCTACTCCTAAACTACTCATTGACCACAAGACTTACTTTTATCACCTAAATTTCAACTTGCCTCCAACGGGAGTCTTACCCGTGACCTCTCATCACTTATATCTCCATCCTCTTACCGCTAGGCCAAAAACCCTTTGGTATTAAATATGTAAATGATGTTAACTAATCAATAATGATGTAAATTTGAATATGTGTATATTGTAATTTTGCATGCAATCAAACATTTTATCGTATTGAACATGTTCATTCGGTACCTCAGTCTAATATTGTACCCCATTGCTCTTGAATATAAATATGTATGTATGCATGTAATGTTTATAAATCGTTGATTCTTACAATTCTTACTATTCTTACTATAGTATGGGTTGTTATTTGTTGTATTGTTACAAATCAATTTCTTTTTGTATTTTGGTTTAGAAGGATATGTATTTGTATTTACGACATGTGTATCGGTTGCACTTCCATTTGACTTTGTAGTTATCACAACCCATAAGTATGACAAAATGGGATGTGTACAACCCTATCTATATACTATTTTTTGTTTTAACAACGGAGCATACTATTCCTCTTTTTAGTTTTTATACATAATTTACTTTTTTTTTTAAAAAAAAATGTATTACTATTTGTTATTTATTTAACAAAACTTATGTTATTTCCATCAATTTTTTTTGGTATTATACCTTTATCCTTTGCTCTAATAAATAGATTAAACATCCCCTACCTTATACATTAAGTTGATAAGTTAAACTAGATATTCCATATATATAATTTTGTGTGCTAATATACGACTTATCCAAACAAAGGGTTGACGTGATGATTTGTGTGTTAATGTGTTTAATTTCTTTTTTAATATTATATTTCAACAATTGAAAGTTAAAAAAGAAAACATCAAATGGCTGACTTTCAAAAGTCGTGTAGAAAATTATGATCAAATCTTCTACTTTCAAATTTGACACACTAGTATTCATTTGTCCATTTAGGGGCGTTTGGTTCGCTGATTTCCTGGGATTTATTGAGATTTTCATTTAAAATTTTGTGTTTGGTTCGCAGATTTCAGTAAGGATATAAAATCTCTGGATTTCTTAAATTCATTCATTCTTTGTTATTTAAAAACTCAGTCTCCCCCCTAGTATTTTATATCCCAGTTAGATCGCATTTTTCAGATTAACAAATTTTTCCTAAAAGATAATGTAGATTCTTTGACAAAATCTTGACAAATGCAATGCTGCATTATACAAATCCTTTAATTATATGCAAAATCTTAGACAAAAAAACCTGCGAACCAAACGCCCACTTAGACTCTCATTGTCACCTCTCTAAGACGATCAAACATCTTGCTTAGGAACCATTTCAAAACTTATCAAATCATCATTCTAACTTTTAATAAAACTGTTATTATCAGATATAGAAGATTCTTGTTGTCAAGCCCCGTGAATCTTAACACCAGTCGCAGAAACAACGTTCACGTTATTTGCTGAAGTAGGACCAACATATTTTCAACAAGTTAAAGGCTCTCAATGGTTCTCTTTCCTAGGGGTGTAAATGAGCCGAGCTACTCGAGCTCGACTCGTTAAAAGCTCGAAAAAAGCTCGATTTAAACGAGCCCGAGCCGAGCTCGAGCCTAAATTCGAGCTCGTTTAATAAACGAGCTCGAGCCCGAGCTTCACATGTCGAGCTCGCGAGCCTAAACGAGCTTAAACGAGCCTAGATATAAATAATTTTTAAAAATTAATAAATATATAATATATATACATATAAATTTAAATATTTAAAAATAATAAGTTATATATATTATATAAAAAGATTATTTAAAAATTAATTAAAAAATTAAAAATATATAGTAAACGAGCCGAGCCCGAGCCGAGCTCGAGCTTGAAAAATAATTCACGAGCCGAGCTCGAGCTTTACATACAAAGCTCGAAACGAGCCGAGCTCGAGCTCGAGCTTGATACTTTTAAACGAGCCGAGCTCGAGCTTAAACGGGCTCGGGCTCGGCTCGGCTCGTTTACACCCCTACTCTTTCCTCTTCAATGTCTCCTCTTTCTATTTGCTCATCCGTGACGAGGTGGGAAGAAAGGGATTGAGATGAGACTCTTATGCTTGATGTCGAAGCCCCAAAGTCAACATCGTTTTCAAGATTCTTAATAACAACCCTTCCATATTTTTGAGTTTCAGGAGCAACAAGTTCCCTCATTAGTGTATTTTAGGACTTTGATCTACTAGTCTTTTTCTTAAAGGTACCAATGTGTTTTCTATGGTAATTGTGGGTTCAAATCTTACTTGAAACAAAATGATAGTAGTATAGGATAAATAGGTAGTAATAAGTTGTCTATAAAAATGATCTCATATTATTTAGTTTGAGATGTCATATAAATCTAATGAACATTTTTTTGATACATTTGTATTATTTTTGGACATTTAATTATAGCAATAATTGTATTATTAATCTGTGTTATAAGTTTAAATATTCATATTTAGGAGACCTTAAAATTATAGTACGTGACCCCTAAAATTCACGGACGGCCAATAGCAACTCTGTCATTTGTTACTATTCTACGACATGAACTAATCATTTGTTAAGTCACATCATTATTTTATGCATTCTTTAACATATAATGATAAGTTGATAACACACCTTAATGTCCCATCAATTTAGACTGCATTCTTTCATCCTTAGATTTTTGTTTGTTGATAATATTTTTCTAAATTTTAATTGATAAAAATTTGTATTTTGATGTTACACACATTGTAAACAATATTAGTAAAGAGGTTTAAATTGATTCATGCAACTTTTTAAATAAAACCAACGAGTCATTTGATATTATTTTTCTTTCATAGGTTTTATATTTGTCTTAACAGAATTTTATATTAGTCAACTAAAAGATTAAACTAAACTAATCTTATTCTTATCCCTTTATTCCTTCTTTTCAACCTTGTCCATCTATATATAATTTATAGTGAATATAATTAGAATATTCAAGTTGAGGTTTATGTATTTCATTTCTACATTTCAATTTAAATATAGGCGATAATTTCTATTATAAATTTACATATAAATTAATCACCTTGTAACTTGGTACACTGTTAACTCTGTAGATGTGTGTGTGTGTATATAAATAACTTTTAATGAATCAAAGCTTACAAAAACCATTTTCTCTCCAATTTCCATACACCAAAACTACCATGGCTGTTATATCAAAAAACGATTCATCAAATCCCTACACAGAAATCATAGAAGAAATCATGACAACATACAAATCACTTCCACCAAGACCTGCCATTGAAGAGGTTGAAGCTGCCATTTCTGTCATCAAAACAGTCAACACTGAAGAAAAACAGAAACTTGATGAAATCTCCACACAAATCTGCCCACAAGATATCCCACCAGAGCTTTTTTCCATCCTTCAAAAGGTCAGACAAACCATGGTATTGTTTCAGAGCCAAGAACAGAGGAAAGAAGCTCTGCATGTTGTTGACTTTGACCAGATTTATCAAACCTTTGATGAATTGATACAGAGAGCTTCCAAATGTGTTTCTGGAGATACCAAGTTGGATAAAGATGATGATTTCAAATACCCAGTTGTTAATTTTGAAAAAGAAGTTGTGATCACTGATGAAAGTTTGTTGATTTCAAAAAAGATCAATAAAGTTGAAAGCTTTAAGGGTTTAGTCAAGAGTTCTTCAGCAAAAGCCACCAACTTTCTCTCAGGTTTGCTTTATTTTTTTCTTATTTATGCTGTTTAACTTCTTGGATTGCATTGTTTTATCTTCTCCAAATATGAGAAAGGATATGATTGATTTTGAAGTAGTAAAGTTGCAGAAGTCAAACCGCAAATCCAATTCATGGATTGTTCTTAATTTACTCATTTGATCAAACCCTAAACTAGCTGTATTTATGAATGGGGATTGCCTTGGAACTGATTGTCTGAAGTTTTAAAGTTAGGATAGCTGAAAGTTTCTGCTTTTAATTATATAATTGATTATGGTTCAACAAAAGTAATACTTAGGAGGGTACCAAAAATTCTATCTGTGCTTGTTTTTGGTGTTAAGTGTTAATTGTGTGTGAAATCTTGAAGCATGATTTCTGGTCTTGACCTGTAGGTGTAGAAGAACCTGAGAAATTAAGCCTGATGAAAGTAGCAGCCCTGATTGAAACCATATCCAAACAAGAAGGAAAAGTTCTTGATCTTCAATCCAAATTGATGGAAAACATAGAATTGCTTCCCGTAACTCTCGGAAAACTATCAAACATCACAGAACTTAATCTATCAGACAACAAAATCACGGCTCTACCGTCTTCAATCACCAATCTTACTGCGCTAACGAAGCTCGATGTCCACTCAAACCAACTCCTTAACCTCCCCGACTCATTTGGTCAACTGGTCAACTTACTAGACCTTGATCTTCATGCCAACCGATTGAGGTCTCTTCCAGAATCATTCGGGAATCTTTCAAACTTGATCAACCTTGATTTGAGCTCAAACCATTTCACCAATTTGCCAGACCTCATAGGGAACTTAGCCTCTATGCAGATCTTGATTGTCGAAACAAATGATCTCGAAGAACTTCCCTACACCATTGGATCGTGTTCTTCTCTTGTGGCACTCAAACTTGACTTTAATCAACTAAAAGGGCTTCCTGAAGCAATTGGAAAGCTCAAATGCTTGGAGATTCTTACATTGCACTATAACCGTGTACGAAAGCTGCCTACAACAATGGCAAATCTCACAAGATTACGGGAACTTGATGTTAGTTTCAACGAACTCGAGGGGATACCCGAAAGCCTTTGTCTTGTAACAAGTTTGGAAACACTCAATGTCGGTAAGAACTTTGCTGACATGACAAGTTTACCACGATCAATTGGTAATCTTGAAAACCTTCAAGTGCTTGATATAAGCGGTGATCAGATAAGGTTTTTACCCGAATCTTTCGGGTTGTTGTCAAAATTGAAAATATTCCGAGCCGAAGAGACTCCTCTGGAGGTTCCACCAAGGGAAATCACCAAGTTAGGGGCTCAGGTAAGATGGGTGCACCACAGCACCAGCAAACACCATGGTTCTTTTAAGTTTAGTTTCTCTTGCGCATTTCAACGAACACTTGGTTGACATTGTTTTTTATATCATTTTCCAGGCTGTAGTCGAATACATGGCCGATTTGGTTGCCAAGAGAAATGTCGTACCACTTGAAACGAAGAGGAAGCGCAAAGGTTTTTGGTCATGGCTTTGCATGCTCTTTTCACGCTAACTGATTTCCCCACACTTTGAAGAAAAAAAAACTCCATGTACATAGTCTTTTATCGCCTTTTTTTCTCTCCATTTTCGTTAAATAAAACTTTTCGAAAAATTAACATAAAAGTAATTTAATTTAACGTTATAAAATGGGCTAAAACTTGACAAAATGTTAAATTCATAAACAAGCATAAGTGAAGTTTGTATGAAAAATAAACTCGAATTTTCTTAATTTTTTTTTATTATTGTACGAAAGTTTTTATATTCCTGAACAATCATGCTTTATTTATTTGTATGTTATGCATTAAAAGTGGTACTTTGTTTGTATATAGACAGCGTGAAATACAGAACCACATTGTATATGTATATTATTATAAATAATATTACAATTCTCATGCAAAGTCGCTACATTTTCCATATGAAGGTTTCATGGTAATTTTTTAGTATATGGTGACGTTGACATAGAGGTGGGTTCAATGGAGAACCTCCATGCATCGAAGAACCTTGAAGAACCTCCATGCACCACCACAAATGCATCACAATTCCCCCGTAATGCATCATTATTTCCACGTGATGCATCAAATTCTCGCGTGATGCACCGATTTCTACATTATTTCCACGTGATTCATCAAATTTCCGCGTGATGCATCAATTTCTACGTGATGCATTTCAGTTTTTCTAGCGATGCATTGTGGTTCTCCAAGGTTCTTCGATGCATAAGGTTCTCCATTGAACCCACCCCCGTTGACATATTACTCCTAGATTTTCCTAATTTATATGAAATACTCCTCGATATGAACCACGCATAATTTGTTACGACTCAATTAATCATTTTTTTAATACTCAATCTATCTATTCTATTCAAAATAGTAATTGCATGACACTTGACAATTAAATAGACTGTCACTTGGATTACCAAAGATATGACATGTGTAATTGTGTATCATAAAAAATTAAAGTAATCTATTCATAAAAAATTCTCTGGTTTGAGTTTCTGTTTTGAAAACTCATTTAACCCGCTTCTTATTTTTCAATCTTCCTGGCATCTTTCTATTCAACCGTGTTCTTCTACTTTTCACTTCTTATTGGATTTTTTATCCCCAACTACGAAGTTTAAACTCAGTTATTTAAGTATCACATGTAATACACCGGTAATAAACTAGTGTTTATAAATTCCATTTGAACATCTATAAAAGATTAATGGATTACTCACTTGTTTACTTTTGGGTAACTAACTATTAATTTTGTCAATTTTTAGTCCTTATAACTATTTTTTGAAAACTAATGTACACCGTCATTTAATTCTATAAAACCATCAATGACTCAATTGAACCTCAAACTCAAAATTGTTTTGTCCCTCAATAACTTTTTTCTGTTCCATTTATATGATTATCTTTGGGTTTGGTCACTCTGAAAACAAACTATTATAACTATTATATTTGTCCTCACTATTATATTTGTATTATTTTTGTTACTCGAAAACCTTTTTCCTCGTTTATGTTAAATTTTAAAAGTTACACGGTTTGATGTATCCAGATCAAGATTCGGGTCTAGCTAAAAAGGCCGTTGGCCAAGTTATTTGGTAAAAAAAAATCTTAATTTTGTATGTAGATAAATATTCAGTTCATAAAAAGAATGATTTCTATAAAAGATTATTGATGAAAATGGGAGCAAATGATTTTTTGTCTTTTTTATAATAAATCACATAAATAGAACAAAAGAAAATTGTTGAACGGGTTAAAATAGTAAAAGAAAATACTTATGAAGATCAAACATGAATGAAAATGATAGTTGATTATCCAAAAATAACTGTCGTAATTAGCATGATGTTTTATCGGTCTCCAACTTTAACCATATGTAAATGGAAATTAGGCAAAAGGTAGGAAATACCTAATTTTACCTTATTCAGTTTTTCTTCATTGGATGGTTTAAAATCAGAAAATTTCTTAAGTAGAAGAGAATTTAGGTTAATATTTATAAAAAATGAAAGCAAGACCCAAAACGTGAAAAACACAAGCGTTGACAAACGAAAACAAAGTTTTAATGTTTAAGAAATTTTAATATTGTTTTCGAAATTCTAGTTTCATTTTTATGTTAGTTTTCATCTTATTTAGTTAATAAAAATAATCTTGACAATTACATTACGAGTTTGTCGTAGAATATATCTTAAGGGTTTGTTCAAAAACATTTATTGCATATGACTTTTATATGTAAGACAAATGTGTTTATTTAAATATCTTATTAGCTTTATTATTTGAAAGATTTATAATTGATTAGATAATGCAATTTTGTAAGATATGAATCAATGATGGTGGTAGATTTTTTCCATACTAATTTAAAAAAAAATAATGATAATAATAAAACAAGTTGCAATAATATATGGATGGTGTCATGGTGATTAAAATATTAGATTAGAAACAAAAATGAGTAAGATTTGGATTGATGGCTACTTATGTCATATGGATGGTGATTTTGCTCTTATCCATAATAGAACACACATTCTTGTTTGTTTTAAATAAAATCAAATATTGTTAGGATCAAAAAATACAAAATAATAAAATTGAAACCTATTAAAGTCAATTCGACTCTAAGCTAGACAATTAACCGAATACTTTGTTCTGAAATAAAGATATGTTTGGTACGGTGGATTTATAGCGGATGAAATCGTTCAGTTTGACATGTTTTTTTCACAAATAATAACGACACATACATGAAGATTGACATAAAAAAATAAAGCGTAAAAGATAAAATCTTTTGATCGCTTTGTATGTTTTTGATGTGTCCATTTTCATGATGAAATGAGAGAAGGGATATTCGCATGCATTCTCCACTACTTTTTACTGAAAATTAAGGATGTCTTAATATAATAATTAATAAAGCTTGTAAACAATAATTGATTTTATTCTTTTTATTTTATTGTATCAAACACAACCTAAAGTTGAAATTATAAAAGTATTCCATTCTGTTTCTAAAAGTATTTCATTTATATAGTACTCTCTCGTTGTATACTTTCAAACTAGATTTTTCAAGCCGAGAATCAGACTAAACATAATTGGTTATGATTTATGAACTCAGTTTTTTTTTTTTTTTTGGTTTTAAATTGATTTTACATATTATTAGTTATATACAAAGAATATATTCATTTTTAGAAGAAAATGATATTTTAAATAATTATTTATTTTATAACTTGCTAGTGAGATAAGATTGTTGGAAATTGGAATGCACAATTTTCTTAATTTTATTTTTAAATCATTAGTCAAAACGTTAAATTTATATGTTGTTCTTTTTCATATTAACATACAAATAAAAAAAATGTTTCTCAGTTAAAACACAAAATATAAAATCAAAATGTAAGATCTGAAATTGAATAATTTCTCTTTTTTAAGATGTTTATTTGCATGGTCTCTATCAAATTTTGGTACAATAAAAATCGCAACGTGACATCTGAAATTGAATATTCGTTATGTTCTAAGTAATTGTTTTTACGAATTATAAGTTGTTGCAATAGTAGTTAATATAGTATCATCATAACGTACACTGTTGTTTTTTCTTTAGTTATTTAAATAATTCGTCATGACGTACATGTACATTGATCATATATTACGATGATTTCTTTTTGTTTTATTAATAGAATATATATTTTATTAATATTAATTGTTTGTTATCTTGGAAAAACCGTGTATAGTAATCCAGAAAAGTCAAAGAATGAACGAAAGTGGGTGCCTAGCTTCCTTTAGTTTTTAATTAATTTTGTATTTTTATTATATTTTTGCTTCAATTAAGTGTTGTTTGATTTTTAAGAGGTTGATATATGCGATCTGTGGACTTAGGTGTAGAAATCTTCGGTCAGAAGAGATGGCCTAAAGGTTTGCAGTTTACGCAGACGCGGAAGAAGACCTTTGTAGACGAAAAAAACAAACGTACTTTCATATAAAATATCTTCCCGCGTTTGAGTTTGCAGACATATATGGTCTGAAGATCTTCTTAATCTAATCACGGCAGCCTGCAGCAGCTCCAATATATGGTGGTGGGGGTCTAGAGATTGTTGCGTATAGAGAGAGCGATGGCAGACAGAAAAAGAAAGAGATAATTAACACAATAAAATAATCTTTAAAGAAAGTAATTAACACAATAAAATAAAGAGAAAATTATATAAAAACCAACGCACTTTTAATATTTTTCGATTAAGTGACTATACCAAAAACGTTACCATAAAAGTCATTCAACTTGAAATTTTTTACGAATTGTGTTGTTTTGTGATATTTTTAAGGATTTTTCAGATGTTTTTCAATTCATATAATTTTATTAAGTTAAAGAATAAAGGACTTTTACGGAAACATTTTATGTGTAGTGATTTTTATGAAAACGTTTTTAAGTTGAGGGACTTTTATGGAAACGTTTTTTGTGCAATAACTTATTCAAAAAATACTGAAAGTACCTTGATTTTTTATATGATTTTCCCTATAATAAAATGTAATCAAAGTGGATATATATAGCTAGAGTCATCATTTATATGTCATCATCATTTATTTCATATTTAATTTAGCAAAATGTCAAGTTTTTTAATTAATTGGATTAAACGATTCTTTGTCATTTAATACAAGTTTGTTCATGACTTCATGGTATCATATCACTTATACAAAACTATAAAAAAACGAAATAATTTAACAATGCAAAAACATCTTTATCGAAATTTAACTTAATAAATTTAAAATAGCAAAAATAGGTTACAGACTTACAGAGATCTCAATCAATAATTCAACAAAGGACTTAGACCAGGAAAATTAGTAGGGGTCCCATATGGGAAAACTAAAAAAAATGAAAATGAAACAATAGTGACAAATTTTCAATATTTTGGATTAAAATATTGCCAAATTATGACAAATATAAAAATTGACATGATAACTCGGTTTCAGAGTTTTGTTCAATGTGTGGTTACATCTCGTAGATTTTTCGCATATTTGGTCAATATAATTTATACGATATTATTTTTATACAAATTTTAATATATTATTATGATTTAAATCGTATTCGAAATAAATATGACATGTTATGATAGTGAGATATATCCCTTTTATTTTCAAAAGTGTAATTTAATGACCACATAATCAATCCTCTTGCTCTGTCTGAAATACGGAGTATACAAAGCTATGATTATTGATGCCACTTCTAGAAGAGTATATATACATCCTTAAAAAAATATGGACAAAAAAAAAAATAGAACTTTCAGACCAACAAAGTAGAAAAATAAACAAATTCATCTGGATTAACTATTTTTTGTTTAATTCTTATGTATAAATTTTTTAAGAATCTTGGTTTGGAACTGATCAAACCCAGGAAGGATAACATAACATTTAGGATTAAAGTTGTACAAATGTATACTAAAATTATCAAAATGAGTATAGTTTTAGGTTTAAAAAAGTGATTTTTTGACTAAAATGGACATGCAGATGTTGACTCGGCGAGTCAAATGGGTTGACTCGTCGAGTCAATTGGTTCTAGAAAGTGAGCTGATGCTATTTTGGGTCGATTCGCCAATTCGTTTTGGTGACTTAACAAGTAGTGGTTTAAGGTTTTTGAAAATTTTGAATGACTACAACTTCTCCAACATAAATATGGAATCTCAATGATTGTGGAAAATTTCTAAATTATGTTATTTTATTTTTAGTCTTAAAAATTAAATATATCAATTAAAATTTTCAATATTACCCTTAATAACTCCTATGATGCATTGAGGTTTTTTGTGATTCATGTTGGTATTCCAAGGTATTCTGATACATAAAAGTTTACCATTGATCCCATATATGTGTGTGTTGTGTTTATTTTTTGAAACCATCAATATACATATTTTAAAAGAAATAAACAAAAATGGCCTGCATAAATAAATAATTGATAAGTTTTAATCAAATTATATATGTATATGGTGAGTGTATACATAATTATATATATGGAAACCATCAATATACATATTTTAATACAAACAAAGTTGGCCTGCATAAATAAATAATTGATAATTAGTTATAATCAAATTTTTTATATAATATGAAAGTAATTGTAAGTTTGTAACGCGGAGAAAATTTAGAAGTAAAATGAGAAGTTGATGGCACGTGTGGTCCATGCATGTTATCTAAGTATCTAACCTCAGCTCCCTCCATTGTATTTTCTTTTTCCTAGCTCTTCAATTCATTTTAATTAGTAACCTACTTAATTTGATGTTACATTTAATTCATTTTAATTACTTTTTAAAAACAAAAAGTTTATATCATATTCCAAATCTTATATGTGCAAAAGATATAATGTTATGTCTTTGTGTAACATATTCAAAATCCAAACAACTCCTTGGAATTTTGTTGTTAGTTGATTGTATTATTATTATCATCATCAAAATGGACAAGTTACATCGATACTTTGAATAATTTATTTACAATTGAGCAATGGTGTGGAAAATGGATTTATAGGATTGATTTTATAAAAAAAGATAAATTGTTAATAAAATTGGATCATAACGGTATAAAGTTTCAAAAGTTAGTTAACCAAGTTAGTATAAGGTGTAAGCACATTGACAAGCCACTCAATTATTCTTTTCATTCCTACGTGAACTCAAACAGAGAAAATAGTGCATTTATGTGTATGTCCCGATCCATCGAAACAATGGAGAAAACACAATAAATTAGAAGAAAAAAAAAAAAACTGTTGGAGTTAAGTTCAGCTTATCATTACCATTTCTTTCAATTTTGAGGTAGACTTCCTATTTGAGAAGCAATTATATAGTGTTAGTTTGATCATGGAATCAAATTGTATGTTAATATCATATTTAAAAATGTTTTTATGATAAGTTAAAGTTACCGAGATGATTGGGAATTAAAGTAAGTTTACCTCTTGGACCAATTAAAACTATAGTCTGATATTAAATTAAGACGACCATCATTGCGGTCACGACGACTAAGTCACGATCTTGACTAGGCTTGAGTAGTTGCAGGCGGTGGAAACTGGTTGCAAAAAAGAAGTGTGATCACGACATTGGTCGTGGCATAATGTGTCGTAGGTACGACGAAGGGTAGGTTGTAGGCAAGATCATGGTGGTGATGGGGTGCCATGGGGGGGGGGGGGGGGGGGGGGCTAGGTGTTGCGACCACAACAAGCTAGTTGTGGCCAAGACAGCTCCTAATCTAATTTTTTTCCGCTAATTTTAATATTTAACCCTATGTTACATATCAGTAGTTGATCCATTTTTATATATTCAGGAGTTTCCAGTAGTACTTGTTGCATCCCATAGCATTTAATAACAACTCTTTGCAATTGTAGCTTATTGCATCATGCTTAGAGGTGGGATGCAAGTTATTTTTAGTATGCAAGTTTATTTGCACAAATTATTTTGAGATTGATCATACTTACCTATTTCATAAATGGTGTTTTATATTGTTGTTAATCCTTTTATATTTAATTATTCATGTAGGATTCGTAGCATATGGTTAATCAGTAGCACATGGCGGTTGATTATTTATACAATAGTTATCAAGTACCATTCGCATTTGATATCCATTTGCATTGTTGGGTCCTCTTAACCTTACTATTGTCTAACAACGACTATGTGAGTGTTATCCGAAGAATAACATTATCTTTGGCAAGTTGGCAACCAATAGCAAAGCTCTTTGGTTACTAGTTGTTGTTTAAGGACGTTATAATTTGCAGTGATTGATTAAAGTTATTATACAGTTTTAATTGCATTCTGATCGGCTTACACCTCAAGAGATGAAGATAAAGGTAGCTTAGGAGCTGGGAAGAAATAAAAGTCATCCGCATAACTGTTGAAGTTCAGTAATATATAGTTGTATAAATAAACTTTTGATACACACATGATGTAACCATGACTAGTCCTTGTCTTAGGATTTTTTGGAATTAATAGCATGGTGTATAGAATGGTTGCATTAATATTTAAGTAGTTATCATGTGGTTGTTACATGTTATGATAATATGACAATTTTAAAATTTATGGGTGTTACACTTTGTATTGAAGCAAAATGACGAAGGCGGTTGGGCTCACATGGTTTTTGGCCCCCAAAAATTGAATGTAATTTGCTCTTATCATGTTTACTATTGAAATTTAGGCCTACTTCTTGTTACTTGACTAGCAATATTTTCTAATATATAAAATTATAACAGTTTTAGTTTGTTTTTTTTTATCGTTCTCATTTATTTATATGTAATACATCATTTATAGGATGATATCATATTAAAGGGATCCACTTGGATTCGTCCACATCAACAAACTGACACGGTCAAAATGTCATTGTTTATTTGAAAAACTTTTAACACATACAAGTCATATGCTAAGCATCATTCTTTTTCTATATCAAATAGTTTTATTGTATAAAGAGAAAGGAATTTATTAAGGCCGATGTATATTTGATTATGTGGTACATATCTTAACATGTTTAGATTCTAATATATGTAACAAAAAAAAAAAGTTGGAATTCATATATATATGACAATAGGGATTATTAATGCATATAATTACAACCACAAATCTACTTCCGACGATGCATTAATCTCTTATCAATTATATGAAAATTATCAGGCTAATATTTTCAAAATGTATATCAAATGTCAAATTAGAAATAGACTGATTGATAACAAGTATACTTATGTTTGTTTCATTTTATTCAACGTATAAATTTATAAACATCACTGTCTTAAAAACCAATGAATATTATCAAACAATACACACATCAATGTTCTTGGTTGAAACTAAAACCCTCAATCAACAAAATCTTACGGAATTGAGATAATACCAATTGAAATCGACTGAAAGTAGTAGGTCGCCATCGACAAGTCATTAGTGACCACCAGAATTTCGTCGAAAAAGATTCCAACAAAAAAAAACACATATTTGAACAAAGAAATCAACAAGAAATGTGAATTTAAATCATAAAACAAGGATAAGTGAGTTCGCTGATTGTTTGTCAGAGACGAATGGTTGGTCAACAGATTACAACTGGTTCATCAGGTTGCAAGTTATTTATTTATTTTTAAAAAGTATCACTTTGATAAGTTTTAGTCGGTTTGGAGTTTTTTATGCAATGAAAAATGATTTGGTGTTTTAATCCCAAAAATGATTCAGCTTGTGGGTTTTTTGCACAAATATTCCAATTATAAAATTAGAAAAGTTTAATAAGTGAAATTACCTATTGTTTATAAATAAATTAAAATGTTATGTGAAACAAATCAAATGAAAAAATACTTTTCACTTCTATAAAATTGCCCCAAATATAACAAAAGCAGCTAAGAAACATGTCGACAATTGTATTATTGAATAAGCCAAATAAAAACATCCCCAATTGGACAATTGGCAATGATAGACTATTGAGTAATGAGAGTCGAATTTGGATTCCAAATCACAAAATGCAAATTGCACCCTACATTATATACACATACACACAAACATAAGAGACGCCATTGATGTAATAAGGGTTAAAGCCGTACAATAGCAGTGTACTTTTTAAGGTGTATCGATATAGTACGTGTACTTTTTATATTGTTAATATCATACATTTACTTTTTATGACCGGTTATTTCGTCTAGCTTTGCGCAGTTGTGGGAGAATCGTCGGAACGAACTTGTTCACCGTTGGATCTGTGTAAAATTTGAGGAGAAGCTTCGCAACACGTAGTTCTTCGATCTGGACGGTGGAGATCGTCATTGGAGATTTCTATAGAGGTCTGTAGGTGTTTGAAGTTGTCTGTGCAGTGCGATTTCTCCTACCAGGTTATCACAAGGACGAGAGAGTGTATTTGATGCTTCAATTATGGAAATTTAAACATTAATAAAAAGAGAAATTCCACTCTTAACAGGTATAGTCAGTAACCGGTTACCAAATGTATCATATTGGTATGAAAAAATGTAGTACACGTAAAACGCTTTGATTTGAAATATTCATCAATTTCACCTCTCAATTTGTATTTTGCTCTATCGTTGTTGGTTATTTATTCTCCAAATTTATTAATTTATTTATGAAAAAAAAAAAAAAAAGTTCATGTCAAACCAACTAATTTGATTGGTTTATTCTATTTTATTCCAGACAATTATTATTTTATTTTAAAAGTTAGAGGTTTTTGAAAAATTAAAACCTACAAGAATAAAAATGAGTCATGGATTCGTGAAATTATTTTTCATCCAGTTTGACTCGACGCTTGTACTAAAGTTTACAGAATTTGTATCCCCACCCCACCCAAGCATAGGGACCAATTGAGTCATTCTAATAATTGTGATTTTTTTATTTTAACAAATTCAATGCATGCTTACGTGGACAAATAATGGCCGCTTAACGTGAGAGGGGAAGGGAATGTTGTCTTAAGCAAGGATGGTAATTTATGGTCCAGTAATTTTCTGTCCATACATTTTTTTTTTATTTAATATTGTAAATATTTTAAAAGGTATCTCTATACTAACGGTTGTTACTTATATTTTAATTGAGACTCAAAGTTTGCTTGACCAGGACCGCTTCATGTATTTTAGAGGCTTTGTGCTTATGATATAACATAGTTCCTTAAAAATATTTTAAATAGTAAATTTGTCATTTTGAGACTCAATTTTAATAGGTAAAGTCGAGTTTGTAATTGACAAAAAATTGATTAGTGAGAAATTAAAATAAATAATATGAATCAAACTGGATTTGACATGAATTCCATTTTAACGCACCGATGCACAACGTATACACATATCAAAGACAAAAAAAAAGTTTATTGGTTTAAATTTAGATCTTTAGTATAACCGTAAGAACCTAGGAAATTGAGGGCCCTGTGCGGTCGAGCCTTCCGCACACCCTAAAAGTCACCTCTATGCTTGACACAAGGTATAAAATGATATTAATATTAGTCAAAATTTATAGTTTATAATTTTTAAGAAGGTAATAAAAAATTTATTTGACCAAAAACTCAAATTTAATTTGAAATGTGGTTTCTGGTAAAAGAGTTTTAAAAGTTTTCATTATGAATTAAAAACTCAAGCTTCTAATAACTTTAAGAAGCTTCTTGCAAAACAAGCTTGAAGTCCTAACTTTATGTTTTTATTTTTGTTTTCTTTATCATATTCATGTAGTATTTTTTTTATTGGAGATTTTTTTAATATATGATTTTTTTCTTTCATATTTAATACATAAATTTTAAATAAAAAATTTTCTTTGTTACATTATTATTAGTAACATTTTATTTATTTTGAAGTACTATATTTATACTATTTAATTATTTTTGTTTGTTAAACGTTAGTACGTTAAATGGTTCAACTTACAAAAATGGACTAACAAATAAACATGAACCCAACCCAGTTATTTTCTTGTATATGACTTTGGACCGATTATATATTTTGTGGTTACGTATAACGGTACACGCATTCAATAAACAAGAAAAATCGTTATAAAAATTAATATGAATTTGTAACGAAAAATAATAACAACCCGATCTTATGTCCCGACGCGTGGGGAATCCAAGTTGATAGCCTAACAAAAAGGTGATATGGCCCTCAATTTTGTTTTAACTCAACATCCCCCACAGTCCCACACCCCCTATTCCTGATTTCTCATCTACAAAAACTAAGCAAAGGTATGTGTTTGCCCCACTCCAAAAATAATTGAACTCCAA
This sequence comes from Centrapalus pauciflorus, assembly GCA_020465985.1. Taxonomy (NCBI): domain Eukaryota; kingdom Viridiplantae; phylum Streptophyta; class Magnoliopsida; order Asterales; family Asteraceae; genus Centrapalus; species Centrapalus pauciflorus. Next base: position 1,973,133 of record JAANYP010002523.1, read on the forward strand.
TTTCATAACTCAAAAATGTGCCACTAAGCTTCAGAAATGAAATGTGCCATTCATCCACCACTTTTCATCCATTTTTGGCATTTTAATCACAAATTTTCATGTGGGTGTTTAAGATTCCACTGTTTTCTTCATTTTTATGATACTTTTCCATGCTTCTGTTTCTTGAAGAAAGTTGCTTGTCTTCACCATCTGTTTCTTGATTTTCACAGGTTAATGATAATGAAAGAAGAAGGGATTAAAGTTGTACTTGAGGCTTCCAAAGTAGTAATCTTTGACTTTTGAGAACTTTGAAGTGGAAAAGATTTGATTTTTATTCATTAGATTCACAATGCCAGTTCCATTAGCTCCATATCCAACTCCTCCAGTACCATATACAACACCTGCTCCTGGTACATTAGCTTCAGTTTTCTCTCTTTATATTTGTAATCCAATTGATTTTCTTCTAACTTTATGCTAAATCTTTCAATTTTCTTCAAGAAAGTTGGAAATTTTACAGTTATATAGGATCCCCAGATGATCTTTATGATGGTTGTTATGTTTAATTAGATATATTAAACCAGAGTTGACTATTTTTACTCAATTTTCAAAGTCTAACTAAAGTATTTTCAATTTTCAATTATTTTTGTCAATCATGAGGATTTCTTATAGATCAATGTATTTGTAGTTTTTCTTTGATAATCTGAAAGGATTCTTACAGATTTCGAAAAACTGAAATCTATCGGATTGACTCTTGAAAGTCAAAGGTAATAAACAGAGCACCCTGTTTTTCTTTGAACAGGTCCTGAAAGCCAACTAGTGTGCTCAGGATGTCGAAATCTTCTACTTTATCCGGTCGGAGCAACTTCCGTTTGCTGTGCTGTTTGCAATTCTGTCACCGCTGTTCCTCCTCCCGGTATCTCCAGAATTTTTATTAAAGTTTTCCGTATTTTGTTTACTTGTATAAAATTTATTATTGTTCTTTGATGGACTTTAATGGAAAATTTTACCAATCTTTGTAAATTTCAAATCGATATAGCATGATCCCTATAATAGTATAATACCAACTCCAATCTTTTTTATGAAAGAAGTTAAAGATTAAAGATTCATATTCAAATAATCTTATGAATTAAGTCACAGCCTCATAGTCTCATTTTAATCAACTTTGTCAGTCTAGTCATTAATACCCCATAAACCCATGCAGGGTCATTTCGTTTTTGAGGACTGGGGCAAAATTTTAAAAAGGGCCCTCTAAACATGTATGTATATATAAGATAAAAATTAAATGATACAACCGTGTAAATATGTACGTAAATATCACAATCAAACAACTAGCAAAATAAATAAACTACTAATATTGGTCTAGGTATTAGAGAAAAAAAAATTCGGGCCCCCTTGGTTATTGGACTCTGGACAGTAGCCCATGTTGCATACCCCAATGGGCCGGCCCAGAACCCATGGGACCGCCAGCCAGCCATCCAAAGATAGTGATTGGTGACCTCCCAAAAATTGAAGCTAGTAAAATATTTGAACACAGTCAAATTGATTGTTATATGTTTTTCAGGTACCGAAATGGCACAACTGGTATGTGGAGGTTGCCACACTCTACTAATGTACATTCGTGGGGCAGCAAGTGTACAATGTTCGTGTTGTCATACCATCAATTTGGCCTTAGAAGGTACTAGTTCTAATTCCTTCACCCAATTCAACGGTCTTAATATCGAATGTTAAAAAATGTTTAGAAAAAACTCTAAATTTCTCGACTTGGTTGTGTAGGAAATCAAGTAGCACATGTCAATTGCGGAAATTGTAGGATGCTATTGATGTACCCGTATGGTGCACGGTCTGTGAAATGCGCGGTTTGCCAATTCATTACATCTATTGGGGTTAGTATGATTAAGACCAAACTATATTCTTCCTTTAACCATATTTAAATAAGTACAAGTGGCAAACTTAAAATGAGAACAATTAGTTTGTTTCCGTTTTAAGTTTGCAACAATGTTGTCACCATAACAAAAAAAATTGCAAAAAGATAAAGCTCGGTTTTTTCCCTGATGATCGACGGTTCTTGGATGGCACAGGCTTCGACAAGCAATATAGAACAAAAGCTCGTTACTTAAAACTTCAAGATTACGTTGTTTCGTCTTGCCTACATCTATAGAGTTACAATTTCCTGTTGTGGGGGATTATTATTAATCGTTATTATCGTTTTGTTGCGGAATAAACTTCAAGGTTTTGTATATATATGTATATCCAAATGTATATTGATTTGGTACCTTAAATAAAATGGCAAGAAAAGTTGTTTGGGGTGATTTTTTATTGAACTTTTTCTCTTTTATAACCGAAAAAGAGGGAATAATGAGTCAATTAGAAGGGAATAACAAATATAATTAACCAACTAAAATGGGATAAGTTATAAATGAAGATATATGGTCCACAAGACCACAACTAACAGTTTTTGGTAACATTTTATCATCAAATATAATCTAATGTATTTATTTTTACCCTGTTTAAAATTATTGAAAAGTGGATTATGACATTTTATTATAATCAAATATAGTATGTTTCCTAAAATAAGAAATTAACATAAAGTATATTGATATTATGTTGAGAATATTCCTTGAGATAAACTAAAAAAAATCTATGGGAAATCATGACCGGAAAAAGGCAAAGATGTTTGGATTGTCTCGTCATTGTCTATGAAACAGAGACATGAGAAAGGTTCTTGTTTTCATCTGAAAGTATTCCACTTGATGTAATTAATGTCTAAAACGTCATAATCTAATGCTTAAGTGAAATCATGTGATTAACAAACACCTACTCAAGATTACAATATTGTTTTATCTTCCACCCGCTTTGTTTAACGACTTCGATTGTATGCATAACAAACACTTTAGTCGGGAAAACGACTCATATTTTAAGAAAACCGAATCCGAATTATATAGAATTTTCCAAAGGTTGGCCTACAAATTGTAAGCTTAACTTTGTTTTTTTTGTAATCATCAAAACTAAGGTTTGAACCAAAAAACATACATCAACTATTCGGTTTCAGATTATGTGTATGCTTGACAAAGCTAGATGGAGCTAAAGTAACTATAAATTTTTAAAAGAACTTGACTTTTTAGTTTTTATATATGTATTTGGTAAAGTAGTTATAGTTGTGGCTTTCAGAAAAAAAAAATAGTTATATTTGTAGTTTTTAATGTTAAATAACGTAAAAAAACATTAGTATTTAATTAGAAATTATAGTTTATAAATATTAAGAGGGTAAAAAAAATAAATTGTTTGACCAAAAACTCAAGTTCCATTAGAATAGCTTTCAATGGAAGAAGAGTACGAAAAAGTTCATTGCCAAAACCCCATTAATTACGAATCATAATTTGAAAAGGTTTTAAAACTCATCTAAGATTCGATAAATTGAATCAAGCGATCTAAAGTGCCAAAAAGTTGCTAAAAAGGCATAATTTGTTTTGTGCCTTCTCTATTAAACACATATTTTGTTATTTGCATTATATACACACACACACACACATGGTTTTAATTAAATCTTAATCCCATACATTCCGTTATGTTAGGGACATAATGACGAATGATGTTGTGCTACAAATAATAAAAGGAAAAGGCATAAAATGAAGGTGAATTATGGAGTTGGAAGTTGAAAGGAATCGTGTTGGGAAAAATCAAAGAAATGTATGGTTTGAAATAAAGAAGAATCCTTTAAAAGTAGAAAATGACAATTGAGACAAACTTGGATAAGCATCGGTGGAAAAGTTGCATCAAAGCATCATGTGACATTTCCCTTTTTAGAATAAAGCTCAATTTTCCACTTCAATTATACATACAATAATGCCTAATGTAATCCTCCTCCTCTTGTAATATCATATATACATCCTGTTTTGCTAATTATATTATTCATGCACCATCATCATAGTTAAATTAGTATATGGATCTCACATTATCAAACATCCTTATGTTAAACCTATTCATGTTATATAACAAGATTTTGAAAAAAAAAAAAAAATTATCATTAATCAAGAGTTGGAAAACTTTTCATTCAAGCAATAACATCTCAAATATATGTTCAAATAAAAAATAAAATAAAAACATTTGTATTACTTAATTTGAAAGATAAATACCACTAACAGAACATCTCTCTCTGTCAAGTACCTCTTCAACTAGGTCAGATCTGGCTTATTTTATAAAAAATTTTTAAGAAAAACATAAAAAGATTAAAATGTGATTTGCATAAAAGTGTGAAAATGGTCTTTTTATGCTTTCTTACTAAAAAGATATCTCTTTTGTTGTAAATTCATAAATTACAAAGATGGAAAGCATGGTACAATGGTTGATAACACAAAAGGCTGATTTCTGATTGTCGAAATGTACTCATGCCAAGTTTTCAAGAATGGAAGGAGAAAGCCCTGAACATGTTGTATGTTTGATGCAACTACATTACATAAAGTTTTAAGAAAATATTTTTCCTAAACATGTAGTATGTAGTCTCATCAAACGATAGCCATCCCGACTCTAGATGCATGTCTGTTGGTGCCGTGGTGCATGTGAAAAGTGTTGTCTAAAAATTCAACCATTTGCCATATGCCAACTTAGAACTTATTATTCACCAATAAACCGACAACGATGAAATCATAAAACGTGTCTATAATCTTACACTAGCTTGGACAAGACGAAAAAAAACACGCATGACCGTATCAATAATTTGAATATGACTGCATTCCACAGGAAAAAGGGCCTGTATTCGTCTGGCCCTAACTAGGCTTCTGCTAGAAAAAAAAAAAAAAAAGGGGTGTGTTTGGTCATGAATGGGGTCCCAGATCAGCCAATTATTACCCATGCCCAGAACATGAGCTGGTCAAGAGGGACCATTCATCCTAGAACAAGATTCGGCTATATGCACGATCAAGGTTCTATCGGTATGAAAATATGCTGAGAGGGAGAGAGAGAGAGAGAGAGAGAGAGAGAGAGAGAGAGAAGCGTACTAATAGTGATTTAATTAATGGTTTTGCTTATCATTTACAATTTAATTGGGAGCTTATTCATCTCCCATGGCTAGTTCAAGTGCATAGTCATCTCTTTCCTGCAACAGACATTGATGAGAAATGTAAGATACTCCTCAGAGGACCAAGCACAGTATTAGATTTACTTTATGCTCTTGTTTGAACCAACTTCTATTCAGAGATACGAAGAATTTTCTGAAAAGTATCAGTTTGATAACTTACAATAGGTCCTCTCGCAAAATATCGTCCAAACTGAAGCCAATATACCTGCACAAGTCATTGATGTTATTTGGTTACCCAAATAAGCCATGTTTAATGAGACAAGAAGTCAACAAGATACAGAAAGTCATTTTTATTCAGCGGTGTTAGATGTCATTAGACAGATAATGCAGATGTATTTAGATATCTTCATCAAGAAACACACTTGTCAAATTCTAGGCTAAAAAACTAAACACCAAAGCAACATTTTAGTGCTTTTTAAGTTATGTTAACCATATGCTTATTTTCTTTTTGGCACAACCACCAGGTCCACCACCCATTAACAGCAGTGGTGATGCCATCAGTGCAGAACCAACCATTCTTACTCTTTCCACTACCAATACCTTCTTCTATTCTACATACCCCACAATTATCAAGATTAATTTGTTTCACTGTTTAAAAGAAACAAGTGGAAAGTGTTGAACTTTTGAGTTCAAAAATCAAAACGATAACACTCTTTATCTTTTGTCCTCCAAAAGTATAATGTGATCTTATTAGATAATTTGGATACTGCAGTAGATAACGGTACATAAACTAAATATCCTATCATCTTCTCCTGTAACATACGTAGATACTAGATATTTTCAGTAGACCATTAACCAACATACATATCACTGGTTCTAATTAGGGATACATCATGCCAAGTATAATAATAATATGAGAGTAGATTAAGCAGTCGTTTTTATTACATGTACAGTTGCACAACTTTTTTGGTTAGAAAAGTGTAATTTACCTCATCCTCATCTTGTGTTTCAACTTCAATATCAGAAGTTGGGAAACCAACACAAAGGAGTGCATAGCCCTACAAAAAAAAATGTGCAGAGATTGATGAAATTGCACCTTAATGTAATTATATCTCACATGAAGTTACAAATCGATCACATATGAAATTAATAATGGGAGAGAAACTATGTGCCTTAGCTTTCAGTTCTGCAGATATCCCTAATGCTTCTGGCTGCCGAATTTCTCCGGATTTTATACGAACAGCACAACTAGTACAACAACCTGACATGGAAGATACAATTCAGCCAATTATCATAGGAAAATAGAACACCTTGAGGTCAGGGGTGGATCCAGGAATTCTATTCCCTGGTATCAGTGTCATCATGTTATGGGTGTTCACCATTTCAATTTTTGTGGATCTTCAGATGCTGGGCCAGCTCACCGTAATTAACATGATAACTCTTTTTGATCAGGTTAACTACAATGTCATTACTCATTAGATACAGATTACATTCTACAATTGTTTCTCTACAAGTTTTCCTTTTTTGAAGCAGCTTATTACATCTTCATTTGAAAACCTTGCCAAGTAATACTTTTTCTATGGTACAAATGCAACTGCCAAAAAACTTCACAGTTCTGCAGTAGGACTATGAAAAAATTTAGGTGTCTTTTGTATTCCAAGTATACACATAACACGTCTGCAAAAAAGTTATCAGCTTTGGCAGACCCTGCTACCAGGAGGGTAGGTCCATTCCTGCTTGAGGTAACAAAATGCAAGAGGGACCAATGACAGTCTTAGTGTAGATTAAGAAAAGATGGGCATCTCTTTTTTCCTTGTGTGCTGTATTGCAGTCTTAATCTCACATAGATTGCAGTGACTTGATGATAGATTCTTTACTCGAGCAGAAAGTGTTAAGAGAGAGAAACGTTGGTCATGCAATTTTAAAACACACAAGGATAACAGATGGTGTGGACTGTGGTGGTGTTCAATTTTTAATCTTTGATTTAAGATAGGCATCAGCAGTACTGTCCCCATAAAAATGCACAGTAAATAATATTAAAAAAATAATAATAAATGATATAATAAAACCAAAAAAACTAAGTTTGTATATGAGTTTAAGCTATTTGTTATACTAGTGACATCAACATAGGAACAACTTCAGATATGGTTCATGCGGGTCAATTTTTACTAGAGATGAGGCTCATCTCCACACTTTTACTCACACTCCTTGGCATCAACGAATAACAAGAAACCAAATGACAATTTAGGAAAAACACACCCATCAGGAACTATGAAGCAGCACCACAACGTTTCCTAATCTCCTTTCCCCAACAAAGTACTCATATGGAATTATGGATATGGTGTGCATAGGTGTCCCTGTGATGGTAGCCTAGTGGTTTGGGACATGGAATTCATAGTCGAGGTTCAGGATTCAAACCCTGCACATGTCTCTTAACTATAGGTTACATGATTTATCTCCACCACGTTGGCCATGGGACCGGTGGGTGGGGGCCCCAGAGGGTGGGCTACCCTTTTTGGTGTGCATAGGCAAACCTAATAAATCGATTTCAAGCAACATTTTGATCACCCAACAATAATATGATAGACATGAACATTGATCTACAAATTTTAACACATGATCCTAAATTCGGCACATTGAAGCTACTCTAAAAGCATCTGATCCTTAATTATAGACGCTTTTTTTTTCTTTCAAAAACAAAAGCTCCTAGAAGGCTAGAAGCTCGTTACGAAACATACCTTATATTTCCCTTTAGAAGTCCCTCTACCATTCCTAACCCAGTCTGGCCTGAGTATAAAGCCACTGGTTGAACCATACAACCATCAATGCATTTACAATGAATTTTATGATGTCGTGTATCTTACGAATTTATGGACAAATAGCATACATAATCGGAAACCTAATGTATGCAAGCTTCAACACCCAAGTGAATTTGAACATCATCAACATTCATGATATAAGCCTATTATGCGTGGATAGATTTAGCTGCAAGCAAATGCGGTGATTGTAGAATAATACCGTGCCTGCAAGCAAATGGCAGTGATATGTCCTGTGCTTCAGCTGTGTGTAATATATATTGGTCCTGCAAAATTTACCACTAAATTATAGAGCCATGGATGGAATTCCATAAAGTCGAGCTCCATAACGTAATCAAAGAACCCTAGGATTCGGTGCCAGTCTATGAACAAAAGATGCATATTAAATTGGAGGTCCAGCACAATATTTTATTTAAATTAATCTCGATTTGCCCAAAATTCGTCACCAACAGCGTTTAGTTTTAGGTATATATTATAACGCAGGAATCCATGGGTTGCTGAAATTATAATGAAGTAGTAACTATATTCACCATGAAGGTTATTCCTTGCCGTTTGTAATTAGAAATTACCTCTGGAACGTAGAATTCGTGAACAACATCTCGTTGTCTATCATGAACGGTGACTTTATGGCTGGGCGCCGATGAAGCAACAGAAATACGTGGGGAACGGGGTACTTCGGGAGAAAACTGAAGCTCCGACGATGTCGTACTACGGCGACATTTCGATGAACTCGTGGTGTAGCTAATGGACGTGGAGTATTGCCGGAAAAGTGATGGGCTCCGGTAATTTGTGGTACAGAAAATATAGCAGGGCGTCTGAAGGTCCATCGGGTTGTTGGTGGAAGCTCCGATGAGTGGCTGAGTGAGACTATTATTCTTCTTATGAATCTTATCTGATCAACCTTGTTCATATGGCATTATTTTTGTTTGAAATTGAAAGTTACGAATTCCAAACAATAGACTAAGCTATCGTTTGCTTTACAGAATGTTTTAAAAGAAATTAGAATCTGTTAAGAAATTGGATACTACAAGGAATTGAAATTAGAATCCAAATCATGTTTGGTTGGCTAAAATGAAATTGAAATTCAGTTTCATAATTCGTTGGTAGGGTCGGATGAGATGGGTGGTTAGAGATGGATAAGTCTCTAAAGTAGTAATATGATGAAATGAATAAGATATGGTGGATGAGGGATAGGTATGGTGGGTAGTAGACAAAAGTAGGTTGGATAGCATAGGTAGGGTAAGAGCAGATGGGTTGGATGGGTGACGTATGATGAATTTGAGGGATGGGTAGGTGGGTTGAGGTAGTATAGTGGGTAGTAGGTAAGAGTAGGTTGGACGATATAAGTAAAGTAGGGGTAGGTGGGTAGAGGTGGGTGGATATGGGTGGGGTGAATAGAGGTGGATAAGTCTATAAAGTAGCAATAGGATGAGATGGATAAAGTAGGATGGATGGGCGGGTGGGGTGAGGAGGGATGGGTAGTTATGGTGTAATGTAGTGTGTTAAACGTAAGGGGTATTTTTGTAATCAACCATTTTTTGTTTTTGAAAGAAATTGAA